>OZ025294.1:198663533-199263533 GCA_964019185.1 Maratus speculifer | reverse complement strand
GTGGGTATCATCTATGTGGCAATATTAAAGTGGTGGAAATGTTCACTAACTTCAAGTGGGAAATAGCAAATACCGTAGAATATACTTATCGAATTTAAATAAACAAAAAGTTAGAAGATGCTCATGAATAAACATCCGATATTGCATTTTTACATCAGGAAACTTCGCTTAATATATTTAACTTTAGCGAAGATTTTAAAATTAAATACTTTTAGTAAAAACATAAAAAGGTGGTTAACAATCTGAAAATCGTTCAATCTAAATAAAGTTTTTAAAGTGTGACAGACTGGAAAATTTATGTTGAACATTAAAGGAGTTTTTTTATATAATTTTAATTCGAAATTTATACATTCATATATTGCATTACACTCTTAAAACGAAAGAGCTGATTTGGCTACTCAAGAAAGAGCTATTTTTTCGATCATAAAAGAGTTGTTTATCAATTGATTGAATCTTCTTGGTTTAAATTGTTTATTTAAATAGCTCAACTTGATTTAAATTGGTAAAAAACAGCTCATAACTCGAGTTATTTCAACTCTTTTCGAGAAGACTCCTTTCAAAACGGAATTTTAGCTAAATTTGAGCTATTTTGTGGCTGACTTTTAAGAGAGTACTATAGTGCATTTTTAATGCAAAAAGAAAAAAAAAACTTTCCTGATGTAACGTATCGAGACGAAAATGAATAATACATGATTATAGGATCTAATTTAAACACTTTCGCAAAAGTTGAAAGTAGCATATTTCCAAAGCATATTTTTAGCCAAGCATATTTTTAGTTTAGCTCTGTACGCGTCTTTCTAGTTGGACAAAATATGACTATTTAAATATTTTAATCATTCCTCAGACGCGTGTAATGTTTTTAACAAGTAGCTCTAAAATATCTAACACAGATTCGATTAGAAAATCGACATGGTATGCTGTCTTCACTTAGCATTTTAATTAAAATCCTGAGAGAAATTCCATTCCAATGTAAAATTACTTCGGTTGACGAAATTTTAGTTAAGATTTACAAAGTAATATTTACTACAGTTTTAGCACTAAAATTAAATATATTTAAATATGTAAAAATCAATCAGTAGATGATACATCTATTATGAGGGCAATTTCGTTGACAAAAAAACTGCATAATGCAATTATATGCATTAAAATTCATACAGTCAGAACAAAATTCAGAGTATAATTGATTTAGTTTTACTCAACATTATTATAGACGATGAAGTATTTACACATAAAAAAAAAAAACTTTTCTTGGAAAAATATTCAATTTCGAAACTAAATATGAACTATGCCGATGTTGCAGCATTAAAACATTCTTCAATCTCATGCATGTTGACGCTTGAAAATTTGCTACTATAGAATAAAAATTAAATTACAATTTACGCTCATCGTGAATATTTTATAAGCTCGAAATTTCGTGCATTATTTTTTGAATTAAGACTATTACAGATATCGAGAAAAGTTCAACATAAAAGCACCACCTGTCAGCCGATTTGTACCCAAACTTAACTGGTAATAACATTTAACAAGTTATATCTTAATCTGAATTTTTATAAAAACGCTTCCGTTAGCTCTTTAGAAAGAGTTATTATAAGAATCTAAAGAAAATCGTCATTGCAGCGACACTTGCGAGGAGACTGACACCAAAACATAAAAAAAACTAGTTCATATCACGGATTTACTGAATCTTAAGTTTGGTGTATAGCTGTGCAATTATTCTCGAGATAGAGCTATTGTGAAATTCGTTAAAAATGCAGCCTAGTAGCACTACCTGTTTATTATAGATGGCGCCATAAAATTTATTCGTTTTACTCTTAAAAATCAATACTTTTGCCAATATTAGGAAATTACTTAATATATGTTTTTATATAGAGCCACAATTAGCCAATATTGGGATTTTGTTGAAAATAAAATCATTATACGACACAGAACCGTGTGAAAGGGGAGGGCGAAGGAGGCGGTCGCCCGGGCGCGGAATTTAAAGGCCGCTAAATTAATACCAACTACGCCATTTTTAGCCCGTTACAAGAAAAAATTGGGGTAGGAGGCGCTAAATTCTAACTTTGCCCCGGTCGTAATTTTCTGTTCGCACGGCCCCAGTACGACAGGTATACATATTTAATTGATTCGCTTCTTAAATATAGAAGCTTTCTGATAATCATTTATTGAACTTGTATGATTTGAATGCAATGCAGAAATATTCCGTAATATTTATGGAGAACTTACTGGATATTTACAGATTTATAATCTTAAAATGTCAGCCACGGAAATTGTATTGTTTTCATAGAAAAATGATAATATTCCGTAGAAATTTTGATGAAATTTTTTGTCCATTAATAGATTACTATTTTACTGTGAACACATGTTGACATTTTTCTTAGTTTTAAAACTTACATGGTCTGTGTAATTTATTTTCGCTATTATTTGTTTAAACTGAGTATTGAAGCAACACAGTTTATTTAGTTACGACGTAAAATTGCTGAGAAAATAGTTTGAAAACTTTATATATTTTATTCAGCAAATCGTCCAAGGAAAAAACAAAAATAACCACTGGATTGCAAATTGTGTCTTAAATTAATTTATGTTGTAAAAAATTAGAAATAATATTAGTAGGTGACCTTAATTTAGAAACTCTATTAAATTCTGGTTTTTAATACGAAATTACAATTCTGACATTGTATTTAAATTTTAGGTAAATTTTAGCTCAAGGTTGCAAACAGAGAGTCATTCGTTAAAGTAATTCAGACACTACAGCAATTCAAACTTTTAGCTCTTCAAGTTAAACACGAATAATTGTTTTGTTTACATTAATAATAAAACAACAGTATTCCTAAAAAATCATTGAATCCTATATGATAAAATAAATTTTTTATAACGTTCTGAATGGAATATATTATCAATATTGATTAGATTTTCTTATTCAAAAGCGCTGAATTCGTCACACAACTACTCATATTCTATATAATATTTACATAATCTTTAACCTAAGTCTACATGAAATTTCTACTGTGTCTGTCTGTGGAAAGTTATCAAAAGATGTTATCATTAAGCAAACTGGGTACTTAATATGAAAATATGAAATTTACTTGTCAGCGTTAACACAGAATACAATTCCATTATGTTTTATGGTTCTAGTATTTGTTATATTAGTTTGTGATTATATATTGAATATTTTACTAAGTCAGAATTAGTTTATCCTCGAGATAAATATTTCGAGGGACCACAAAAACTAGTTTAAAATTATTATAAAGCCTCTCCAAAATTATATCATTCTATATATCGGTGCATATGATATGCATGCATTTATTAAGAAGGTCTATAAGTAATTTTAACAATTCTAAAAGCATTTAAATGAGTTTAAAGGGCGTTATTTAGTGTCGCCTTCAACGACATCAGGACTGAGGAGGTTATAATTAATTCCTTTAAATGTAGAAAATATCGTTACTAGCATGTTTATGTAATTTTCATACGTTTTAAATCTGTTTTCTCTGTGAAATTTATGAATATGATTATAATTTATTAAAGACAATTAATACACTTGTGTTTATGTTATATGTAACACAATATCACTCAGTCTGCTGGAAAGGCAATTGTGCCACACTGTTAAAAAAATTCTGAAATTTACGAACATTTTTCTCCTGAATTTCACAGAAAAAGTCCCTTTTAACAACTAAAGGGTATTTTCCGTTACAAATCACAAAGTTCCATCATATTTCCTGAAAAAAACGAAACGGATGGAAATAAAAACAAAAAAACGGAGACACTCCGTTGTGTGGGGAGCTTCATGGCCGAGTGGTCAAGGCACCACACCGCTAATCGCCTGCGAGCGCAGATTGTGGGTTCGAGTTCCATTGGCGCCATGGATTAATGAAACATAAAAATTCCTTTTAAATTACATTTTTCTGTTTATTTTTCTCTTTTTTCTTATTAAAAATCTTTTAATTTATTAGCCGAAAAATAAATAAATAAAGAAATAAATAGTGTACGACAATTAAAATATATATATATATATATATATATTGTAAAAAAAAAAAAAAAAAAAAAAAAAAAAAAAAAAAAAAAAAAACAGTGGTTTCAAACAGTGATTTTTTTTTAATTTAAACTATTTAAAAAATTAAAAATGATTTTAAAAAATAATAAGTATTATGCATCAGTCTAAAATAATCCGTTTACAAACATTCTAAGGAATATATTTGAAAGGAAATCTTTAAAAAGCACAACAGATTTTCCCACTAACTCATAAAATACATACTTTGTACCGTTTAGCATCAGCAACCTTGGCTCAGTTCGTAAGAATTTGTTCCGCAATCTGAAGGTCCCGAGTTCGATCCTGGGGACGGCGTGAACTAATTTATCCAAAGTAAAAATTAAGTAAAATAACATAGCAGCTTAAAATCCCTCGGTGATTTCGAATTCTTTGAAGATTAATCGAAAAATTATATTAAATTATTACTATGATAAATCAAACTTTGTAACGGAAAGTTACTGATTCTTACACCGGAGTTTTCCCTTCTTGTATTTCCCACAACGGAAAATCTACTAACGGAACGGTAAAAGTTCGGCTACATTGCTGCCGGTAGTTTCACCTGGAATTCACAGATTTATTTTTAACAGTGCAGATAAGTTCTTTGAAATAATTATCTAAATATTCTTAGCTTTAATTAAAATTATACAAAGAATATTATGAATGTTTTTAAATTACATGTTTTAATACGTCGTTCTAAAGTATCATCCAATATTTCATCATAAATATATTTGTAATGCTGAAGAAAATAAACTGATAAAACATGGTTCATACCTTTAGGCAAGTTAAAAAAAAAAAAAAAAAAAATAACAGTAAAACAATAAGTACTGATAATTCTGAAACGAATTTTCAAAAATTCTTTTAAAAAAGCAGGGCGGAAGTGTTCAGATTTAATTTTAGAAATTCTTGCGACTTTAAGTTAAGACCTCAGTGCTAACTGAGCTTCTATTTGAACTCGAATCCATGATTTGGCTCAAGCTTGTCATAAAAAAATTTATTTTTTATTATATAAGCAAGAAAAATTATGTAATAAATCTGAATTCAGTTGAACAGATTGTTTGTATATGTAGGTATAAAATTGAAATTTATTAAGTTATTATAATTTATTTACCTTCATAAACTATTTTTTTATATGATTGGCGAATTTTTACAATGCAGTTTTAATATTATACCGCATTTATTTTTGTATAACACACATCTTCTTTTATTGAAAAATCGAAAAAAAGTTATATCGCCATTAAAAAAAATACCGTACTATTTTAAAAAAAGAAAAAAAATCGTCCTAAAATAAAATCCTCCTACTGTGATTTATTTGTTTCGCGTTAATATATATAATTATAGCATAATTTTGTCGAGTCATTTTATTTTTTATGAAAATCGGATGTATAGTTTAATTAGAGGGCAATCAAAAGTATTTCATTACATTACCGTTAATGGGAAAAATTCTTTTAAGTGAGTTTTAATGATGTTAAACTGAATGCATAATAGAATTGATATGCTTCTATGAAGCATATACTAAAAAATACGGCCTGCTCAATCTGTTGTACAAAGAATATTTTTATTAATTTACAGGGCCACACAGAATTATTCAATTTCACAATGGTATACGGAAAACATTGTTTGGAGCGCGTTTCAATAATATAAAATTCAATAATATAATATTTCGCATATTATGAAATTAATATACATTGCTGAGGTTTATTTCAAATTTGTTCCTGTATAATAAAAAGCAGATAGAATTTACAGGGAAACGCAAAGATTTTGGCCAATATACTGTACCCGATATACACTGTTAAAAATAAATCTGTGAATTCCAGGTGAAACTACCGGCAGCAAAGTAGCCGAACTGTTACCGTTCCGTAAGTAGATTTTCCGTTATGGGACATACAAGAAAGGAAAACTCCGTTTGAAGAAGCGGTAACTTTCTGTTACAAAGTCTGATTTTTAATGATAATAATTTAATATAATTTTTAAAATTAATAAATCGATTCATCGTCAAAGAATTACCGACTGATTACCGTTCGAAATTACCGAGTGATTTTAAGCTGTTATGGTATTTTACGTATTATTATTATTGCACAATTTAGTTCACGCCGTCCTCAGGATCGAACTCGGGACCTTTTGATAGCGGAATAAATCCTTACTAACCGAGCCAAAGCTGTTGATGTCGGGTTGTACATAATATGTCTTTTATGAGTTAGTGGGAAAATCTGTTGTGCTTTTTAACGATTTCCTTTAAAATATATTCTTTATAGTATTTATAAACAGTTTATTTTATTTTATTTTAGACTGATGCATAATGCTTATTATTTTTTTAAATCAATTTTTATTTTTTAAATAGTTTAAATAAGAAATCACTGTTTAAAACCACTATTTTTTTTGAATGAATGAATGAATGAATGAATGAATGAAAAAAACTTTTTATTAACAACTTTTTAAAAAAATAATGTTATAGACAATTTTTTCAAATTATCGTACACTATTTATTTATTTATTTATTGGCTAATTAATTAAAAGATTTTTTAATAAGAAATAAGAGAAAAATAAACAGAAAAAATGTAATTTAAAAGGGACTTTTTATGTTTTCATTATTCCTTGCCGCCAGTGGGATACGAACCCACAACCTGCGCTCGCAGAAAATTAGTTGGTTGATTGGTTGATTTTTGTCGTCCGATTATCTACGCTAATGGGATATAGGACCAGGGGGAGTGCCCTCCGTGGGGGTCTTTCTAAGGGAACCTAACCCGTATTTACGTAAGGTTCGAAGAAAACCACGGAAAACTCCGAACGGTTAGGCCGACAGCCGCGATTGGGTTCGAACCCAGCACCTGCCGTCTACCAGTTGAGAGGTCCGAACCTCTCGGCCACTGGTGGGGCCCGCAGAAAATTAGTGGTATGGCGCCTTGACCACTCGGCCAAGGAGCCCCTTACACAACGGAGTGTCTCCGTTTTTTGTTTTTATTTCCACCCATTTCGTTATTTTCAGGAAATATGGTGGGATTTGCTGATTTGTAACGGACAATGCCCTTTTGTTGTGAAAAGGGACTTTTTCTGTGAAATTCAGGAAAAAAATATTCGTGAATTTCAGAATTTTTTTAACAGTGTACTGTATGCTATAACACCAAAATCTGTTTTTTTTTATATATAAAACGTTGTTATGACACGAACGCACCTTATTTCTAATTTTTGACGTGCAATTTCAAAGTTGTTTAGAAGCTGGAAGAAATTCTGAATAGTAAATTTTCAGGTGCGATTGAAATTATTATTTATTTAACTCTATAGTTCTAATGTGAAATAATCCAAGATGACGAAAAATATTTTTTTTTGTTTTAGTAAAGCAACACGTATGTATGTAACACGTTTTTAAAGAATGTGAGAACATGTGTTACGTAATGTATAATATGTGTATGTATATTTCTAGTAATATGGTGATTTAAAAGTGTTTTGACGATACAAGGCAACTATGGTTCATATTAATTTTCGCAAACAGAATTAACACAAAACAATTCTTTAAAGATAAAATACTGTTGTTGTTCTTAGTATTGTTAGTTAGTTTGTTAAAACGAATTGTATATTCTTTCATAAATCTTTTTATGTAATCCTTATAATGTCTCATCATGTTTCCATTACTAGCATAAAATATTCAGGTATCGGTACAAACATTATGTTACTTCGTGTCTTGAATACATTTAAATTTGGTGTTTTATTAAGGATAAAAAAGAAAATGTAGAAAAAAATGAAAACGAACTGTAAACTTTTGAAACCATTAAAATATGACTTCTCGACTCTTTATATGATATAAACAATAGCAACAGTGAAACAAAAACAGTATGTATTCGAAAACACAAAGAAGAAAATATAGAAAAAAAATACATTGAAAACGAACTCTAAATGTTGTGTAACTATAAAAATATGACTTCTCGACTCTTTAAAAGATGCAAACATTAGAAACAGTAAAAAAAAGTCAGTATATGTTCGAAAACATTAAAGATGAAGAAGAAAATATAGAAAATAAAAAGTAAATTGAAAACGAACTGTAAATGATGTGCAACTATAAAAATATGACTTATTGACACTTTATATGGTGTAAACAATAGTTACAGGGAAAAAAATCAGTATATGTTAGAAAACAAAAATACAGTGCAGACAATTGGACTTTTCATTCAACTTATTAGTATGATATTAATTACAAGTCTCAAATGACAGTCCGCATGAAAGATCAAAAACAGGAGAGAAAGATGGGAAAAGGGATAAAGTAACCAATAAAAAAATGATAAATTAAAAAAATATATATATATAAATTAAAAAAGTTATTTACAAAACATGTCAGTTAATTGGATATCGTTTACTTTTTTTTTTTTTTTTTTTTTTTTTTTTTTTTTTTTTTTTTTACCTGCTTTTCTTCTTTTTTACAGATTAATATCATGTTATTAAATATAATTCTACACAATATATTTCATTTCTTTTTTACATTTAAATAAGCTTTTCCCAAATGCATTTTCTGTTAATGTTAGTGAGAAAAAATTGGAAGAAAAATATTAAATAAATTGTTTTCTGGATATTAAAGAAGTAAAAATAGCTAGTTTTTTCTAGCTTATATTTCTTTAAATGTTATGTTTATTTTTTTCCTTTATGTGATATAATCAAGTCCAATTAATTTATATGTCTTCTAATGTGGAAATAAATAAGAAAATATACTTTTCATTGCTTTTATAATTTATGTTCTGCTTAATATTTTTTCATTATCTGTAAATAAATCTTTTAAGAACATTGCTTTTTAGATAACTTTAAAAATATAGGAAAAACAAAAAATCACGCATACACTGTAAGTAACGAAACACTTTCCAACACATTCTGAATGCTGTAACAAAACTAAATGAACAACTTGGAAAAACTCAAAATGCAATCAAAAACGCAATTTTTTCAATTAGTGTGAATAGTCTGGAAGTGTGAATATTTTTTGTGCAATTAGGCATATAATCTATAGATATGTATGAATACAACATAATATGCTAATAGTCAGTTCAGTTAAACGCATAACATTATTGAAAATTTCAATACAGCAATGTCCATCAACAAAAGGATTTTATAGAAAACCTTTGCGTAACCCTTTTCATGGTCTAAAATATTTATAGAAACAAGAAATGTTGCAAAATTAATATTATTTATAAATGTATATCACAAAAAAGCTCTTTTAGCAATTATTGTATGTTGGTTTCAATAGTTCAATTCTTGTTAATTTTCTTTTGTAACCAAATTATTTTTTGTGCCCAGTAAATGAAAGACAAGTTCTATGTAAACCCCGTTCTTTAGCATGAACTTTGTAGTAAACTTCAGTAATGTATTCCCTAATTAATATGTTTAAAACTTTGAATTATCAAGAAAATAACGGCAAACGACATTTCCCTTATATTTTTGATAAATAAATGTAATTGCTAAACGAATCATTTTTAATATCGTTCGCGCCATATGACACCCAGTAACACATATCCATTTCTTTGCAATCGGACTATATTCGTGTACGGACAAACAGTCAGATGGATGCCAGGCAATTCATAACACAATCATAAACACATTTTTAAATTTGTTGGAAAGTTTTAAACGGAAAAAAAACCGTGAATCGTAATATGCTTGAATATAAACTACAGTAGTAATGTCACTAAGAGGTGAATTAACTTCATATTACGAATCAAATAATTAACAAGATGTATTAAAAAATTAATACTTAAAATATAGCCTTATGTGTCCAAAGAGACATCCAAAACAATGTTTGAATGCATAAAATTCATACTATGATTTAAGTTCGGTATAATTTTCATATATTAAGGTACTTGTACCCATTATGGACAGTGCTCTCAGTATGGACACCCCTAATATTTTTAAAAGTAGCAATTTTGATAGACAAATCGCGCCCCATGTCTATGAAGAAATGCAGTTGAAAAGATAACTAAGCCAGGGAAGTACAAAAAAGCGCACTGTTCCCCATTTAGAAGAAAACTTGTTGTTTCGTTGTGCGCTGATCGTAAATACAGGTAAGTTTAAATTCGTATTAGATATTCTAAAATTATTTTAAATATGGAAAAGTGGAGTGTTTTAGAAAGCTTTTGAAACATAGCTTTGATTGCTATTGCATGTATTGCTTAAATTTTTTTCTTTCTTTATTTATTACAAAATTTAATAAAACTACTCCCGATTCCCAATATGGACACCTTATGTCCTCATTGGAAGTACAGTAGGTGAATCTTCAGAGTCACAAAAATAGAAAGCTAAACAAATCGGATTACATTTTTCCATAATATTTTGTAGTAATTGAGGTGCTTTGCATCGGTCTTCGAAGAGACACAACCGAAAATGACCCCCCCCCGTTCTAAAGTGCAAGCTCTGAAGATATTTTCTGTGCAGTACCCTTCCCTGCAATACTTTAAGATATATTATTTTTATCCCCTGTCCTCTAAAATTCCATACACCCTGTGTTGTAGATCAATAAGGCGCCACCTGTCCATAATAGGAACTAGTGGTTCCTTATATGGACATTTGTAAACATTTTTTTTTTTTTTTTATCATTTAAAATAAATCGGAATAGTTACAAAGGTCCCTAATTTTAATAATGATAGTCAACAGTCCAGGGGTCATGATCATATACTTTTGGAGTCCTATCACGTGTACATGCGAGTGAAAAAAATAAAATAAATAAAAATAAGTAATAAAAATAATAAATAAAAATAATAGTAAAAAATAAATTTCCTTAAGGTATCCATATTAGGCACAGGTACCTTATAAATAATATTTATCAAAGGTCCACATAAAAAAATCTGATGTGCAATGATAAAACATTGCAATTTCAAAAGATTTCGAAAACTGCCCCCTCGCCGCGGAGGGGCAAATTAGGATGTGGAACGAGAGGCACATAATATGAAAATAGGAACGGTAAGCGAGCTTAGAGATAACATGTCACATCATGGGTTGAAAAAAGTTCAGCATTTTCGACCCCACTTTAACCCTCTCGGTGGTAAAAATTTTAAAATCTGTAAAACACATCTTTAATAATTTTTAAATAGATTTATTTTTTGCCGTTTCAGGCTTTTGCTCAAAACGACTGCTGAGATGTGCCAAATGTTCTGAATTGTTCGACCCACCTTTTAAACCCTTCAGGGGTGGCAATTCTTAAAATCGCTGAAATTAGTGTTTATTTATTTTTTTAGTAGATCTATTTTCTAGAATTTCTCGACGCTACTTTAAAGAGCTGCTGAGATGTACGAAGATATTCCAGAACTTACCCCGCTTGTTTGTGCCTCTACGTTCAAACGTTTAGTCTGTACATTGATTATCAGTCAGTCAGGACAAAATATTTTACATATGTATTGATTCGTGCGAAGTATTAAATACGAAGGTTGTGAAAAAAGATGCAATTGCCAACTTTTGATCTAACACAAAATTTAAGCTGTAAATTATTGAATAATAAGAAATAAAACGACGGTGATTTAACTTAAAAGGGAAATATATCGATTAATGGCAGAGGAAATTTAAGATATTTGAACGGCTTATTGTAATACCAGCAGATATAAGGAAAAATTTTGCTGTGCGTAAGAAAAAAGATAAAGATTTTAGAAATACGATCCATCAAATGTTATAAAAAACAAAAAACTAAATTTTATATATGCAAGTACGATTGAGCGATATTTTTTGCCTTTTGTAGGTTGAGAAATGTCTAATTTGCGTCACCGGGTGAGGCTAGTAGAGCTTTAACTCAAGGATAGATTTTCTCACACTAGCTGAATCTTGAATCTTGATCAACGCATGATAGGCATCCATGTCCAGCTGACTCTCTTCATCAATGTCTCACATTATGTTTATTTAGGATTATTGTTGTGTTTGTCTAAAATATTTTCAAATTTAATATTTCATTAACAATTGTAAAACAAATAAAACCTAAATGCTATTTGCTGTTTCTCCTCAGAATAAAGATTTTAATAAAATTAAAGACTTACTCAACTCAGATATTCTGTTTAAGGAAAAGAATAAATAACAATAAAGGAAAAAATCCCTGTCGGCTGGGCGGAGGTAGATTTAGAAGAGTGCTCATTTCAACAATATATATATATATATATATATATATATATATATATATGATTAGAGATAAACCCAGTTTAATATCTTCATTTGGCCGTTTATGAAAAATTTTTAATTTCATTTTTCTCCAAAAACTGGTTTTATCAGAATCATCTTAAGAAAAATTCAGCTCAAATGCCCATTTTGACAACATATTTTGAAATAAATTCTGAATTTATTAAAAAATCGACCAAAACAGTACATTATGCAGTTCCTAAATAACAAAAAACTGTCAGTTGAATGCATTTGAGAAAAAAATTGAATTTAAAAATGAGTCATAAAATAACCGATTTGTTGTTCGAATACATCCTTAATTCTTAAATCATGGTTGCTGCGGAAAATTTTGTGCGAAATACTCATTTTCACAGCATTTTTAAAAATATATTCTATTTTTATCAAAAAACTGGCCCAAGAGTCACAGCATATAGTTCCTAAATAAGAGGATCTGTAAATTGGATGCGTTTGAGAGCGAAAATGGATTTTAAAACGAGTCATAAAAAACGCAATTTGCTATGTGAAAACTTCCTTAAATTTTCAAATCACGAAGACTTCGGGAAATTCTGTTCAAAATACCCTTTTTGGTAGCCTTTTTCAAAATATATTCTGCCTTTATCAAAAAATCGATCAATGCATCACATTATATAGTTCCTAAAAAAGAGGATCTGTAAATCGGATGCGTTTGAGAACAAAAATGGATTTAAAAACGAGTAAAAAAAAACGCAATTTCTTATTTGAATACTTCATTAAATTTTCACTCCCGATGACTTTGGGAAATTCTGTTCAAAATATCCTTTTTGGTAGCCTTTTTTGAAATATATTCTATCTTTATCAGAAAAATGATCAATGCGTCACTTTATACAGTTTCCAAAAAGAGGATCTACCATTTGGATTCGTTTAAAATCAAAAATGAATTTAAAAATGAGTCAGAATATAAGCAGTTTGGATTTCAGGTTTTTTCTCTAACTCCTATTTTTGTTTATTTTCTTTTTGCTATACGAATTGGTCTTATGAAAAACTTGTCAATATAAAAGTTGTAGATATTTTTGAGAAGATGTAAAATAAATTTAATCAGATTTGATATCTTAAAAATTGACGGAGTTATGGATTTTTCTCTTTTTTCACCGCCCTTTTTCTTTTCGTTTTAATTTTTTTCATCGGTAAATGTTGGTCCTATTAAAAACTTGTAAATACAAAAGTTTTAGATACATGTTTAGATGTACATTTATAAAAAACTTAGTTGGACTTGATATCTTGAAAATTCACGAAGTTATGAATTTTTTTCTCTCAAAACCCCTGTTTTTTTCGCCCTTTGAACCCACTTCTAAATTTATCAAATATCTGTTATGCATAAACTTTTGGCCCATTTTTAAGAAGTAATATAAACATTAAACCGATTCGATATCTACTTTAATTAAGAATTTATGGCGTTTTTTCGGTTTTCCCAAAAACGCCACCTATTCCGACCCCCTTGGTCCGATTTTGCCCATTAACGAACTTAGCCGAGATTTTAACCCCTTTGGTTTTATGTACCAGTTTGGTGGAGATTGGTGTAGAATTATAGAAGTTATCGTGTCCATAAGAAAGTGAGATATATATGTGACATTTTAAAGTTAGGAGCCAGAAACATCATCGCCAGGGTCCCCGTTCTTTGCAGAGAAGTCATGGCCAGCGAGGGAAAAAATAAAAAATAAATAAATGTAGAATATCCAATAAATCACTCATTGGTGGCTGTAAGTTTATTTATTCAACTGTAGTCATTATGGAGGGAAAAACTCCTTTTTGCAAACGATCTTTTACCGAAATGTCCAAAAAATATTCCATCATTTACTTCAACCAGCCGTACTCATCGACGAAAGAACTCCAGAATCTCTCTCTTTCTCATCTCGAGACTTCCACCTTTAAAACTAAAAAGAAAATTCTAGAACTTTCTGTAATCTCAAACCATCATCCTTTTATGTAAACAGAATTCTTGTCCAGATACGAGACTATTTTACACAGACGATAAATTTATTTAAAAAAAAATATTATTTAACCAATTTATAATCGACTCATAATTTCTTAGGCAGACGATTTTTATAAATGATTAATTTTAAGAGAAAAAGAAAAGAAATGAATTTATTAATGCACACATCAAAGGTTGACGGCGGAAAAATAAATAAATAGATAAAATAAAATAATGATATTTTTTGAAAGGTATGGTTTTGGAATAAATTTAATGAGATTTTCTTAAAAAGGGTTGATAAAAACATAGAAGAAATCAGTTTTATTTGGAATATTAAGAAATAAAGTTTTAATTAAGAATATTTTTAATTTAGAGCCATCTTTTTAAATTTACGCATACTGGAATAATGTTTTTTAAGGCAAATTAAGAATTTATATCGTCTGCATACAGATTAACAGATTAGATCTAAAAACAAGATTTTAATTTCATAATTTGAAGTAAGTACGGAACATTATTATAAGAAAATTAAGGTAGTATAAAGGTTAGTTTTGGCGAAAAAATTTTAAATTTGTAATATTATCCCCCCTCCCCGAAAATTTGTATGAAATTGATAGTTAAATAAAACTACAAGTTCAGACAACAGAAATATAATAATTTAGAAAAGTTAAATTTTGGAATAAAACTGTCAAACCCAGGAAGCCAAGAGATGGAAGAAAAGAAAATTAACGCAATATAAAAAATACTAGCGATTAAAATAAAATAGATAAGATGAAATTGATCTGAATTAAATTTAGGTAGGAGCATTTCCCTGAAAGAGATACAATACTGTTACAATATCACTTACTATTTGTAAGTGCATAGGAGATAATACATACAATAACAGTAAATAAGTTATAAATATAAATAAGCAAGAGATAAAAAATATAATAAAAACAATAACAATTCGTTCTCATGGAAGTTTAACTAATTACAATAACTTAATGCATAGGTTATTTTAAATAAAGTTCTTCAAATCAAAAAGTCTTTCCATTGTGTATAAAAGTCTTTTCCAATGTTCACTGAATACAGTCTCTTTAATTAAAGATCTCCAAATCTAATTTAATCTTTGTTTTTTATGTTATGTTGGATCCAACATCTTTTAACAATCAATCAAATTTTTCTTTCAATAATATATCAATTTTTTTAAATAGCATCACTCTCAATATCAATAATAAATAATATAGAAAAATTTAAATAATAACAATAACAACAATTATAAGTGATAGTATAATAAGACTCCATATCCTAATATTTGTCAATAAGAGTATAATTAATACTAAACTTCATTATAGAAATCATAATGATAATAATAATAAAACAAGAGTATAATCAAAAGAAAATATCACAGTTTGTTTATTATTGATAGGGAAAATATTGGTTGAGGATAAAAATAATTACATAGCAACTAAATAATTTTCTTATCTTCTAATAGCATAAGAAAGCATTTTTTGCTAGCCGAAAGTATAAATAAAAAAAAATCATAATAATTCCAAAATCCAAACAAAATTAAATCTAACTATTTAGAAAATGGACTCTCAACCAGTATTTCCTTACAATAATTCCTCTCTGATACTCTTTTACAAAATTGTCAAATTTGGTTATAAGTTTTCAAATGCCAAATGTAGAATAATGTTTTATCTACACATGGTTTATAAACTTTAATAATAAAATACAATAGGAATAAAAGGTGTCATTCTTAATTGTGAAATGGAAATAAAAATAGTGTGCTTTTTTGAAAAACTTTTAATATCTGTAGTTTTCACAATCACTGAAAATCACATATTATGTTATAGGTTTGAGTAGAATCATTAGATTCTATAACTGTTATAACATAAATATCTGCTGAATAAACAGAATAATACTAATGTCAAATACATGAGTAAATATAGTTAGACTTATATCCACTTAAAATTAATTTATCAACATCAATTTGAAAGCTTTTACAATCAAAGTGTACACCTTATGCCTGCATAAGGAGCCCAATTTAACCCCAAAAACTCCCCAAAACAAGTAATATTCTTGTTGGCCACCAAGAACATACCTGCTAATGTTGAAAATTATGGTGATAAAATATTTAAAGAATAAGAATTAAAATTTAATCTACTGTCTTGACTTCAGTTTGATCTAGTGATTGTGATTGTATCTGAAGATTTCTTTGTTTTTTGGGTTGCTCATGAAACAGTTTAAAATCTTCTGGTGAAAAATAGGGTCTTAATTTAGAAACATGCACAATAACGGAATTCTGCCCTGTCTCATAATTAAATTTATCTATTTCATAAGTTACATCAGAAAGTTTATTTATAATTTTGTATGGTCCAGAGAAAGTAGGTTCTAATTTTCGAGTGTTAGGTTATTTAAATTCTTCATAAATTACAGAGTCTTGTATTTTTAATGGACATTCGACAAAATTTCGTTCATAGAGCCTTTTACTTTTAAGGTGAAATTCCTGAGTTCGTGCTTTCGCAATTTTGAGGGCTTTGTTTACTGGAGTTGTATACATTTTAACTGCCTCATACAAAACCATTACCCTCCCTTTTAAAAATCTGAATCAAAATTATCGTGAAAATTATAACTATATTTAGCTGCTAACTTTAACCAGAAATTTTATCTAATAAAAATAGAAATTGTAAATATAGTTATACCTTAAATTGGGATCAACTTTTTAATTCTATTATTTTATAAATCATAAACAGATACAAAAATTTTAATGATAGTTAATTTCTTACTCATTAGAATAAATGAAGCACTTCTATTTTCTTTATTAAATCCGGATCGTAAAATCATTCGCAATAAATTTCAAAGTTAATAATTTCTATCAATTACATATTTTTTCAAAATTACTATATCAGATCCATAACATACAATAAATAATAAAATAATAAATAAATTAGTAAATTAATAAATTAACTTCAAATTACTCTCATCAATAAAATAATAAATAAATAAATAAATAAATAATAAATACTTTCCTTCAATCATAAATAGAATAGAAATAATAATCACAACATTTAATAAAATAACTTACAGTTCACGAAAAATCTTCAATAAAATCCATTCTTCATTAAATTCCTCATCAAATACCTTTCGCATACTCACCACTTTGAAGTCATTAATTTTCAAAAATTTTCCTATGACCATGAATACTGAATCAAAATTTGTGCGCACAGATCAACATCAAGCGTCAGGAAATCCACATCAGACTCGAAGCGACTAGCAATTATTTCAGATTAGCATCTTTCCGAGCATAGTTGTAAAGTTCTTTAACAGGAACACACGCCATTCCACAGATTCAGTTTGCAATCCGAAAAAGTCACATAATTATCCTGTCGACTCTAGAAAAGACTGTGACATTTTAAAGTTAGGAGCCAGAAACATCATCGCCAGGGTCCCCGTTCTTTGCACAGAAGTCATGGCCAGCGAGGGAAAAAATAAAAAATAAATAAATGTAGAATATCCAATAAATCACTCATTGGTGGCTGTAAGTTTATTTATTCAACTGTAGTCATTATAGAGGGAAAAACTCCTTTTTGCAAACGATCTTTTACCGAAATGTCCAAAAAATATTCCATCATTTACTTCAACCAGCCGTACTCATCGACGAAAGAACTCCAGAATCTCTCTCTTTCTCATCTCGAGACTTCCACCTTTAAAACTAAAAAGAAAATTCTAGAACTTTCTGTAATCTCAAACCATCATCCTTTTATGTAAACAGAATTCTTGTCCAGATACGAGACTATTTTACACAGACGATAAATTTATTTTAAAAAATATATTATTTAACCAATTTATAATCGACTCATAATTTCTTAGGCAGACGATTTTTATAAATGATTAATTTTAAGAGAAAAAGAAAAGAAATGAATTTATTAATGCACACATCAAAGGTTGACGGCGGAAAAATAAATAAATACATAAAATAAAATAATGATATTTTTTGAAAGGTATGGTTTTGGAATAAATTTAATAAGATTTTCTTAAAAAGGATTGATAAAAACATAGAAGAAATCAGTTTTATTTGGAATATTAAGAAATAAAGTTTTAATTAAGAATATTTTTAATTTAGAACCATCTTTTTAAATTTACGCATACTGGAATAATGTTTTTTAAGGCAAATTAAGAATTTATATCGTCTGCATACAGATTAACAGATTAGATCTAGAGACAAGATTTTAATTTAATAATTTGAAGTAAGTACGGAACATTATTATGAGAAAATTAAGGTAGTATAAAGGTTAGTTTTGGCGAAAAAATTTTTAATTTGTAATATATATATATATATATATAGATAGATAGATAGATAGATAGATAGATAGATAAACTGGTGCGATTGCAATAGGTAGTATTTTATACGAAATCTACCTAAAAGGAGGTTATAGGAGAGAAATGTCATTTGAACTAAAATTTTAGTGCTATATCAATTAATTCATTTAAATATTTACTTTCATTTTATGTTGCTCTGCTGCATTTTTTTACCATTTCCGTAATAAATATGCCAATTGATTTAATAAAACTTACGATTCAGTAAGTCCTTAATATGACATGGTGTTGTTTACGTTCTAGGATACATGCAGAACAGGTGTCACTGCTATGCTGAATGTTTTACAAACTCCTCACCAACTCTTCTCAAAAGCTAATGCGCGGATTTTCATCAAACCTTCGATTCAGTTAGATATTGTCAAAGCTGTCGCAAAATAGGTTTCGGTTTAAATACCCAATAAGTGATTCTGCTAGGGGGATTTCTCAAGACTTGCGTGATTATAGCGAAGGTGATATTTCAAAACCTAATGCACGTAATTCCATATCATTAGAGCCCTCATGATGGGCATAGATAGACTTTTAATTTTCGCAGTGTCACAGTGAATTTCGAAATATCAACATGTATGCGACGGGGGAAAGTTTTAGGATTGCTACATCCGACTAGTTTCCCTTTGTTTTGTTTTGTCATGAAGCTTGGGCTTCTATGCGGTATAGTCCGGTGCCAAACGTAACTTGGGAGGCCGAATGAGTAGTTCGCCAACAAAATTAGTACATATTTTATTCGCAAATCATGGAGTAAAAGGTTGAGTGTACCTTACTCATTATGGAGTCGAATTCTGGACAGGTAGTTTGGTAGCGTAACGCACTGATTAATAAGCTATTGTGTTTCAGTAATTGTATAATAAACATTAAGTTTTATATTAATTAATAATAAAAAACAATTCGGCCTTTAACACGCAAATATTATCATAAAAATATATTTCAGTTGTAAAGTATATAAAGAACAAAAATGATAACTTTCTTTATCATAATAATAATATAAATATATACGTGTTTATGCTTTCAAAATAAAATAAACACCCATTTGATTTTCTTGATATTATGTTGTTTCATGTTTATTTTTTTCCATTTTAAAAAAATCAATAAATTCATTTCCATATCTTATTTTAATAATTGCAATTTGTATTCTAAATATGTTGTTTTTATTGCAATTTCATAAATATACTAAAAAAATTATTAAAACAAAATATTTTTTTAATTAATTTTCCTTCGCGTAGATTTTAATTCGATTTGCAGGTACTTTAATTGAAATACTGATTAATTACATATTGTTTAGATTTGTCCGGTTTTTTAGGTGAATTGCTTTTTATAAATTAATTTGAATTTCATTTTATATTCATTAAGACATAATTTGAATACTACTAGCAATTTTATCTCTTTTTGTACTAAAAAAATGTGTCTGAAATTTTATGTTAATTGAATCTTCAACGTAAATTAATGTATTCTAAAAAAAATTCCTTTTTTTAATACATTCCTTTTATTTAATTTTTATACATGTAAATGCTTCCTTAATTTAATTATATTTTTTAAACTATTTGATAATGACATTTAAATTTAAATATAGTTATTTTATCAAGTGAATCTACAATTATTTTAAACACTTTCTAACAAAGTTGAAAAATGTTTATGCTTTGGGTTTGTCTGTCCGTCTGTCCGCGTTTTAACACTAGTAAATATAGTCGGGTTGCTATGAAAATTTTGGAAGTTATTGATATTTATTCTAGCACAAATCCTATTGCAAATCAAGTTTCTAGCATGATTAGTTTATTCTCAGGGAAAGACAAAGATTTTTCATTACATTACACCCTATGGGAAAAAATCGCTGTAAAAGAATTTTAAAGATGTTACACCCTGTCAAACATATTCAAATTTATATGCATTTACGAAATGCACTAAAATAAACCTTTTGTAAAGTATGCGGTAAAAATAATAATGATTATTTATTTACAGAATTCAGTTACATAATGGTAAAAGGGGGGGGGGTCAATAGTGACATATTATAATTCTATTAAACTTCTCAATTTGTAATAAAGTCCTGTACGTTTCTGAGTCTCAATAAAAGTTATTTCACCCATAATACGAAGTTTGTTGCACTTACAGGGACATAGAAATGATTTCAAATAGTATATATTCTATCCGACGTACTGTATATTATCGATGATTTCAGATGGATGGATAAAATATATTTTGAAGCTTCACTAAATGTATTCATATTATATGATGTGAATAAATGCTATCTTTGATATTCAAGGCTACACAAATGAGTTCTTAAACCCTTAAATTTGAAAATTTTTTTGACAACATAAATAAAAAACACAGGCTAATCATCACTTTTTCCATATTAAAATATTTGTCTTACTAAATCGAAAAATATTTGACAATCAATAAAGGTAAATTTTCAGTTACAAATTAGTGATATCAAACAGTTTCTAGTAACTAAGCAAGTAAAATGTTCTTGCCCGAATCCAATTCAGGCAACACTGTTAAGGGATTAAATGTTATTGAATTATGAGCGTGAATTACTTAAAGATTGTTTTATAATAAGTTATGCATTTTTACGCTGAACTGCATTCAGTTTACTAAGACTTTTTTGTAGAATATAGATAAAATAATGTACAGTATCACGCAAAGAATTGGAAACATGATCGCTTATGGGAGGTTTTAAACAGTGTTTTAGTCAGAACTGAATTTTAGTAAAATTCTGGTGTGTAATAAAGGTATTAGGAAAACCACAGGGTTGAATAAAAGTATTCAAGTATGTTTTGATCTATTATCATAAATTGCTGAAAGATAAATTAAAACCTCTTACGCGTTTTGTTGCTAAACTAAATTTTCGCACTGTATATTATATAAATATATACAAGGTGGTCATAAAAAACTTACATCGAATATCGAATTCTAGCGGCCGGTGTGTTCAACCGATCGAGATGAGATTTCGTATATAGTTATTCACTGGTATGAGCTCAGTATTCTGTGAACGACAACAAATTGGCGCTCACGGTTAAGGTTATAGCTACAAAAACGCGAAAATTTCAAATGACAACGCCCATTTTTTTCATCGCAAAATGCTCAGTGCATGTGAAAACCGTAAAGAGCGTTTGAATGGTGCGCGTATCGCAATAAACGGGCGAGTTATACTCCCACAAAAATAGCTCTGTGAACGGCCGAAAAAAACACGATCAGGTGCGCGAAGAAAATTTGCATATGACAGAGACAAAACACCAATCACGGAACGCCGTTCACCTAAAAATCAGCGTAGAAAACGAATAAAAACTGGGGTGGGAATGTTAGTTCTTCAGTTGGGAGATCGTATATGCCGACAAAAGGACTCTTGCCGCGGAAATTCGCGGTGAATTGGTAAAACTCGATTATCAAAATGGGAGGAATGCTGCGAAAATCTTGCGTGTTTACCATCGAAACTCTCGCCAAATACGTGGCCCATGTATACCGCAAGCTCTTTGTCATTTAATAAAGTAATTCGAAGAAATTAGCTGCACCTGTGATTGACCGCGATCCGGACGACCAATTGTTCCTGAGGATACTGTTATGGAAGTGCATAAAATAGTGACTACAGGTCACATGCAAACTGCAAGAAGTACACTTCGTGTATTGAATATACCAAAAAAATTGTCCTAAAGCTCCTGCGCTCTGTAATCCGCATATTTCCTTGCCCGTACCAGCGCGTCCAAATGTTGGAAGTGGGGGACTACCAATAACGTATAGGCTTTGCAAATGGATTTCTTATCTGATATGATGAAGATAACGACTGGCCTCTTCGCATATTATGGAGAAACTAGGCGCATTTTACTTTAACTGGCAATGCCAACACCAAAAATTGCGTGCACTGGGCAGATATGAATCCGCACACTGTGGCACCAGTATCTCTACACGACATCAAAATAAATGTGTGGTGCGGCATTTGAGGCACAATTATTCTCGGGCCGTATTTCTTTGAGGAAGTGCGTGATTAGAACTTGCTCTGTTACAGGCTCCCGGCATACGGCAATGCTGCAAAATTATGTAATACCAGAATTGCTGCAGCGAAATGCACTGAATTACGCTGTTTGAATGCAAGATGGTGCACCTCCGCATATAGCGAAGTCAGTTAGCAGGGTCCTGGAACAACATTTTGCCGACCATGTCATCTCACGCCATTTTTTATTTCAGTGGCCACCACGATCCCCTGACCTTACTCCGATGGATTTCTAGTTCTGGGGAAATCTCAAATATAAAGTGTACATGTGCAATCTGCAAACTGTGTTGGATTTGAAAGATTCTATCAAACGTGAGACTGCAGACATCCCTCATTCGATGTTACGTTCGGCTGCATTGTCTATAGTCGCCCGCATGCAATGTGTGAATGCCTGTGTTCGCACCCATGTGGAAAATGCGTAATCAAAATTAAAATTTTCTTTTCACCAATCTGTGTATTGACTTTGCGCATTTGCAAATTTAGTGTATGCGTGTTTTTTCATCTTTTTTGTTGGGGGGGAGGGAGGGTTGCGGAGCTGTTTTTTGTGCCTGCATAACGAGTCCGTTTCTTGTGATACGGAAGAACGGTTCTAACTCTTTTAGGGTTTTCAAATGCGCAGAGCATTTTGCGACGGAAAAAATGGCCGTTGCCATAGGAAAATTTCGAGTTTCCGCACCAACCGTGACCACCATTTTTTTACCATTCACAGAATTCCGAGCTCATACCTCTGAATAACAATATCTGAAATTTCATCTCAATCGGTAGAACGGACCGGCCACTAGAGCTCCATATATCGTCAAAGTTTTTTTATGATTAACCTGTATATATCAACAGATCAAATAGGAAAATTTTCAAATGTATTGGGAGACATACTTTAATATTGACAATAGCAATTTATTGCCTTAAATAACAAAATTTTGTTAATGATTTGAAGGAGTGTTGGAAAATGTTTCATAATTATGTTTAAAGCATGATTTTTCTAACTTGTTTGTTTAATCTAGGATGCACGATATATTTACTTGATTTTTTATGTACAGAGTGGTAATAAAATAAGTATATCTGTTTGGAGCTGTCTGTATCTTGAGATACCTAAATGAAACTAAAATCGGACCTCTTTCTACTCAAGAGGGGGTTGAGAAATGGAACAATAACAATAGTAGTTGCAATAAAATCAATAGATGGCGATATGTGTCCTCTTCGTCAAGAGGTGGTCATTTCAGCCGGTCAATCTTAATGCGTTCGTAATTATATAAAAACGTAACACCTATAATAATAAAAACCAACGTTAGAATACACAATACTTAAAAAACACATAAACAGACGCATACGTTGTGCGAGTAACTGGGACTCATTCAGTGTTCAAGCGGTAAAATGTTTAAAATCAAACTCTCCCCTCTCAACTGTCAACAAGTCAGTAACCCAAATGATTGCAAACGGAACCAAAAATACCATCAAGTCTCAGAAACCAATAGAAATAAACCGGAAATGAAGTTTCGTCACATAACAAATCTAACCAGAAAGTTAAGGTGTACGGTACGCTAGATAAATCATTAACCAAGGAGTTTTTTCCTTTATTAATATGGAGTGCTTTAAAAAGTACAAATCAAGCGGAGTAGTGCATTTTTGGATAATCATGGCTGAGGTAAAATTGAAATTATGACCTTTCTCCGAATAATGAGAAGCAATGGAAGAATTTTTCAAATATTTTCTCTTAACATTACCTATGTGTTCTGCGACTATTTTTTGGATTTTACGTTTGGTTTGTCCAATGTAAGACAAACCACACTGATATTTTATATTGTAAATACCCCAATAATCCAGACGAGAAATTTGATCTTTTAATTGAGAAAAAGTTAATTTATTGACTGGTTTAAATACCACTTTGAAATCATAATGTGTAATGTGAAATCATATTTCCAACTTTAAAGCTAATGCTTTGATGAAAAGGTAGAATAATTAGATTAGAATAAGAAACTGGTGTAGCAGAAGAATCTAAATTATCGTCATATTTATTAAAACTGTTAATCTGTTGATGTATGATAAACCGAAACCACGAACTATAGCAATCGATCTAATGTAATTTAACTCTTCACAGAGATAAATATTGTTTGAACAAATTAAGTGAGCTCTATTAATCAAATAAAGAAAAGCAGAAGCTTTTTGAGAAGGGGGGTGACATGAATTAAAATGAGGGGGAGTGTGACAGCAAAGAGTTTACAGTAAACGCAAGTGTCACATGAGGTTAACTGACGAGTAACTTAAATATCAAGAAATGGTAATTTATTATCGATTTAAACTTCATAAGTGAATTGGATGACAGAATCTATTTGGTTTAAAATGATTGTAGTTTTCCACACAAGGTTTTTATTGAGTAACACATATAGTTGTTCAGTCCGTCTGTCTGTCCATATATAACCTCGCAAAAACTATCCTACCGAATCATTTGAAATTTAAAATATATATTTGTTGCATAATTTTGTCGAGTCTTTTTAAACTGTATGAAAATCACATGAAAAGTTTAATTACAGGGACAATCAAAAGTATACCGTTACATAAGGGTCAATGGGAAATACAGTTTAAAGTTAATTTTATCATATTACTCTCCTTCAAACATAATGAAATTGATATGCATCTATGGAGTATATAGTAAAAATACATTCTGTCAATCCGCGGTGAGAAGAATATTTATTATTAATTTACACGGCCACATGAAAATATTCCAATACATAATGGTATAACCGGAAACACTGGTTGGAGCACGTTTTAATAATATTAAATTATTTCATATTTTATGAAATTCCTGTACGTCGCTGAGGTTTATTTTAAGTAACTTCCTGTGTAATAGAAAACAGATAGTGTTTACAGGAACAGACAAAAGATTTCAACTTCTGTACTGTATCCGAAATAACGTATACTATTACAGAATGATTAGGATATTTTTAACACCTCGTTAAAGTACGAACGCATCTCATTTGCTATTCATGACGTGCTATTTCCAACTTGTTCTCCTTACGTAAAATAATTTTAAAATTAACTCTCGATCTAGCAAACTGAGAAGCATGCCGTATAAAGTTGCTGACTGAAATGAACGCTTCTTGGTTTTTCTGACGATTACAATGACATTTGAACCGACTGGGCCCGTAGCGTCATTTATTGGTGGTTATTGCTACTATTTTTATTGCTCCGTTGTTCTACCCTCTTCTTAAATAGTAAGTGCATTGCTTTTGGTTTCATTTGTGTTATTGTTTCAAACATAGGCTTGATTTCGAAAAACATATTTTTAGAAAAAAATGCCATCCGTTTGTTTGTGTGTCTGTCTGTCCGTCTACCTCTAAACGCTCTATGTCCCGAACAACATGAGATAGAGACTTGAAATTTGCAAATTACTTTGCGTGTAAGAATGTAAAAAAAAAAACCGATTTAATATTAGTAACCTCGTATATCCAGAACTATTTTTTTCGGATTCTTGAAATTTTCGTTCTAGTGAAAGGTCTATAAAAATTTTCGATTTTTTTAATTTTAAGGAGTGAATATAACCGACAATAAAAAACATACATTTGACGTAAAGAAGGAAGTTGATCGGATAATTAGTTGTCCAGATATTTGTAATTATGATTTCCATATTCTTTGATTTTTCATGTCCTTGTATTTCATTCAAATTTCAATTCAAATACATATTTTAATTTGAAAAGAGACGCTTAATCTAGCTCAGTTAACTGTTAGTTAGTATAATAATCATTTTAGGAGTTGTAATGATGCTTCTTTTACGAAATTCGCTATTACTTGATTTTATTTTCATATTTTATAGTATGCACATCTATGATTAAGATTACGGTGGCCTCCAACGACTAGTTTTTGTATTGTTCCATTGTTCTTCCTTCTTCTTGAATAGAAAGTACAACGCTCATTTGGTTTGATTTGAGTTATTCCTTCAAATACAGACAGCTCCTAGATACAAATACATATTTTATAACCACTCGTTATGTATTTTTAGTTAAGTTTATTTATTATGGTGTCTCAGGAGTTTTAACTTTTAACTGGTGGTGCAATTTAACAGTATGTCACATTTAACTTTTTTTTCAATCCCTGTGAAACATAAATGGATATTTTTTTAAACATGGACTAAATATCTCTTCTATTTAAAATATTTTTTAATATTCTGTATTGAAATTTCATTTCATAATTTTGATTTTTAATTTTGATTAAAACAATTAATTGTATTTTGATTGCGCATAGTTTTTATTAAAAATTATTAATAAATTTGGATCAAACTTGGTAAATATCCTCCTTTTTAGTTAAACAATAACTTACACTTCAAATATTATAATATAATTGTGTTAATTATTTAAAGTTTGCAAATTTAAAAAAATATATTTTTTTAATTAAAATTAAATTTTTATTAAATAAATAAATAAATTGTTTCCAAATGAAGTATAAATTCAAGGTACAGTAGTTTTTTATCCATTATCAATATTTTAGTGGTTTCCTGAACCAATAGTTTTGCTACAATCTTGCGCGCAGTGGATGGAATCAAGAAAAAATTATTTTACTTAATCAAAATTAAAAATTAAAAAATTACAATAAAATCTCAATGTAAAATGTAAAAAAGTTCAGTAGAATATATATATTAAGGTCTCTATATAAGAAATATTTTGAATTTATGTGTTATAGGTACTGAGAAAAATAAATAAATAAACGTGACGTACTGCTAAATTTCAGTAGCAGAAACAAAGTAAGACTCCTGAGGCCCCTTAAGCTAGTGTACTCTCTGCCTTTATCAAAAAACATAATGTAATATGGCAAAACTTATATTTATACTTTTATAACTTTTAATTATACAATTATTATTAGAACAAAGATTCCAAGAGCTATTTACATTACATATTTAAATTTTTTTCACGAAATGTCTGTTTGTGAGTCTGTGACTCTCTATATGTAACATACATTTTGAGGAGGATCTATATCATGAACTAAAATACGGAATTTCATAAAAATTTATATTCAGGTAATTCCTGATAAAAAATTGATGCTGATTAGTTTTTGTTGTACATTGCTCCGCAGGTACCACTGCTAAACTGCATTTTTTACGATTTATGTAACAACTCTGTCTCAATATCTAATGCACTGATTTATATCAAATTTCAGATTCAGTTAGTCCCTGGCATGACTTAATGCTGTTTACATTTTGCTGTAAATCGCTAAATAGGTGGCATTGATATGATGTGTTTTTTTTCTAAATTTCAAAATTTTTCTATTTCAAGAACTAATGCATGGAATTTAATAAAAAAATATTTAAATAATTCTTGATGAATACTGATGCTGATTAGTTTTTGGTGTAAATCACTCAACATGTTGTTTTTTATATTGCATATTTTCCGATTTACGCAAGAGCTCTATCTCAATAACTAATGCATGGATTTCCAGCAAACTTGGCCTTGACATTAATTGTTGTTGTTTACATTTTGGTGTAAATCTCTAAAGGATTGGCACTACAATGCTGCAATTTTTACGATTTTTGCAATAGTTCTATCTGAAAAATTAATGCACGGAATTTAATAAAAAATATATTCAAATAATCTCTGATGTTTATTGATGTTGACTAGTGTTTGGTGTAAATCACTGAACGGCTGGTGTGTTATGCACATTTTTGTACGATTTACGTACAACTCTACACTGTTAAAAATTTTAACTTTTCTAAATCGTAACTCCAAAGCTTTTATAGAATACATTTTGTGTAAGTGTTATCAGAGCCTGAAATGATTAAATACATCTAAATAAAAGTTACTTACACCACCCTTACATTAAATGCCTCACATGCACTCCAAATAATATTAGTGGAATGATATCGTTCAAAAGAAAATTCTCA
Organism: Maratus speculifer; assembly: GCA_964019185.1. Taxonomy (NCBI): domain Eukaryota; kingdom Metazoa; phylum Arthropoda; class Arachnida; order Araneae; family Salticidae; genus Maratus; species Maratus speculifer. Next base: position 199,235,266 of record OZ025294.1, on the reverse strand, counting down.
GACTTTGACTTCTGAATTTATCTAAAAATATTTTCAACCACATTGAAGATTTTTTTTCAAATTATCTTGCAAAGCATTTTCAAGTGTTTGTTGTATCCACTGTATTTATTTCTTAATGCTGCGTCGTAATGTTCAATAAAGAGGCATTATGTTCAGCTTTTTGCAAATATAAATATCATAAAATTCTGTTTCAAATGCTGTTGCAGTTTCCGCTAAATTATTTTCTTTCACTGTTGAGTGCCATATATTCCAATACTGATACTAGCAACAGTAAAGAAAATATTTTATGCAATGTTACAGAAATTCTCGCTCTCTTAAATATGTTTTATTGAAGGAGAATAAGCATCCTTTTACAGAACGTAATTTCCTTTTGAAACTGTATGCTTTATTTTTTTCGCATAGATTTAATAGCTGTAGATATTAGAATTTTAAATTTTTGTGTTTAATATAATATTTCGCATCAAAAAATTGGAAAAGAAAATGAAAGATAGATTGAATCTTTGTTTTCTGTTTTGAAAAGTCAGATCGTTTTTAATCGCTCAATTCATTATAATGTCAAATTCGTATTCTCTTTCAGTATAATCAGCCTCTACAAAAAAAGAAAAAAAAAAATATTGTCTTATATTTAAAGAAAATGTTTCGAATTTAAAATTTGTACTTTGAAAATTGTTCATTGGTGTCTTTTTTAATTATTATTGTTAACCGAATACTTTAATATTTGTGAATATTTTAACACCTTAGTTTTACCTATATGAAAATTATGTCGTATGAGATATTTTAAATTTTGTTAAAAGATCCTGCGTAATTACCCATACAACTGTAAACTATAAACTGTTTGTTCTCCATGTTCATATTTTTAGAACTAGCTTGTTTTATAAATACTAAAGTGTATTTATTTAGTTTTTTTTTTGGCTAATTTAGATAGAGGTTGGATTTTTTTTACTTGTTTTCATTAGTGCTGTAGCGGCTGTCAAAGTTTCTCCGTGAAGGAGAACTTTTAATTTCATCCAATCGCATTTATTATTCTTTCCTCCGCTTTGGAGCGCTCGCGTGTCGTGTGATACTCCAGATTCCGAACTAGGAGAAGTGCTCATTTTATTCTCCTAGTGACGTTGGCGAATAGTTTTGATACGTGTTATTATGTTATTATAGTCTGTATTATTTATAAAATATCCTTCTGATTATTGAGTCACAATGCTATTAAGCCACATTATGAGTTCGTAAAATTGTTTACAAGAACACTTAAACTTTCTTAAATTTAAAACGTCTCGAAAGAATTTTGATCAATTAAACCTATTAAATTCCAAACAACTTTTTTTGGAAGCTTTTGAGCTCTGTGTACGACAAGACGACGAATATAGAATCTACGTATTTACATAATTACAAACACTTCTAAAAAAGAAAAAGTTAAAAACATATCGTCGTAAATCATACGTTTTTGTAGTTTTAGGTGGATTTTGTATCTGGGAAACTTTTTAGCTGATTGATGCATGCTCGACCGACATAGTAGGTTATATGAGAATAAATTACACATGTTTGGCAGAAAAAATGCATTTTATTGCGCATTTGTGTACAAAAGGAAAAAAACACAATTTGTGCATATGAGAAAAAAAGAATAAGAAAAGGTGTTTTCTTCAAAGAAAATCATTTTCAGTAGGGGGTATGGTTTCCACGATCGGCCAGCAACGTTGAACACCTTTGAGGCATGGACTCAATGAGGCTATTAATGACGAGTTGGGGTATTCTGTCCCAATCTTCCAGAAGAGCTCTTTCCAGTTCTTGGAGAGTTTGTGGGGGTTGTTGGCGGCCAGAAACTCGTCTTCCTAGAGCGTCCCAAACGTGTTCGATTGGATTCATGTCTGGAGAACACGCTGGCCTTTCCATTCGAACGATTCCTTCCTCGAAAAGGAAATCCTCCACTAGGTTTGCACGATGTGGCCTGCAGTTATCGTCCATTAAAATGAAGTTATCTCCGATTGCTGCAGCGTAAGGGACTACAATAGGTCTGAGGATCTCATCCCTATATCGGCGACCAGTCAGAGCTCCATCTCGAATGATGTAGAAGTCAGTGCGCCCGTCAATGGAGATGCCACCATACACCAACACTCCTCCACCACCAAATCTGACACTTTCGTTCAAGAAACGCAGGATTATGCCTATTGCCACGGTCCCTTTAGATGAAAATACGCCTATTATCCGGATACACAGAAAAACGGGACTCGTCAGAAAACAGAATATTGCTCCATTCGTTTCTCCTCCAGTTGACATGCTCGGTTGCCCACTCCCTGCGGTCGCGACGATGCCTTGATGTTTATCTAACATATACCATCCGTCGGCGAGCATACAGACCTACAGCATGGAGCCGGTTTCGGACAGTCTGAGTTGAAATCGTGGTGCCTGTAGCCGAGCGAAGGTGTTGTTGGAGAAGAGTAGAGTTCATGTTTCGGTGTCTCCGAGCTGTTAACGCTAAATACCGATCTTCATTGGGCATTGTTGTCCGTCTACGACCTTGCCCTGGTCTTCGGCCTGCACATCCACTCTTCAAAAAACGGTTCCAGATCCTGGAAATGACACTTTGTGACACTCCAATGGCTTGCGCTACTTCGGCTTGAATGTGCCCCCCTTCTAACCTACCAACAATTCTCCAAGCTTCTGAATCTGTCAAATGACTTCGCTGAGACATCGTACTCATCGAAACAAAGCAATCGCTGAATGCCGATCATCCTTGTCTTTATTCTCTTTTATCCAGTTGAAAGTCAAATTTCATTTGCTGCCGCTGAAGCGACGTTTTTGACGTCGAACTCAAAATTTGTTCACTCCACAGTTTGAAAACCAGAAATATTTGCATTTGTGATTCTCTTCTTCTATTTTCGGCAAAAAAAAAATTCGTTTATATCTTTATTTTATGTAAAACTTCAAATATCCTTTAATTGTTTTGAGCAGTGTATTATGTTATTTATATTGTTACAAAAAATAGCTTCTTTTCCCTTTTTATTAGTTCTATTAAAAAAAACTGCCTTCTGTAGCATTTTTATTTTCAATTGATTTTTTGTCTGAATTAGAACGTGAAAAAAAAAAAAAAAGATTTCTTAGCATTAATTTTTTTTTTTTTTTTTTTGCATAAATCCTAATCAGTTTTTGAATTAAGCTATCGTGATGAAATTTCGGAAAAAATTACTACGTTTTGCAATGTTTATTTTACTTAATTAAGTTTATAGATAAAGCAGATTTTATAATACATAAATTTTTAAGCGTAAATGTTTTTCAATGCATTTAATATTTTTTTATAACAGAAAACAATTACAGGGATGATTTAATCCTCTTATAACGTAACATTGGTGTTTGTAGAGATATTTTTCAATGATGATAAAATTATAAAGGTGAATATATGTAGAGGACACAAATATAGCTGTGAGATGAATAAGACCAGGTTTGTTTGAATTTAAGTAACTGCTTTATTGAATCTTTCTTAAAAATGGGAGGCGCCTATACAGAGAAGGTATATTTGACTTATAAGAAATAGCGAGAGTCTCATGCAAACCCGATACGTTGGAACAAAACTGATAATCGCAATATATTCCGCCAAAATGGTTACAATACATGTAATTTAGCGTATTCTCTGTTTTTGTATGAACTGTACTATTTTGGCATAATTAAAGCGCAATTTTGAACATATCATACATGGAAACGGATTTTTAAGTGAATGCAATTTTAGGGCACACGAATTATACTGGAATTTCTTGATCGCTTTACAGCGTTCCAAATAAGGAAACATTTATATATTTTTACAGTGATCGAATGCTAAATAGAAAAAGAGAGGCTATTTGCAATTCTATATATGGCCATGGAATAACATCAACATGAAATGAAACTGAAAATTAGGCGGAGGACTTCTAAAGCCTAACTCAGGGGGGATCTCATATAAACTGCAACAATCAAAATAGGGAAAGTATTTTCATTGAGAAGATAAATTATTGTTATCTTTGAATAAACTACATTTATATTGGACAGATAAAATAACATTAAATGAAAAAGGGGTTTTAATTATGTTATTAACTGATGGGAAAGGTGACTAGAGGTGTGATAAGGGGAAATATCTTAATATATTCTATTCATATCATAACAATCCTCTGAAAAAAATATTCTGAACAAAAAATCCTCTTCATACCAAAATAAATAAATATAGGGTATTCAAAAAAGCGATCAATTTTTATGAACACATTACCCAGGTCAAAATTCATGCTGGTATTTGTTTGCTAGACAAGCATTACTTGCTATATCCCAGCAAGTAAAATAGCACAAACTACCATTACATATTTGCTAGTTCTAGCAGAATTACCAGCATGCCATGGTGTGTTTTGGCCCACTTTGCTGCTTGGCCAGCATACATAATCCAGCATGTGTTGCTTGAATATGTTGCTGGCCGAGCAACAATTAAAACATTCACTTGCTAGTATAGCATTATTTCTCTACCATCATTTACTTTAAATTTTTGCTTTTCTAGCATCAGTTGCTAGTTAAAAAAACGCAGGTGCTGCCATCTACTGACAACACTGGAAGAGTCGACGGATATTGGTGGGAGAAACTACATCGGACTTTTTCACTCCTGAGGGTTGACCTCGCTACCTGTGGTTTATGAGACGCGCGCGCTAGTTACCTTGCCAGCGGGGACCTGTCAAAAGTCGCCTGTAACTGATAGTGATTGTTGACGAAGCTAATTATACTATGCGCTATTATTTTTACAGGGTTAAGAGTGAATTTATCGATGCAAGTATTTCTTCAAACTTTCAATGAATAAAATTAAGTTATTGTTAGTTTTTTTTTTTTTTCAAATAATTAATGGGTAATTAGAATATGATTACATTAATATAAATCAAGAAATAAATAATTATGAAATGTATTTTTGATAGAATAAATTTCAGGTAAATACTTTTTAAGATGGGGGATTTTAAAACTATAATGCATCTTGGAAAGAAGGGAGGAATCAATTATACATATTTTTAAATCGATTGTTATAAACATATTTCTTAAATGAAAAATTGCTTCTTGAATATTGAATTTTAAATGACTAAATTTTGTTTTTTACTGATTTTGAAAAACACATTTATTATTTTTTAATATCTTAAGTTAATTAACACTAGCAAAATTGAAGGCTAATAATTTTATGATGGGGAAGACGCGTATTCCCAATAACCTCAATGGAAATTAATTTTCATTTTGTTTTAGATTTATGTTTTAAAATTTTGATTTAAAGCCTCTTGATTTTGAAATTTTAAAAACATATTTTTCCCTTATTTTAATAAACACATAACGTTTTACTTTTGAAGTAACTTAAAAGAATTAAATACTATGAGAAAGTGACGGTGATTTTCCTCCATTTCATGAAGAGGGGGGGGGAGCGTATAAAAATTAATTGTTATTTTTTGTTAAGTTTGTGTGTTAAAGCATTATCTCAACGAGTTCAAAAGGCAGTGTTTTACTCACAATGGTGCATAGCTATTCTTCTCCTTGCCCAGGTTTTTAAATTCAATAAACAAAATTTTATTTTCATCCTATTATTAAAGAAATAGTAAATTTATAATTTTCATGTAAGTTAAAATAATTCAAGACTAAGAAAAAGATCAGTTAAGGTGAGTTAATTTTCCGTTAGGAGAGGAGAAGAGTTACTATTATAAATCCGCTATAAAAATTAATTCATTGTTCTGTTTTTTTTTTGTTTTTTTTTCGGTGGTTTAAGGTAATTATGAATTTAAGTGGTGATAACAATCCTTCTCCAGTATTTTTAATTTTGATGAAATCATTTTTTTTTCTCTAATTTTCAAAAATTTGTGCACATATTTTGGAAACACCGAATATGCACTTATATTATGCAAATAATGTGACCAGTTTCTGAAACATGAAATATGCTCTGATATGAAAGCATAAACAATTCAGATAGTTTTCACAAAAAATATACTTTTGCAATATTAAAAAATATTTACTCTTTATGAATTTATTGTATAGAATCTCCCATTTTTTGCAAAATTGTGCAGAATATTGCTTATAAAGTTAGATTCTGTTATTCTAGCAGAAATTCATAACCAACAAATACTTTTTGTTGCTATTCTTGTTTAGTGAATTAGAATATTTTATTGGCACATGGTGCTTCATGCTGTTTTCCTATCATATCATTTTAGCAAGCATCAAAAAGCATGTAATGCTAAAGCATATAATATTCCTACCTCTCCATGCTTTGGAAGAAAGTTAAATAGAAAACAAGCATAAAAAGGTTACACATAGCGTGTCATGCTATTTCTCCCTAAACTGGCTGCATAGCATATTATGCTGGCAAGCATAAAAATCATATTATAGCTTGTTAAGGTACCTAATTGTGCATGCTTGGAAATAGCTTAAATAGCAAATAAGCAAAAGATACTTGTACATAGCTTGTCATGCTATTTCTCCCAAAACTTGCTGCATAGCATATTATGCTGGAAAGCATAAAATAGCATATTATGGCATATTAAGGTACCTACCTGTGCTTGCTTTGGAAATAGCTTAAATAGCAAATAAGTAAAAGATGCTTGTACATAGCTTGTCATGCAATTTCTCCCTAAACTTGCTACATAGCATATTATGCTGGAAAGCATATGTAGCATATTATAGCATGTTAAGGTACCTATCTCTGCATGCTTTGGAAAACCTTAATCAGCAAATAAGCATACGATGCTTGTACATAGCTTGCCGTGCTATTGCTGTGTAAGCTAGCTATATAGCATGTGATGCTGGCAAGCAATTTAAAGCATATAACAGCAGGGATATCTAGCAGACAAAGCAAAATATAGCAATAACTAGCATATTTTTGTTGCTAGTACTAGCATGAATTTTGACCTGGGTAATCTGTCGATTTTATTCAGAGATGTTTTTCTACTAATTACACATAGAACATATTTACACCCAACGTTTCGGACTTAGTTTAACGAGTCATCTTCAGAAGACTTGCATGACATTAAGGCCCCACACTAATTGCTGAAAAATATCCGGATGATAATATTAAGTCTAGGGGACGCTTTCTTTTCAAATGTTTTGCTCAGATTTTAATATTTGTACACGATTTTTTATAGCATAGCTGAGGACGATGTGCTAATTTTTACTTTTTCAATTTTCGATTTCTGATTTTTTTTTAAATATTTCTTTAACGTTAGAAAATGGCTAGATCCGGTTCTGAAATTGAAAATACCATACTATACATATACAGGGTGTCCCCCTCTCAACGGTGGCAAATGGCTAATTTCTAAACCGTTAGATATAGACATATAGTTCCAGTTGCAAAAATCTTTAAAAAAGACAAAGAACTGTTTTTTAAGCGATTTTGGTCAAAAAAATGTTTTACTAAAAAATTACGAAAATTAAATTTTTATACGGTCTCCCGGTCCTATAAGTGATATTTAGTAAAATTTTTTCAACATTCTACCAAGTAATACAGAAAAGGCCCCATTCATGTAACTTTAAAATTGACCGAGTTATGAAACTTTAAATTTCATGACTTAAACCACTTTTCTATAGCTGAAAACGGATGAGTTCGAGTGAGCTTTAAGGAAACGTACACTAAGTGCTTAAAGTATTATAAAGGGAGTCGATTTCCAACGCTGTTCAAAGGCTACTTCCTAAACTATTTGTCACAGACGTATAGTTCCAATTAGAAAATGTTTTAAATGAGCGATTTAATTGAAGGCGCGTATAAGTTTTACGGCAGTGTTAATTATAATTAATTAACTTCTAGATTTGTTATTAAAATAACTGAAGACATGAATTTCAAAATTCTCTTTATCGAAAAAACCAAATTTTGGGAAATAGCGGAAAAATTTTAAATGAATCTATTGGTTTTCATTATAAATTTTGAGATTGCACTGTTACAATAGTGCAGGTTTGTACAGACTGAGAGAGAAATCAAAAAGCGATAAGGCGAATTTCGAAATACATATCCTCAAGTGTATTTTTACGTATGTTTTATTTTGTAAGCAAATGAAGCTGATTCTTTTCGTGATTTTATTTTAAAAAGGTATGCTATTTTGCTAAGCTTTTATTTTATTCATAGTTTTCGTATGTAAATTTTCCTAGTTCAAAACTTATATTCAAATTTTAACTCACTTCCAAATATCTGATTGATTTTCAATTCCCATACTTATTTAAACGCGATGACAATGTAATATTAATACGATTTTAGGTGCGTTCTATTTATTTATTTTATAGGACTATATCAAATTCTATTAGGTTGAGTAATCTAATAGAGCTTTAAATATGTATCATTTTGTAACGATTTGTGACTGTTGCTTTTCATAGTTTAATTTAACAAAATTTCTGTTTTTTTTTTTTTTTTTTTTTTACTTATATTTTTAGCACAAATTGCATATTTTATTTTAACATGTAAACGTCAACATAAATTCAGAAACAGCATTGTAGAAAGTTTTTTACTCTCAATGTTTAAAGTTAAATTTTCTATCTGATGTTTATTTTTATTTCCAGTAAATTTGTGACTGACCCCTATTTTGCAGCAAAAAATATGCTTCAACTTTGAACAGCTATAACTCGGTCAATTTTGATCGCAGAGGAATGGGACTTTTTTTGTCTTACTTGTTAGAGTAGTGGTAAAAATTTTCTAAGTATCACTTATAGGACCGGGGACCGTATAAAAATGTAATTTTCGTAATTTTTTAGTAAAACATTTTTTTGACCTAAATTGCTTAAAAAATAATTCTTTGCCTTTTTTAAAGCATTTTTGCAATTGGAACTATATGTCTATGACCAACGGTTTAGAAATTAGCCATTGGCCACCGTTGAGAAGGGACACCCTGTATAACGAAAATCGAAAAAGTAAAAACAAGCCCGTTTGAAAATCATCTTCAGCTGTCCTGTGCCAAAAAAAATCATGTAAAAATATTAAAATTTGAGCGAGATATTTGAAAAGAATGCCCCCATAGACTTAACATTTTCATCCGGGCTTTTTCAGTGACTAGTGGGGACCTTAACGTCCAAAAATAACACGACGGCCTCGGGAGCCCATTTGAACCAGCCCTGATTATACCTCATAGCTCTTATAATAAATGTAATGCAGTGGTATTTGGAATAGGACATAAATTTCATTTTAACTCATTGAGGGATGGTGGGATGTACAGAGTGTTCCAAAAATAACGATCCATTTCAACGAAAAAACTAATCTATCGATTTCTTTCTTAGATTATTTTTTGGAAGAAATGCTCTCGTTAGAAAAAAGGATAGCCTTCGTTTAGAATAAAGTGTATGATAAACATATGAAGAGGTGCGCCAACTATACCACCGAAACATATGGAAAATAGCCACCAACAATGACCAATATCAGGCTACTTATTAATAGGGGTTTTCTTTCTGCTGCCTAACGAATGCTTTGGACGACGGTATCGTGATATGGTTATGGTCATCCAGTCCGTTTTTAATCTGCCATCCCAATAGTTCGTCTGAATTTGTTTACAAGTAGCCTCATATTAACTGTGGGTGTTATCCATATTTTCGGTAATACAGCCGGTGCATCTCTTCATCTCTTTTATTTTATATAATTTTTTGAATATCATATATATATATATATATAACCAGATGCATTTATAGGATTTATTACATAACAAATGATTAATCACTAGTCCCTAATATTTACCTTTGCTAAAACAAGCATGTGGAGAGTAAGGAATACCAGCTAATCAAGCATTTTCTTCCCGTTATTTCTAAACTAAAGATTTATTGTATGTTTTCAAATACACTTTTATGCCAATACAATATTTCTCTATTCTGTTTAAAATATCTTTTAGAGAATCGGATTTTTAAATGGAAAAATATGATATAAATAGAAAACTATGATATTAGTTTTTTTCGTATCCATACGACACCTGGGCATTGGAGATCCAGTTTCATGAACAAATGCTTTATCTCTTTAATTTTTAAAAGTAAAATCAATAATATAACCATTTTTTCCCTTTCTCCTTCTATATAGATAGACTGTAGAAGCTGTAAGCATTTGTATTGCATTTCCTCAATATATATTTTTATATATCAAGAATCAAGTAATTTAAATCACTTTTCTTTGTGTGTGAATTCGCCAGGGTATATTAGAAATTCTTTGATTTTTATTTCGTAATGTTAGCTTTTAAAAATATTATTTTTAATAGTAAAGTTTCTCTTCTAAAAATAAAACCGACTTCAAAAACTACTGCAAAGTGAAAAAAAAAATTTTTACATAACAGTATTACAAAATTAAATTAAATATAGCATTTACCATGCGTATTGCTATTTGTATGTATATTAATTTCATTTTTTTAGAATCGGTGACAGCCAACTAAGTTATATATAGTTTTCCCCACATCCAAATATGTACGAATTTCTTTTACGATTTAATATATCGCTAAAAAATGTAACTTTATTAGTTTTTAAAAATACGTTCTGATTGATGTCTGATAAATGTGTGTTTTCAAGTAAAATTAGAAACCATAATTATACCGGTTGTCCCAAAAATGGCTGATGGATTTTAAAATTCAATAACTTGCAAACGGCGACGTAAACATTTTTTGCAGGAGAGTTATGTATAATGTCAGGCGTTTTTTTACCGTAATTTTTTATTTTAGTTCGAATTTCAAACAATAGGTGGCGCTGACGGCGATCGAAGGCCAGGTCGACGCTTCACTCAGCACTGATCACCTGTCATTCAATCGCCGTCAGCGACACCTATTGTTTGAAATTCGAACTAAAATAAAAAATTAAGGTAAAAGAAAACTCCTGAAATTATACATAACCCTCCTGCAAAATTTTTTAAAATATTTGTCACCCTTTGCAAGTTATTGAATTTTAAAATCCATCAGTCATTTTTGGGACACCCGGTATGTTCTAAATTAAGAATTACCATATTTACTCGTGTATAGGGAGCACGCGTGTATAAGGCGCACCCCTACTTTACAAGTAAAAATGTCGATTTCTTAAAATCTCGTATATAACGAGCACCATAAATTTGATATGCTAATGAAGAATGACCAAATGAATTTCAGTAAAAAAAAGTCGAAACAAACATTACACCAGATCAGAAAACAAGACGAAAATGCACTTTTAGACTTCGGGTTTAACAGAATGACGGGAAATAGGAATGAGTGACGGTAAAGAAATTTGCTAATTAGCGTTCAGATAATGTCACTAGCTCTGTTGTATAAAAAACTGCAATGAGTGAAATAAATATGCAGAAATACTTCAATTAAGTAACATTTTCCGAGTTTTAATATCTTCTTTGAATAATTTCTTGTTTCATATGTATATCGTTCGACTGCATCCAACAGTAAAAATTTATTTCGTGTATAAGGCGCACCTAGAAGTTTTGCCCTAATTTTTTGGAAAAAAGTGCGCCTTATACACGAGTAAATACGGCAATATAATATAATATATTGACAATATATTTTTCTGATTATACAAGCAGGGCCTATATCCCTAGTGTAGATAATCGGCCGACATAAATACAAACCAAACCTGATTATACAAGGTATTATCTGAAATTCGTAGCTATCCACAGATTTTAAAATGCAGGATTATAGCAGAGTTGACTGATTGAGAATGGTATTATGTAGAAATAGAAAAGATTACTGCATTTTGAATTTTTAAGTAAAATAAAAGCAAATAACATTTAGATTTATTTTTCTCTTTTAGAGCAAAAGATAGCGGGAGGAGGTATTTTATATTTTCTTAGTGTTTTACTCTACATTTATGGCCAAGAGTAAATTTCAAAACTTGGAGGAATGGGCGTGTTCGATAGAAATCCTGGTAAAATAAAATTTGAGGATCTTTAACCACTTTACAGATCAATATTTTTGAAAAAAAAATTTTCGAAATAATACCTATATTTAAATGTCTTCTATATAATTTTTAATGTTTTATCACTGGTTTTTTAAAACGGAAATTTGTGCCTGACTCAATCAGACAAATGATCGGATTAAGGGGTCTCAGGACTCTTTAGGTTTTACAAATTTCGAAATTTCAATGTTTTTATATGTTAAATGCCTATCTTTTCTTAGCATTTTAATGTTACTGTGGGCTTGAAATTCTCATTACAACACAAGTTATGGCTTTCAGAAATATATTTCCTCAATAGTTAAAGCTGGGTTTCTAAAAGTTCAAATTCATTTTTCTTCAAATGACGTTTTTAGTCATAAAGCGCACGGTATCTCAAATTTTCTGATTATTTTTTCATAAAACTTTCAAAAGTTACGTTTCGAGTTAATCTGTAGAGATTAAACCTAAAATTCCCCTTTATTGTTCAAAAAAAAAAAAAAAATACTTCTTAGGTGACTACGTAGTTGAAATTTTCAAGCAAATCAAATTTTTAGCTAAATACAACTTCTTATTAAAAATATAAAAGTACTTTTAAAACATTTTTTTTTTAGTTTCAGGGTAATTATTGTAATATGAAGTATAAATTGCCCCCAAAATTTACACTTTAGTTGCAATAGTTATTTTGTAATCGCGTACGTAAGCTGTTATATTAATTTTCTGCTCGTCAAATATGTGATAATTTGAAGCCCCCCTGTAAATGCTAATTCTGCATCTTGTAATTTTTTTATACATAAACTGAAAGAACATACTTATTTTTTCATCACTTTAAATGTTGTGTTTTAAAATCACATATCTCTTAAAATATTAAATTTTTAAATTGGTATCCAATTTTAAGATCCCTGAGACCCCTAAAATAATGTAAAATTTACAATACAAATCTAATTGCGGAGAGTAATAAATCATGATTCGAATATGAATGCTGGTATTAAGACTCCTACTATAGGAGTTCTAACCCGTATTTTCTAGGCAAATCGTAATTGTCTGGAAATTGTTGTTCGTATGATGTACAGGCAAATCAGGAAAGCAATAATTCGTCTGACAGAAAGTAAAACTGTAATATTCCCAAATAAACCAACAAACGGTACTAGTTGGTTACCCGTCATCAAACATACAGGGATTGGACAAAAATATGGAAACACGTTTCCTTGCCTAGTATTGTGTACGGTACCCGTTGTTATTCAAAACAGCTTGCAGTGCTCTCGGAATGGATAAATACAGTTTCCGTATGTTTGCCAAGGGAATATTGTACCATTATTCCTGCAAAACGGCGGCAAGTTCAGATAAGGATGTTGGTGGTGGATAGCGAGAACGCACTTTCCTCTCCAATGTAGATCACAAAGGTTCGATAATATTCAAGTCTGTTTACTTTGGTCGCCTGAGGAGATGCGAAAATTCATCCTCGTGCTCAGAAAACCAGTCCTGGACGATGTGAGCTGTGTGAACGGGGGCGTTGTCGCCTTGGAAGATACCATCATCATTGGGGAACAAAGCTTGTACCACTGGATGGACTTGATCGGCCAAAATGTTCACATATGTCTGAGCAGTAATCCGACCTTACAGAGTTATCATGGAGCCAAAAGAGAACCATGATATGGCTGCCCAAACCATCACCGAAACCCCGCCATGTTTCACTCTTGGCAAAAAGCAGTCTGTATTATAGGTTTGAGATGGCGTTCTCCAGACGTAAACTCGGCCAGAAGTGGGGAACAATGTGAAAGAAGTCTCATCAGACCATATTACGCTCTTCAACTGCTCTATAGTCCAGGCTTTATGACTTAAACACCACTTTTTCCTGTTACAGGCATTAGCATTACTGATGGATGACTTTGCAATTGCAACATGGCCAGCAATTCCCTAATTACGAAGCTCCTTTCTAATTGTTTTGGTACTCACAGGATTTGGTAACACGACATTCATTTCAGCAGTAACTTTTGCAGCTGTGTACTGCTTATTTTTCGCGATAATCCTCGTTAAGGATCGTCTGTCACGATCACTCAGCACACACTTTCGTCCGCGCTGTGATTTAGCGGCTGATGTTTTTACCGCATTTCAAATATGCGGAATAAATCTTCGACACAGTACCTCTTGAAACACTAAAAACCTCGGCTACCTTGCGTACGGAAGCACCCACCATACGCGCGCCAACAATTTGTCCACGTTCGAAGTCTGTTAACTCTGACATAATGCAATGATAATCTCACATAACAGTGCTCCAACGACGACTGAACGGTGCAGCGATTTTACGAAGTTGTATAGGCGGCGTCAGTAGGCGAAAACTCCAGTGCCATCAACATAGTTCATTATAATCAATCTTTCTTTTCAAACATGCATTTCAAAAGGTGTTTCCATATTTTTGTCCATCCCCTGTATATCGCCAAACTATAAGATTTAATGCCAAGAATGGATGATCGTGAATGTCACATTCAATGACATTAAATACGATACACGTGTTTTAAATGCCATTAAATGACTTTTATTTCGAGTTTTTATTTGTATTTTGGTAAGACTTAATTATTTGTCGACCAATTTCGCCAAATTATACATATCGCTAAACTATTAGCCAAATTTTAGAAATTACGTAATGTTTCATTTGAATAATGAAACAACAAATAAATTAGTAGAATATTTATAAAAATAGAAACAAAAAGTCGATTTAAAAATCACCTGATGACTTAATTCACAAGTATATTCTGTCTAAATGTCAAACGAATGTAACACTTACGATCATCCATTATTGGCATTTAAACTTGTAGTTTGGAGCAAAATTTTTGGTCGACGGGATAACCATGAAGTACCCGTATTTTTATTAATATTCAAATAATTTATTCGATTTTTTGTTAATTAAAATAAAATGTATGACAATATGTATAATTTGGCTGTTAGTTTGGCGATTCGTATAATTTATCGAAATTGATCGGCGGGATAACAAAGTAGTACCCAACAAACAATTCAACAAAACTCAATTAAATAGTTTTTTTTCAAACCTCGCATATCTCATAATTCGTAAAAGACTTTTAACAAGCGATATTTTTTTGTAAAGTGTTTTTTAATTATATAAAGCATTTTTTAATTAAATAATTTATAACAAAAAATGAATTAAATATTTCTGCTTATAGAATTTAATATATTATATAGCAGTTTAAATTTAAAAAATAAGAATATCTTAAAAATAAAAATCAAACTTTCTTCTCTTTGTATATAGTGCATTCGGGTAAAACAATTCAATGTTTTAGGATAAAAATTTTCGTTTTTATAATAAAAATCATTTATATGGTTTTTTTTTTTTTTTTTTTTTTTTTTTTTTTTTTTTTTGTCCTTCCGTCTGCAATGTTTTGTTGGCTGATTCTGGAAGCCATACTTTTGGGATAGATATTTTTTCGATTTATATTATTAGATAACTAGAATCATGTGATTCAAATCGTTTTTACTGCATGTCAGTAGGAAACTATATATAAAAAATTCTTTATATATATTTTTTTAAATAAGATTGTATGTGATTTCAAAACAAAAAACTTTCTTAAAAAAATTCTTTTATTTTTTCTGTTATAAATGCATTTATAAAGTTTCATTACAACGGCTTTCATTATGCAAATTATACTGCATTTAATATCAATTGCTTAACCTTCCTACCCTGAATGGGTCGAATCGACCCGTTTCTATCATATGTTTTATTCGATTTGAATCAAAATTTTCTTTATACACTAAGTTAAATAAAAGATTCAGAGAACTAACAGGTGAAGTCTCCATATGGGCATACTCTGAAAAATCTGAAAATATTACAGAATGTTCTTCTCATGAGGATATATACGTTTATAAACAAATTTTTGCGGCGGAACCTCCGTACCTTGTCGGTAAAAAAATAATAAAAATTTCATTATTTAGCGATTTAGCATCGGTTGGCGATAGAATGCAGTTTGAAAAGATGTTAAATACGCTTTAAGGACAAAAAAGGTTCATGTTGAACTTGCTTAGGTAAATATAGTTCAAAAAACTCTAATTTTGCCAGTTTTAGTTTGTTTTAAATATAATTTTGTTATATCGATATTAATATGTACTTATATTCAGATTCAACAATCAAAATTTGCGATTTAAAACAAAATTCATAATTTAAAATAATTAAAATTGTTTCAAGTTAAAAGTCCGGTTGAGCATTGTGAATTCAATTTTGTTTCTATGGAAACATCTGGCTTTTAGTATTCAATACGCTTAAATGTATGAAAATAATTTTTTTCAATATGATTTTTTTTTGTATATAAAGGTATTTTTTCAGTGATAAATTTAAAACTATAGCAACAAACAATATATATATATATGCAATACAAGATATATATATATATATATGTATATATATATGTATATAATATATTAAACTCTTTCTTTGTTTATGTTTAAATTTATTAAATACCATTTACACGCATTCTAAAAATCTAGCAGTTTTCAGTTGCATTAAATCGTTTACTTTTAGCGAGGAAAAGTTCTGCTCGCCAAATCGCGTGATATTCACGCCAAATATTCGAAAGTTTTTAAATTTTTTTACATAATTTCTATTGTGATTCCGCCACTAATTTTGAGTGATCCTTTATTACATACATAAGTAGTTTAATTAGTATTTTTTCCAAAAAATATCTGAGTATAGCCAGTATGGAGATCTTCCTTGCAAGTTAAATAAATAGGCAAAATAGCTTTAAATAAAAATTCTGGTGTCAAATGTTTTTATGATATTTGACTGATTTTTAACAGGGTAGAAAGGTTAATGTTTCACTGGTTTCGTTCTTGTAATAAATTATGAATCATGCATTAGACCTTCCTTCCTCCCCTCTCAGACAAACACACTTTGTTGCACACGTCATTTATTGCTTAAATTGAGTTATTTTTCTGTGCAGGGAGCCTAAAAGAACTTTAACAATAAGTCATTTCGTAGTTGTATTACTTATGAAAAAAATTAACACTTCTGCTAGAGCAACGTGTTTAAAATAACAATTATAAAATGAAATTTAGATCATGAAGAGTTCTTTTGTTTTTCCCTGCGTAATTCCTGTGATTTTTTTTTTATCTTTTCAATTTTCTAGGGGGCATTCAGGCATTTACATTAGATTTAATAATGTTTATACAGTTTATAAAAAAATTTTAACAAATCTTAAAAAAACTAGTAAAGTATCTGTCGGCATACAAAGATTTCGTTACACTCAATACTCAGAGACAACGAACATTACTTTCCAACCATAACGCCACATTTGTATAATAAGTTTTGAAAATTTAACAACAGTTATCTCTCGAATCTCCTCATAACCATAAGAAATGTTCGAATTATCCAGAGTTTGAATTGAGGAAAGTATGAAAGGAAACGATGTATAAAACTGTACTATTACAAAGAAATTAATTTTATACAGTATTTTAAGTCTATATTCCGGCTGTTATCATTAGAGTATGATTTATTATTTAATTAAAAAATATAAATATATAAAGTAATTAAAGGATTAGGAACATGCTTAAATGCAGATGGGACAGAGGTGTCATTGATGGACAGACGGGGCACTAAAAAGCGGATATCAAATGCTTTGGATTATATATATACTTGTTCAGTACAATTCTGACTAAAATGAAAGTCATTTCAATGATCTGAAGTCCCTGAAAAAACAAGGAAAATCGAAAAATCGGAATTTCGTTAGTTCAAACTAAACGAAGTGCAAAAAAAAAAAAAAAAAAAAAAAAAAAAAAAAAAAAAAAAAAACAGGTAAAAATATTATGGTACTGAAAATTTCGGGACTTCAGGTTTAGTTCGAATTAAGCAAATATTCGATTTTTTCGATTTCGAATTAAAGCGAGCCGACTGTATGTGCTACGATCTATAATTATTAACTCGTATTAGGCCTGTAGATTAGAATTAAGTAATTTACAATTAAACCGTTTTCTGTTCTGACGCACTTTTTACATCTATAAAGTTTATATGCTTTGTAATGTATTTTGTTTAGATAATGCAACATTTTTTTTTTTAGATTAAATGTGTTCAAAATAGTCAGAGATCGTGCTACGATCTATAATTATTAACTCGTATTAGGTGTGTAGATTAGAATTAAGTAATTTACAATTTAACCTTTTTCTGTTCTGACGCACTTTTTACATTTATAAAGTTTATATGCTTTGTAATGTATTTCTTTTAGATAATGCAAATATTTTTTTTTAGATTAAATGTGTTCAAAATAGTCAGATATCGTTGCATTAAAAAATAGTTTCACTTGTAAAAGTTTCTTTATATATCAAATAGCAAAGCAAATTCACACAAGTTTTATTATAAAATATAACAAAAAAACAAAAAAATATGAAGAATTATAATAAAACGAAGCAAAAAAAATGTTTATCGTCTTAACCAATTAAGATAATTCTATATATTTATTCTGCTATTTTCAAATTCTGATGAATATATATATATATATATATTTAAATTCAACGGGAAACTTTAATTTTTAAGATTTTATTTCCATTTTGCACTTATTATTTTTATTTTTAGCCAATAATATAACTTTTCTAAATATAAAGGAAAAATTAAGAAAATATCTTTGAAATGAATTTGGAATTCACCTCTAAAAATGAAATTGAACAGCTGCATAAGTTCCACGTTGGAAATTACTGAATATTGATCTCCAGGCATTAAATTAAAATGTCTAATTGAAAAAAAATAATGTCTTATATCATTTTTTATTATTTTGACTTTAAACAATAAAACTAAATAAAATATTTCATCAGGAAAAAATCAAACGGTAGTTTTATTAACAAACCTTTTTTTTTGTATATTTATTGTCACTAATCAGAACGAAAAGAAATAAAAATTCTAATATCCAAAGAGCTAAACTGACAATATAGTTATGCCTCAACCTTTCAATAATAGGTTGATATAAGATAGATTTGATATCATATTTCGGCCTTTTTCAGCTAATCTACTCCTTTAACGAACAGCTCCGCTTTCGTTTTGCGACTTTTTTTCTCATATTTAACGATTAAGTAGCACCAGCATAATTTGAAAAACTCCAAGTCGAAGAATAAAATCCTGTATTGATAGTTTATAGATAAGGAAGATATTAATAACATGTAGATTTTTAAAAGTAAACGTTTTAAAATATTTCTAATAGAAATAGAAATTTAAAACAAAAAAATCTTATTCGTATCAAATTAAATGTATATAAAATTATTACCTACATTGAATAATCATTGAATGTATTACGTATATACAATTTAATAGAATGAAGAAAACCTTTGTTATAATCTTTTCATATGATTTAATTTTTATAAAATTTGAAATGATTCGACAAAATTTTGAAAGATTATTAAATTAACTTTCAAACCATTCATTTTGGCAGATATTTCGCTGTTATAAACGGATAGATAAACGGATCAGACTTCAAGTATATACATTATGTACTTAAATAATTATGAACGTACCTAAATATTTTAAAGTAAAAACATGTCGTCGTAATTTACAAAATTACGAAAATACGAAAGAATACATTTCTATGATTCTTATTAGTTCTCATTAAAAGATAAAAAAAATCAGTATAAATTTGCAGCATAAATAAGTATGTTAGAAAAGCCTACAGTGTAATTTTTTTTTTAATAAAGAAAAAAATTACAAGCAATAGCTTTAAAACGAATTTGGATTTACCTCCCTAAAAAAGGAAATTGCTCTTTTGCATAAGTTCCACATTTGAATTTGCTGAATATTAATTGCCAAACGGCAGATTAAAATGTATAATTGAAATGAATAATATCTTGTATTATCTTTATTGATAAGACACAAAACAATAAAACTAAATAAAATACTTCATCAGGAGAGAACATTTGTTTTATTCACAAACATATTTTTCATAGTATGATAACCAGTAACCAGAACAAAAATAGAAAAATCGAATAATATCCAAGAGCTCGATTGATAATTTTTTTAAATATCCCAACCTTTTAAAAGCGTTTTGATATCGTATTACCGTCCTTGTCAGATATTCTAATAAACTCTTTTAATGAGCTACACTACTTTCTTTTCGCGACTTTCTTTTATTACATTTGTCGATTCAATAGCATGTGAATAATCGGAAAAACCCCAAGTAGAAGAATAAAATCCAGCTAAAAATGGGAAGAAAATTTGACATTTACTTCATACATAAATATTTCCTAAAACTTACTTTTTGAAATTTTCAGTGTTTAAAGTTTTAATAAAAACGCAATAAAAACGTTAACTCTGCAAGTTTTTTTACTATTTTTATTTTCGTTCCTTCTTGAATATTACATAACTCTTCAAAGTAAATTCTTTCCGACACCTTTTTTTTCCCTTTTTTACCTTATGCCTTATTCAAATATATATGTATCTCAATCTTTGGAAAACGTTTTGATATCATATTTTCGTACTTTTCAGCGATCCTAAGAAACTAAAATTCAATTAACGAACTCCGCCGCTTTCATTTTGCAAGTTTCTTTTCTTACATTTGACGATTCGGTAGAATCTCTATGTATAATCTGAAAAACACAAATTTGAAGAATAAAATGCAGCTAAAAGTGGGAAGAAATTTTGACATTTACTTCATACATAAATATTTCCTGAAACTTACTTTTTGAAATTTTCAGTGTTTGAATTTTTAATAAAAATGCAATAAATATGTCAACTCTGCAAGTTTTTTTACTATTGTTATTTTCGTTCCTTCTCACTTCAAAATAAATGATTTCCAAGGCGTTTTTTCCTTATTCACATTATACCTTATTCATAAGGTCGTAATGTTGAACTTTCTTTCTTATTTTATACTATAACGTAAGTGCGATTTTGTGAAAATATAGCTTGTTTATTAGATTGTTTCATGTTTTCCAAAGATAGGATTTTCATTTGACTTTGATTACGCCAAAATTAAAAGTGTCGTAAAAGATATAAATGTCAAATTTCAAGGAGATTGGATACTATTTAGAGGATGCACACTTTAGGTAAACTAAATAACATAAACTTTTTGCATATGTTCCACATTCAAATTCAATGAACATAAAGCTCTAGGCAGTTAAAATGTGCAAATGTAATGTATAATATCTTATATTATCTTCATTGTTATGACTCAAAACAATAAAAGTAACTAAAATATTTCCTCTAGGAAAAAAAGGAATAGTTTTGTTCACAAACATATTTTTTGTATATTTATTACCAACAATCAGAACACAAAGAAAATTTTCCGGCTAAATTGATAATATTTCTATATGTCGACCTTTGAAAAACGTTTTTATATCATATTTTAGGTCTTTTCAGCGATTCTAACAAACTGAAACTCCTTTAAAGAGCTACCCCGCTTTCGTTTTGCGACTTTCTTTTCTTACATCTGACGATTCAGTATAGCATTTGTATAATCTGAAAAACATCAAGTCGGAGAATATAATCCTGCCAAAGCTTTAGAAGAAATTTTAACATTAACTTCATACATAAATATTTGATGAAACTTACTTTTTGAAATCTCCAGTGTTTGATTTTTTTTAAAGAAAAAGCAATAAAAATGTTCAACAACTGGATACTATTTAGAGGTTGCACACTTTAGTCCCTTTTCTAAATGAATGCAAAAAGATACGATTTTTCGATGTTCATTACTTTTTTTGGAAAACTAGATAGCACAAACTTGTTGCATATGTTCCACATTCAAATTTACAGAATATAAATCTCCAGGCAGTTAAAATGTGCAATTGTAATGAATAATATCTTATACTATCTTCATTGTTATGACTCAAACAAAAATCTAATTAAAATATTTCGTCAGAGGAAAAAAACAGACGCTTTATTCTCAAGCATTTCTTTTGTATATTTATTACCAGTAACTAAAACAGAAAGACAATTTTCCAAGATAACCAAGGAGCTGAATATACAATATTTTTATATCTCAAACTTTGAAAAACATTTTGATATCATATTTTTGTTCTCAGTGATCCTAACCAGTTGAAACGCCTTTAACAAACCACGCCGCCTTCGTTTCACGACTTTCTTTTCTTGCATTTGATGATTCAGTAGCATCTGTATAATCTGAAAAAACCCCGAGTCGGAGAATAAAATCCTATCAAAGGTGGGCAGAAATTTTAAGATTAAATGCATACATAAATATTTCCTGAAACTTACTTTACAAAATATTCAGTGCTTGATTTTTGAAAGAAAAAAGCGATAAAAATGTCAACTCTGCATTTTTTTTCTTTTGCTATTGTTACTTTCGTTTCTTCTTGAATATTATAAAACTCTTTAAAGTAAATTCTTTCCAAGGCGTTTTTCCTATTTCCTCTTATATCTCATTCATTAGGCCGTAATGCCGAACTTTATTTCTTATTTTATACTACTATAATGTATGTGCAATTTTGTGAAAATATAGCATGCACATTAGAGTGTTTTATGTTTTCCAAATATATAATCTTTATGTGACTTTCATTACGCAATAGTTTGAATGTTGTAAAAGATATATATATGGGAAATCTCCTCCACTATTAGATCTGCATATTATTTTCTACGCATCGCAACTCTGATGAACAGGCTCTCAGTGAGGCAGACGATTTTGAAGAAACTATTAATTCCTAAGAAGCCAGACGATTTAAGCGGTAGAAAAAAGAACTGAACGGAAGAAAGGAGAATGGAATGTTTTTAGTTTTAAGTTGGTGTAAAAAGAACGTAAGATGAAGACGAGTTCTCGTATAAGATGTAATTGATTAATTAGAGTTATGATTGTTTGCTTTGTAAGTAGTCTTATGTAAATATCTTTTTTGTAAATATTAACGTTTAATATAAGTCATTTAAAAGTTTAAAAACGGTGTCAGAATTTAATTTACCTCCGAGTTTATTTACTTATGTGTTCAAAAGAACTTTTTAAAGAAGAATCTCCATATATATATATATCGCATTTCAAGAAGATTGGATAATATTTACAGGTTGCACTTTGGTCACTTTTCTCAAAATTGGCAAAATATACAATTTTTGGATGTTAATTACTTTTATATAAAAAACCAGATAACAGAAACTTGTTGCATTTATTCCACATTGAAATTTACTGAATATAAATCTCGAGGCAGTAAACTGAAATGTGAAATTAAAAATATTAATATCTAATATTATCTTCATTGATATGACTCAAAAGAATAAAACTAAATAAAATATTTTATTAAGAAAAAAAAGTTTGATTCATTAATATACTTTTTGTTCTTCTCAGCGATCCTAACAAACTGAAACTCTTTTAACAAACCACACCGCTTTCGTTTCACCGCTTTTTTATCTTACATTTAACGATTCATTAAAATCTGTAAAATCTGAAAAACCCTATGTCGGAGAATAAAATCCTGCTAGAAGTGAGAAGAAAAATTAATATTAACATTATGCATAAATATTTCCTGAAACTTACTTTTAAATTCTTTAGTGTTTGATTTTTTTAAGAAAAAGCAATAAAAATGTCAACTCTGCAAGTTTTTTTTTCGTTCCTTCTTGAATATTATATGTCTCTTCAAAGTAAATTCTTTCCAAGGCGTTTTTTCTTATTTCCTCTTATACCTTATTCATAAGGCTGTTATGTTGAAATTTTCTTTCATATTTTATACTATAATGTAAGTGCGATTTTATGAAAATATAGCTTGTTTATTACAGTGTTTCATATTTTCCAAAGGTATGATTTTTATGTGACTTTGATTACGCCCGAAGTACAAGTGTTGTAAGAGTCATAAATGTCTTATTTCAAGAAGATTGGATACTATTTAGAGTTTGCATACTTTAGTCACTTTTCTAAAAGTAGGCAAAAAGATATTATTTTTCGATGTTTTGGGGGGAAACTAGATAACACAAATTTGTTGTACATGTTCCACATTCAAATTTACTGACTATAAATCTCCAGGCAGTTAAAATGTGCAATTGTAATGAATGATATAATATACTAGCTTCATTGTTATGACTTAAAACAATAAAACTAACTAAAATATTTCGTCAGAGAAAAAAAACAGAAGCTTTATTCTCAAACATTTCTTTTCGTATATTTTTTACCAGTAACTAAAACAGAAAGACCAAGTTAACCAAGGAGCTAAATTGACAATATTTTTATGTCTCAAAATTTGAAAAAAAAAAACGTTTTGATATCACATTTTGTTTTCAGCGATCCTAGCAAACTAAAACTCCTTTAACGAACCACGTCACTTTCAATTTCCGACTTTGTTTTCTTACATTTTAACGATTCAGTAGCAACTGTATAAGTCGGGGAATAAAATCCTGCCAAAGGTGGGAAGAAATTTTAACATTAACTTCATACATAAATATTTGATGAAACTTATTTTTTGAAATCTTCAGTATTTGATTTTTTTAAGAATAGCAATAAAAATATTTTTCTGCAAGTTTTTTTACTATTGTTATTTTCGTTCCTTCTTGAATGTTATGTAACACTTAAAGAAAATGCTTTCTAAGGCGTTTCTTCCTGTTTCCTATCATTCTTTATCAAAAGACCACAATGTTGAACTTTCTTTCTTATTTTATACTATAATACAAGTGCGATTTTGTGAAAATATAGCATGTACTGTACATTAGGGCGTTTTGACGTTTTCCAAAGATATAATTTTTATATGACTTTCATTACACCCCAAGTCTGAGTGTTCTAAAAGATATGTATGCCAAATTTCAAGAAGATTGGTTAATATTTACAGGTTGTACACTTTGGTCACATTTTTAAACGTAAGCAAAATATAAAAAATTTTCCATAATAATTTCTATTTTTTTGGAAAACTAGATTACATAAACGTGTTGCACAAGTTCCACATTTATAT
Source organism: Maratus speculifer (assembly GCA_964019185.1). NCBI lineage: Eukaryota > Metazoa > Arthropoda > Arachnida > Araneae > Salticidae > Maratus > Maratus speculifer. The sequence continues at coordinate 199,210,609 of OZ025294.1, read as the reverse complement.
CTACTGAACATAAATCTCCAGGTAGTGAAATGAAATGTGCAACTGTAATAAATAATAACTTATAATATCTTCATTGTTATGTCTTAAAACAATAAAACTGTATAAAATATTTCGTCAAGAAAAAAAAATAATAGTTTGATTCTCAAACATATTTTTTTTTTGTATATTTATTACCTGAAACCGGAATAGAAAGAAAATTTTCCGGCTAAATTGACAATATTTTTATATCTTACCCTTTGAAAAACGTTTTGATATTATATTTCCGTCCTTTTCAGTAATCCTAACAATCGAAAACTTCTATAAAGAGCCACATAGCTTTCGTTTCGCGACTTTCTTTTCTTACATTTAACGATTCAGTAGTATTTGTATAATCTGAAAAACCCCAAGTCTGAGAATAAAATCCTGTTAAAGGTGGAGAAAATTTGACATTTGCAACGTACATAAATATTTCCTGAGACTTAAAAAAAAAAAAAAAAAAAAACCTTTAGTGTTTAATTTTTTAATGTTCTTAGTGTTTAATTCAATAAAAACATCAACGCTGCAAGTTTTTTATTTTTATTTATTTATTTAAACTAATTTCAGTTTCGTTCCTTTTTGAATATTATGTACTCTTCAAAGTAAATTCTTTCCAAGGCGTTTTTTTTCTGCTTCCTCTTATACCTTATTCATCAGGTCGTAATTTTGAACATTCATTCTTATTTTATACTATAATGTAAGTGCGATTATGTGAAAATATACCATGTATATTAGGGTGTTTCATGTTTTCCAAAGGTACGATTTTCATTTCACTTAGATCGCCCAAAGTCTGAGTGTTGTAAAAGATATGTATGCCAAATTTCAAGAAGATTGGTAAATATTTAGAGGTTGCAAACATTGGAGATTTCTAAAATTTGGCGAAATATACATTTTTTCGATGTTAAATAATTTTAATAAAAAAAAAAAAAAACTAGATAACACAAACTTGTTGCAAAATTTCCAAATTGAAATTTAGTGAATATTAATCATCACCAGTAATATAAAATGTGTAATTGATATTAAATATATCTAATATAATCTTCATTGATATGAATCAAAACAATAAAACTAAATAAAACATTTTATGAAGAAAAAACAATAGTTCGTTCCCAAACATAGTTTTTTAAATATTTATTACCAGTAACAAGAACAGAAAGAAAAATTTTCCATGACATCCGAGGTTCTACGTTGGCAATATTTTTATATCTCAACCTTAAAAATACGTTATAATATTACATTTCCGCCCTTTTCAGTGACCCTCTTGTAGCAAACTAAAACTTCTTTAAAAATCAACATGGTTTTCGGTTTCGAGACATTCTTTTCTTACATTTGACGATTCACTAGCATTTGTATAATCTGAAAAACCCCAAGTCTGAGAATAAAATCCTAATAAAGATGGGAAGAAAATTTGACATTTGCGTCATACATAAATATTTCCCGAAACTTATTTTTTTTAAACATTTAGTGTTTCATTTTTTAAGAAAACGGAATGAAAATGTGCACTTTGCAAGTCTTTTTACTATTTTTATTCTCGTTTCTTCCTGAATATTACATAACTTTTCAAAATAAATTCTTTCCCAGACGTTTTTACCTGTTTCATCTTATTTTTTATTCATAAGGTCGTAATGTTGAACTTTCTTTCTTATTTTGTACCATAATGTAAGTTCAATTTTGTGAAAAAATTAGAATGTATATTAGATTGTTTCATGTTTTCCAAAGATACGATTTTAATACCACTTCGATTACGCAACAAGTCAGAGTGTTGCAACAGATATATATATCACATTTCAAGAAGATTGGAGGATTTAGAGATTGCAAACTTTGGTCACTTTTCTAAAAGTAAGCAAAATATACCATTTTTCGATGTTTATTACGTGTATTTAGAGATATAGATAACACAGACTTGTTGCATAAGTTCCACTTTGAAATTTACTGAATATAAATTTCCAGGCAGTAAAATGAAATGTGCAATTGTAATGAATAATATCTTATATTATCTTCATTGTTATAACCCAAAACAAAAAAAAAACTAACTAAAATATTTCGTCAGGTGAAAAAAACAATATTTTGATTCACAAACATACTTTTTATATACTTATTACCAATAAACAAAACATTAAAGAAAAATTTTCCATAATATCCAAGGAGCTACATTGACACTATTTTTATATCTCAGCATTTCAAAAACGTTTTGATATCTTATTTTCGTTCTTTTCAGCTATCCTAACAAACTGAAACTCCTTTAACGAACCACGTCGCTTTCATTGAACGACCTTCTTTTCTTAAATTTGACGTTTCAGTAGCACTAATGTTACTACTTTTATTTTCGTTGCTTCTAGAATATTAAGTAACTCTTCACAGTAAACTCTTTGCAAGTCATTTTTTTTCCTTTTTCGTCTTGTACTTTATTCATAAGGTCGTAATGTTTAACTTTCTTTCATGTATATTTGGGTGATTCATGTTTTCCAAAGGTACGATTTTTATATCACGTTGATTACGCCCCAAGTCTGAGGGTTTTAAAACATATATATACATCACATTTCAAGAAGATTGGACAATATTTACAGGTCGCAACATTTGGTCACTTTTCTAAAAATAGCAAAAATATGCAATTTTTCGATGTCAATTAAATTTATTTAGAAAACTAGATAACACAAACTTTTTGCATAAGTTCCACATTGAAATTTACTGACTATTAATATCTAGCATTAAATTAAAATGTGTAATTGAAATTAATAATATTTAATATTATCTTCATTGATAAGATTTGAACAATAAGGATTGTAAAATATTTTATCAATAATAAAAAAAGTAGTTTCATTCACAAACATAATTTATTATATATTTACTACCAGTAACCTGGACAAAAAGAAACATTTTCCATTATATCCAAGGAGCTAAGTTGACAATATTTTTACATCCCAAATTTTGAAAAACGTTGTGATATTATATATCCGTCCTTTTCAGTAATCATAACAAACTGAAACTTATTTAACGAACCACGCCGCTTTCGTTTCCCGACTTTTTTTTTTTTTTACATTTGACGATTCAGTAGCATCTGTATAATCTGAAAAACCCCAAGGCGGAGAATAAAATCCTGCTAAAGGTGGGAGGAAATTTTAACATTAATTTCATCCATAAATATTTCCTGAAACTTACTTTTTGAAATCTTCAGTGTTTGATTTTTTAAGAAAATGCAATAAAAATGTCAAATCTGCAAGTTTTTTTACTAATGTTATTTTCGTTCCTTCTAGAATATTATATATCTTTTCAAAGTAAATTCTTTCCTAGACGTTTTTTCCTGTTTCATCATATTTTTTATTCATAAGGTCGTCATGTAGAATTTTCTTTTTTATTTAATACTATAATGTACGTGCGATTTTTTGAAAATATAGCATGTATGTTAGAATGTTTCATGTTTTCCAAAAGTATGATTTTCATGTGTTTTTGATTAGCTTAGTAAGTGTTGTACTACATGTAAGTGTTGTAGTGTAAGTGTACTAAGTGTTGTAAAAGATATATATGTCAAATTCGAACAAGATTGGATAATATTTACAGGTTTCAAACTTTGTTCATTTTTTAAAAATAAGCAAAAATACAATTTTTCGATGTTGTTTACTTTTATTTGGAAAACTAGATAACACAAACTTGTTGCATAAGTTTTACACTGAAATTTTCTGAATGTAAATCAGCAGGCAATAAATTGAAATGCGCAGTTGTAATGAATAATATCTTATACTATCTTCGTTGTTATGACTGAAAACAATAAAAATAACTGAAATATTTCGCCAGAAAAAAAAAAAAAACAATAGTTTAATTCACAATCATATTTTTTTATATAATTATTACCAGTAACCAGACCAGAAAGATAAATTTTCCATGATATTCAAGGAGTTAAATTCACAATATGTTTATATTTCAGCCTTTTTAAAACGTTTTGATATCATATTTTCGTTATTTTCAGCAATCCTAATAAATTGAAACTCCTTTGACGAACCACGCCGCTTTCGTTTCCTGACTTTATTTTCTTACATTTGACGATTCCGTAGCATCTGTATAATGTGGAAGATCCCAAGTCGGTGAATAAAATTTTGCTAAAGGGGGAAACAATTCTAAAATTAACTTTATGTATAAATATTTCCTGAAACTTAGTTTTTTAAATCTTCAGTGTTTGCATTTTTAAGAAAACGCAAAACGCACCAAAAATATGAACTCTGCTTTTTTTTTTTTTTTTTTTTTTTTTTTTTTTTTTTTATGATTGCTATTTTTGTTCCTTCTTGAATATTATATAAATTTTCAAAGTACGTCCTTTCCAAGGCGTTTTTCCGTGCTTCCTTTTAATCCTTATTCATAAGGTCGTAATGTGGATAATAATTTCTTATTTTATACTATAATGTAAGTGCGATTTTTTGAAAATAATGCATGTATATTAGGGTGTTTCATGTTTTTCAAAGGTACGATTTTCACATGACTTTGATTACGATCCAAGTCTGAGTGTTGTTGAAGATATATATATCACATTTCAAGAAGATTGGATAATATTTGAATGTTGCAAATTTTGATCACTTTTCTAAAAGAAGGCAAAATAAACAGTTTTTCGATGTTAATTACTTTTATTTAGAAAAAAAAATAACACAAACTTATTGCATTAGTTCGACATTGAGATTTATGGAATATTAATCTCTAGCAGTAAATAAAAAGTGCAATTGAAATTAATAATATATAATATTATCTTCATTGATATGACTCAAAACAGTAAAACTCAATAAAATAATTTTTAGGAAAAAAATAGTTTCATTTACAAACATGTTTTTTATATATTTATTACCAGTAACCAGAAGAAAAAGAAAAATTTTCCATGATAACCAAGGAGCTAAATTGGCAATATTTTTATATCCCAACCTTTGAAAAAACGTTTTTATATTATATTTTCCGTCCTTTCAGCAATCCTAACGAACTAAAACCTCATTAACGAGCCACATGGCTTTTCGTTTCGCGACATTCTTTTCTTACATTTGACGATTCAGTACCATTTCTACAATCTGAAAAACCCCAAGTCAGAGAATAAAATCCTGCAAAAGGTGGGAAGAAAATTTGACATTTACTCCATACATAAATATTTCCTGAAACGTACTTTTTGAAAACTTTAGTGTTTTATTTTTTTTAAGAAAACGCAATAAAAACGTTATTAAAACGCAATAAAAATTGTTATTTCCGTTCCTTCTTGAATATTATGTAACATTTCAAAGTAAATTCTTTCCGAGACGTTTTGTTTCTGTTTCATCTTATATGTTATTCATAAGGTCGTAATGTTGAACTTTCCTTCTTATTTTATACTGTTATGTTAGAGCGATTCTGTGAATATATAGCATGTCATAAAGGAGTTTCGTAACTTTACATTGCTTCAAAAACAGCAAAAAAAGCACAGCTATATTGAATATCGGAAATAAACCACAACAGTCGATAAGTGAATTTCAATATTATAACAAGAATTCATTGTTAACTGCTCCAGAAACATGATTTATATCTAGGAGGTTATATAACTCAAATAGATTAAAACATCTGACACAGATGTGAAATTATTTGCTTATGAAGAAAATGAATTATCTTTAAAAGTTGAGAATTTTTTTTTAAACATATAAGAGCAAATTTATCAGTTCAGATGGCCAATGTATGCAAATTTGAAGCAAAACCTATGACCTAGTTCAGCTAGGCAGAAAGATCAGAACGGTTTTATGTTATTATTAATGTAATCTAGCTTTTAGAACTAAGATGCTTTTATCTTTAAACACGAATTTTCAAACTTGTAAGATTAATTAACTTCTGCCACTAATTATCTTATAAATCATCTAGTAATGTTTGTTGTCGATTTTTCCTACTGTACGTAAAATTACACATCCTATCTTTATGCACAATAAGTGTTTTCTTACTAAATCGATGAGGTTCTTTAACCTTCCTACCCTATTCAAATTTTACTGAATTTTGATAAAAACTTTTTACACCAGAATTATTATTAAAAACATTTAAATATATTGAATTGGCTTATTTCTCAGATTCTGGTATTTAACTTTGTTTATGAAAAAGAGTTCTGGTTCGAATCGTATAAAATAAATTATAGGTATGGGTCGATTAGACCCATTCAGGGTAGGAAGGTTAAGCTTGTCACTAAAGTTTTCACATCCTCTAAATTTTTTGATACACTCAATACCTTGTAATTTTATCGGTACTTCCAGGTAGTATATTATTGTGCTATGTGTCGGTACACCCTTTTTAGAAAGGAATCAAGTTCTGTTGCTATGTATAGGGCCGTAGAATTTTGGCTCACTAGGTTTTTCAGATGAAAATGATTTAAAATATTATACTTACCGTCATACGATAACAAAATTAGGTATTTAATTCTAGAATTGATTCGAAACTTTTATTACGATGAGCTTTGAGCCGCAGTCGCTACAAAGAATCAGAAATTATTTTGAGTATTAAATTTAAATAATGATGTTAAAATTTGGATCATTCGTTACTGCGTTTTATCAATATTTTTCACAAACAAATAATTAAGTAATATACAGGGTTTGTCTGGAAAATATTAGGACTGATTTTCTTCCGCCGCGACTGTAGCTTGGAGCGTGATCGCACTGACTGGATTCGGCAGAGGGCACTCCTAGCTAACGAACGAGTGGCTGTTCAGTTGTCTCCGAGCACCTGGAGAGTCAGAACAGGCATTTTCGTGCGACGTGTTTCTGTGAGTGGTGCAAGCCGAAAAATGCAGCGTTCGCTAGAGCAGAAGTATACGAATAAATTCTGTGTGAAACTCGATAAATCTGCGACAGAGACTTTTGATATGATCAAGCAGGCTTACCCAAATGTTGCTTTAGCAAGAAGTCATGTGTTTCGGTAGCACCAGGCCATTTTGGAGGGCCGGGAAGAGGTCGCCGATGAAAATCCTGCTGGAAGACCTTGGACTTCGACAAACACCGACCATGTGACTCGAGGGCGCAATGTCTTGAATTCAGACCGTCGACTAAGTATTAGTTTAATTGCCCAGATGGTAAATTTACCAAAATCTGTGGTTCATGATATTGTGAGGAAGCATTTGAACATGCGCAAGGTGCGCGCGGCTCACACCGCCTCTCTTGTGAACAGCTACCTGACCAAGGCCAGCATCCCAACGCTTCCGCAGCCGCCCTACAGCCCAGATGTGGCTCCCCTGGACTTTTTTTGTTTCCTCGCCTGAAAAAACCGATGAAAGGCAAGCATTTTGAGACGAAGAAGGGGATCCAAGCAGCATGCACCGCGACTCTGAAGGCTACTCCGGAGAATGCGTACCGTGACGCCTTCAATGCTTGGAAATCGCGCTGGCAACGCTGCATCGATGCAGAAAGGGCCTATTTTAAAAGTTTTTAAAGAATTGTAATGATTGGCTCCATAAAATTATTTAAATCGACTCAGTCCTACTACTTTCCGGACAAACCTTGTATATGAAGAATGCAAATAATCAATATCGTTTGTATACCTTAAACGCATTAACTTATTTGCAATGGCATTAAGAAAGGCATGCTCAATTTTTTTGTTAAAGGGATGCAAATGGAAATTTTTCGTACGCCATATTTCAAAATGTATTCTTAAAAATATGTTAACTGTCTCAATAAATTTAAACTATTTTTACGGAATAAAATTTATAATATTTCTGGAAAGATGATTTATATGTTAAAAAATACTCTTATAATTTAGTAAGATTTACAAAATCTGAAAAACTTATATACTAGGGGCGATCAAATGAAAAGGTAAATGCCCTAGCTGCCAAACCGGTTGAAATTTGAATATGCCGCTTTGGAATAAAGTAGTGAGACATCCAAAGATGCGATCGGAGTATCCAGCGTAGTTTTGAACATGCGAAAGCGCTTATGCATGAAGGGGGAGAGAAGCCGACAGAAAGTGAATTCCGTTTAATTGATGCAGCAGTGCCTGTGAGGCCATCATGGCTTTCTATTGCAAAATCCTATGATTAAAGAACAGCAAGGTGTCTGATCAAAGTCTGACGCAGTGGGAAATCTGATAATACCTCGCTGCTCTTTAATCATTAGATTTTGCAATGGGAAAGCCATGATGGCATCACAAGCACTGCCGCGTCAATTGGACGGGACTCAGTTGCTGTCTGTATCTCTCCCCCTTCATGCACAAGCGCCTACACATGTTCACAACTACGCTGGATACTCCAATCGCATCTCTCGATGTCTCATTACTTCATTCTAAAGCGGCATATTCAAATTTCAACCGGTTTGGTAGTTAGGGCGTTTCGTACCTTTTCATTTGATCGCCTCTAGTACAAACAGTTGTAATCAGATTTATATTTTTTTTGTCGATCCTGACAAATTGTAACTAAATTCCAAAAAACAAACTCTTTTCGTGGCATATTTTTCCTATATTTGGACAAATATTTCCTATATATCGACTCAGTAGCATCTGCGTAATTTGATAAACTCTAAGTTACAGAGTAAAATTTTGATGCGGAAGGATTCAAAAAAATATTTTTCGACATATACTAAATATTTCTCGAAATTCATTTTTTAAAAGCATTTGTGCTTGATTTTTAAATTTATCAGAAAAAGAAATAAAAAATATCAACACTGCATTTTACTGCTTTAGTATTATTTGAATTGGTTTTTGAATCTCGTATACATTTTTTTAAATAAATTCTTATCAGGTCAAAACATAACTTATTCATGCTGTCATAATGTTCAGCTTTTTACTTATAAAGAAATTTTATACATATTTCTGAACTGCAGAAGATACACGGTATATGAAATAATTATGGTTATAGACCAGCAAATAATTCAATTTTCCATTTTTAATCGTTCCTGCTATTTTTGTTGAGTTTAGCATTTAGTCAAATCTGATTGTTTTAAAAATTGTGCTTTAGATTACCTTGCAGGCTCTTCGTTCCTTTGAGCGCAACCCAGCGTTATCGGCAGTTTTGCTTACAACAGCTCCAATGACGTAAAAAATCCACTTTTTTGTTAACGGGATGCAAGCGGAAATTTTTATATACCATACCACAAAGAGTCTTATTATAAATATTTCAGGAATCTGAATACGTTTAAATACTTTTAACGGTATCAGTTTACTTTTTGTTATTATTGAGTTATAATTCAAATGTAAAAAGTATAGTCCTACAATATAGTTAGATTTAAAAAAATCTGAAATTTTATATAACAACAATTGTACATGAATTGACATCAAATTTCTATATCTTTCATCGATGCTGAAAAATACCAACTAAATTCCAACGAACCAAATTGTTTTACTGATATTTTTTTTCTTATATTTTGACGATTCAATAGCATATGCGTAATCCGATAAACTAAAAGCTGCAGAGTAAAATTCTGATGCGGAAGGATTCAAAAAAAAAAATTTTCGACATATACTAAATAATACTCGAACATCACTTCTTGGAAGTATTTGTGCTTGATTTTTACATTTATCAAAAATGAAATAAAAATGGCAACACTGCGATTTTCGTTTATTGTTATTTGAATTCATTCTTGAATTTCGTAGAAATTTTCGAAAATAAGTTCTTATCAGGCCAACCCATACGTTATTCATGAGATCGTAATTTTCAGTTTTCATTAATATTTTAAATTTCTATTTTTTTAGAATATAGTAATATATATCTATATATATGAAAGGATAAAACCTAAAGCCTTTTTTAAATTTAAACTTAAAATTAAAATTCAAAAACTTAGTTCCCAATTAATATTTTTAACTTTAATCTAAAATTTAAAGGCCCCTTCTTTTAACTTTAATTCTAATACTTAAAGCTATTTTGCCCCTGTTAACGTTCTTTCCCAACCTAACATTTATTACTTTCAGAGATCATTTTTGGTTGTTCTTTAAGATTAAAAAAGCTGACGTAAACGCAATTCTTAATTTGTAGAATCAGCATTCAACCCTGGAAAACCGCGCCTAACAACGTCATACTGCCCAGATATTTCTTAACCAATTAAAATTAGAGTAACACCCATTATTTAGTATCGCGACCTGATAGAAATAATGCGAATTAACGTCCTTTAAATAGCGGGAGCGCCTAAAATAAGTGGCTTTTTTGACCTAACACTTGCCTAATAAAATGCTGCCCAAAGAAACGAACTTTTAAAAAGAAAGCGTCAAGTTCCAGGGACCTGGTTTCTCCCAGAAGATCTGCCAAAAAGGATTAATAAACCAGGCCCCAAGTGAAAATACTGTGTCGTTATTTGTCTCTCAATCACACCGCATAATTCAACAAAAATAACGGCTTATCGATGGTAGAACACCACAATCGTTCCCCGGCCATTCGGACGATTGATTCGGCGCGATCGCCAAAGTTCTCTCCCCGGCACTTCCACGCTGGACGCGACGGAGCTATGTTTCAGCGCCCGAACTCTCTAATTTCTCCACGACTACGATATGCACTCCCTCTCCTCGGCTGATGACGATATCCCACGAACGTACGCCAAGATCGGGTTCCTTACATATATATATATATATATATATATATATATATATTTATTTATTTATTTATTTAGCTGCAGAAGATTCAAAGTATATAAAATAAAATTATGGTTATAGACTAGCAAAAAATTCAATTTTCCATTTTCAGGGCTAAGAAATAGTCCGCGAACTGACCACCAATATTTTTTAACAGAAAATTTCGTAATAGGTTTCTACAGTATTTGTGCTAAAACTAACTTCCGAGGGCTATTTCTGCGCTGTTTGCAAGAACAATATAAAACTAAAATCTTACTAAGAAAATATTGATGTTGATTTTGCGGACCACTTGGAAACTCTGCATTTTTAATGATTTCTGTATTTTTTTGCAGAAGTTAACAAAAAGTCGAAACTGATTTTTTTAAAAATATATCTGTAGGATGCTTTGCCGACTATCCTTCGAGCTGTACCTAGCGTTATTGGCAATTCTGCTTAAAACATCTGCAATCACATAGAAAAAGTCATATCCACCTAAACTACAAATATTTTAGCAATCCCAATAAGTTTAAACTATTTTCACGGAAAAAAATTGCTTTTTTTTATTATTCAGTTATAATTCACATGTAAAAAGAGTAATCCTATAATGTAATTAGATTTTCAAAAACTGAAATTTTATGTACAACAATTGTAGTTCTACATAGAACATCTGCAATGACGAACGAAAAGGCCTATACACTTTGTTTCTGAAAGGGATGCAAGCGGACAGGTTTGAAGTGCTTACCTGAGAGCGGCGACATACAAATATTTTAACAATCTCAATAACTTTAAACTATTTTCACTTAATAAAATTACTTTAGTTTTTATTATTATTATTATCGAGTTAAAATTTACACATAAAAAATATAAGGGACCCTGGGGTAATAACGCCACGTTAAGGTTCTACCAATTTTCATGGCTCAGTTTTAGCTTATATTTTTCAAACAAATATATGATTTGATACAGAAACTCATTGACTATCTATATAAAAAAATAATTTAACAGATATGTATTCATAAAATGTAATGGCGTGATTTCTTGACCAATGCTATTTGGCGTTATTACCCACCTATATGGGTAATAACGCCATGCAAACAAAACTATGAAATAAGATGGAATAATTGCATGTAGATTGCCCAATTCTAAAAATACAAACACTACAAACTTAGAAATTGACAAATTGCATTCTAAGCTATTGAAAATGTTCAATTTTTTGTGAAAGTGTAAGAAAAATAAAAGTGTGGTGTGAGGGGGAGGATGAGGCAAAAGAATATCAGACCGTGAGCTTCTTTTTGCTTAAAAAGGACCGCTTACATAGAATTATTAGAAACATTGCACAGTTTTAACTGTGTTTATTTGAATCAGTATTTAGGATGTAGCTCGGCTACTGTAGGGAATCAAACGGGGTATTAATGCCAAGGATTGGCATTATTACCCCGTTATAGTTATTGCGCTGTATATTTCAAATTACAAATTATCTCAAGAAGATATCCAAAATCCTCAACAACATTTTGAAAGTCCGTGAAATGTACTACAAATTTATGTAATTAACAAAACATTTCCGGATAAAAAAATAGTCTTCACATAACATAACGTATCTCGCAAATTTTAGATCAAGCGTTAATTTTAGTTGCTTGTAAAAACAATAAGACCTAAAAATGAAACAAATTAACTTGAAGCTGTTTTTTGCGATTTATATGACTCAAAACCCTTCTGCGTAGAACACATGGGTGTCATTTACCAGATTATTTCATAATTATGCATAATATTAGTACATGGCGTTATTACCCCGCCTGGCGTTATTACACCAGACCACCTTACATATAATACAGTTAGATTTAGAAATTTCGAAAATTAAATATATTTTTTTAAATTGAAATTGTTTTTATCCAATGAAAAGTAAAATTAGAGCCGAAGCTCTTCATGTATATATATATATATATACACTATATTGCCATTGATTATGGGACACTTGCGATTTTAGACATTTTACTAAATATCTAGAACAATACATGAGGAATCATCTCGAAACTCTTAGTGTGTAAATATAATAGTATACATCATACATCTCCGTGAAGATTTTTTACCGAAACTCCATAGGGGACCCTCAACAAATTAAAAAAGAATGAATATCTTTTGAATAACCCTGTCAAAACTAATGTAGCAAAAGCGCTCAAACTCTAGATTATGATTGAATGCCTTATTGTAATACACTGTGTTTATTTTTATGCAAATAGCATGCATACTCGCAGAGTAATTAAGGTTTTTATAAAAATGGTCCCAAATTTTTCCAAGTTTTTTCCTTATAATTTTCAGAGTTCTTAATATAAAATAATATTTTTTTTCAGAAAATATGACAAACAACATTGCACACAGTACCCTGTAATCAGAATTAAAAAATAATGAAAATTGTATACAAAATGAGTTGGTTTACTAAATAATTTTTTACTGCGCATGCGTCAACGATATCAAAATTTCATTTGCATATTATGTTAGTTACATGTATAGAGCAACTTTTGTGAAAGTCACAAAATCATCACTTGAAAATTCTGAAAGTAATCGTCAATTGAATAAGTTGAAAATCCGTTATTCTCAAAATGAAGCAAAAACAAGAGGGGTTGTATCCATATATTCATCGATTAGTGTCAATATAGAATACACAATACGGGATGTTACGACTACTTTTGGATGAAATCCCTCATTTTTTTGCTTCATTTTGGAAACAACAGATTTTGTCCTTTTTCTATAGACGATTACTTTCAGAATTTTCAAGCCATAATTTTGAGACTTTTAAAAAAGTTGCTCTATACATTTAGATAACATAATATGCAAATGAAATTTTGATATCTTTGACGCATGCGCAGTAAAAAATTATTTAGTAAACCTACTCATTTTTCATACAATTTTTATTATTTTTTAATTCTGATTACAGGGTACTGTGTGCAATACTGTTTGTCATATTTTCTGAAAAAAATATTATTTTATATTAAGAACTCTGAAAATTATAAGGGAAAAACTTAGAAAAATTTGGGGCCATTTTTATAAAAACCTTAATTACTCTGCGAGTATGCATGCTATTTGCATAAAAATGAACACAGTGTATTACAATAAGGCATTCAATCATAATCTAGAGTTTGAGCGCTTTTGCTACATTAGTCTTGACAGGGTTATTCAAAAGATATTCATTCTTTTTTAATTTGTTGACGGTCCCCTATGGAGTTTCGCTAAAAAATCTTCACAGAGATGTATGATGTATACTATTATATTTACACACTAAGAGTTTCGATATGATTCCTCATGTATTGTTCTAGATATTTAGTAAAATGTCTAAAATCGCAAGTGTCCCATAATCAATGGCAATATAGTGTATATATATATGGGAAGATAGTCTCAATAATCGCGATTTTAACATCCTCAGATATTTTAGGAAACCCAGTATTCGTGAATGTAAGTATTACAGTATTTTAATAGTTTCAATAAATTTCAACTACTTTCGCTGAATAAAATTACTTCAGTTATTGTTATTAATGAGTTATATTTATGTGTTGAAATTTTTTTATGATATAGTAAGATTTGCAAAATTTGCAAAATTTATATAAAATTATTCTACCCCACTTGAAATAAAATTTATATCTCTTTCATCGTTCCTGATTATCTATAATTAAATTCAAATGAACCAAATATTTTTCGCGACATTCTTTTCCTGTATTTTGACGACTTGGTAGCATCTAAGTAATCCGATAAACTGGAAGTTTCAGAGTAAAATTTTGATGCGGAAGAATTCAAAAAAGTATTTTTCGACATATACTGAATATTATTCGAGCTACACCTCTTGAAAGCATTGTGTTTGATTTTTAAATTTATCAGAAAGTGAAATAAAAATGCCAACACTGGAGTTTTTTTTGTTTATTTGAATTCGTACACGTTTTCGAAAATAATTTCTTGTCATGTCAACACATACCTTATTCATGAGATCGTAATGTTCAGCTTTTTTTTATAGTTTAACTTACTACTTAAACAGAAATCTGTATATGCATACACACACACAAATATATCTATCTATCTGTCTATCTATCTATATATATATATATACATTATACAAGGTCCGGTTATTAATTTCCAGGACTGACATAACTGTACGAGAACGAAAAGCTGGAAGATAGAGCTAATGATAGCATATTGCAGAACGTTTTCTTGCGCTTGTGCAGTGCACTCGGCGCCATTCTCAAGTAAGTGGTTCTCGGGGAAAGGCGCATTCAAACGTAGCTCTTAAATTTCTGTTGTCGAAGTTGGTTTCAAGGTCATATTAATAGCACCAAGACTCGTCTCCCGTGACTATCCTATCCAAGAACGCAGGGTCAGCATCAGCATTGTCAATAAGTTTGCCACATGCGTGCAATCTCAATTGCTTTAGTTCGTTCCTTAAATGGTGAGGAACGAATCTGGAACAAACCTTGCGTTTGCCTAGGTCTTGCGTCAAAATTCGCCGAACCGTCTCTTTGTCCATGTTCAATTCACTGGCGAGTACTCGAAGAGTTAGTCGGCGACCACATTTTACCATATTGCGAACTTTTTGAATTGCTTCCGGCGTGGGTATGGACTGCGGCCGACCTGTGTGGGGATCATGTGCGACGCTTTCGCGCCTGTCCCGAAAGTGTTTAAACAATTCAAAAGTTCTTGAACTCCTCGCTTGGAATGCTTCCTCGTCGTAAACTTGTTTTAACATTTCGTACACTGTAAAAAAATTTCTGTAAAGGTACTACATTTTTTCTTGGAAACTAGGATTCCTAGAACTTTTCCTGTAATGGTAACAGCAAAAATTCAAGTTTTAGAATCGGTTACATGGGTTTTTCCTGTTACCGTTACATGAAAAGTTCTTGGAATCCCAGTTTCCTAGAAAATGTTTAGTACCTTTACAGAATTTTTTTTACAGTGTAGGTTTCCGCAGCTGTCTTGCCCAATTTTAAGCAAAATTTAATGTTAATTATTTTCTGCATTTTCACTTCGACAACAGGAATTTAAAAGCTATGTTTGAATGTGCCTTTCCACGAGAACCCCTTATTTCAGAATGGCGCCGAGTGCACTGCACATGCGCAAGAAAAGCTCTTCAATATGCAATCATTAGCGCTTTTTTTTCGGCTTTTCATTCTCGTACAGTTATGTCAGTCCTGGAAATTAATAACCGGACCTTGTATATATATTACTTCAGAGGGTCCACAGTGTATAAAATAAGTTATGGTTGTAGACCAGCAAATATTTTAATTTTACATTTTTAATGGTTCGTGCAATTTTTATTCCATTTCGCATAAAGTCGATTCTCTTACAAATGTATCTGGAAACATTTTGCTAGCTCTTCGTTCCTTAGAACTGCAACTACGCGTTGTTGACACTTCTTCTTAGAACAGCTTCAATGACATAAAAAATCATGTCTTTATTGTTCGCTTAAGGGATTCAAGCGGAAATTTCTTATATGCCATACCTCAGATCGTATTCTTACGAATATTTTAGAAATTTCAATAAATGTATACTTACTTCACGAAATAAAATAATTATAATTTTTTTCGAGTTATAATTAAAAATATTCTTGTAATATGCAGTGGACTCTTCTTATTTGGAACTCGTCGGGACCACAAAAAATGTTCAAATTATCCTGAATTCAAATTATAGAAAGTATTATAGAAACACAAGTTTAAAGGACTATTACAAATAAATTAATGTTAAAGTATTTTGAAATTTATTTTGGCTGTTATCATTAGAATTTGACTTAATATTAAATTAAAAGATATAAATACATTAACTAATTAAAGGATTAGGAATAAGCACAAACAAAGATGGGGTGGAGTTATCACTGATAAACTGAATTCCATTGAACCAATCTGTTTTCGCGACATTCTTTTCTTATATGTTGACGACTCAGTAGCATCTGCGTAATCTGATAAACACAAAATTGCAGAGTAAAATTTTGATGCCGAAGGATTTAAAAATATATTTCTCGACATACACTAAATATTATTCGAACTTCACTTCTTGAAAGCATTTGTGTTTGATTTTTGAATTTATCAGAAAATGAAATAAAAATGTCAACACAGCATTTTTTTATTGTTAATTGAATTCGTTCGTAAATCTCGTATCTTTCAAAAATAATTTTTTGTCAGGTCATCCAATACTTTATTCATGAGATCGTAATTTTAAATTTAAAAAAAAATGTTTTAAGTCACTTCTTATATAGAAATCTGTATATTTATATTTTCAGCTGCAGAAAGCACACAGAGTATAAAATAGGTCATGAATGTAAATTAGAAAATATTTCAATTTTGCATTTTTTTATGACTTCTACAATTTGCTGAGTTTCGCATATAGTCAAAACTAATTGTTTTAAAATTTTATCTATAGAACACATTGCCGGCTCTTTCTTTTTTTAGGTACACCCAGTGTTATCATCAGTTTTTCTTATAACAGTTCCGAAGACATAAAAAAGGCATATCAATTTTGTTTGCTAAAGGGGTGCAAACAGGAATTTACTATATGTCAAACCTCAGAGCGTCTTCTTAAAAGTAATAAGATTATTACAAAATAATCATCGGATTTTTGAAGCGTTTATTTCGGTACATAATTTGTTTATAACAATGAATAATCAATGGAAATAAACCGAAATTATAAAAAAATGGCGTCCACACCGCAGATGTTCAACATGTGCTCCTTGAGTGATACGAAACATGTAAAGGCTATAATTCAGTTCGTTCCATACATTTTTGACCAAGGTCGCGTCGATGGTTGCGAATGCAGTCATGATGCGGTTCTGCATTCAGCGAAGGTAGTAGGTAAATATGGTACGTAAACAAGGTCTAATCCCCACACGAATTCATACTTATCAGACATACCCCACACTTCTATCAAATATATCCCCAAACGAATAAGACACACAGCGAAATTTCGGGTTTCTGGATGGTCATGAATACAATGTCCTCATCCCGGCCACATCGACCAATCCTTCGTTGTAGGAGTTGTCAATTAGGGTAGTCACGAACCTCTTTGTATTAGTGTGGAGAAGCTCCATCCTGTAAGCGATTCACACATCGAAAATTCAAGTACACAAAATGCTTTCTGCTGTTAATTCGCCATTTTGAATATGACGTTCGCTCAGAAACCATGTCAACCACATGCGCATGATACTTACGCACTGCGAAACTCCAGATAAGGTCCTCTCGTTTGAATTGTCATGGAAACAAATACTTTTCCTAGTTCGCATATAGTAACGTATCAAAACCCGATGATGCAATTATAATATTTCTGTATTTTAGCAATATCACTAGGGAACTGCAAGAAGTGTAAGTCACCGATTTTGACGAAAGTGATATCGTTGGAAAGATCTCATCGTGAGCAGTAAAAAACTCAGTAGAACTAACCGTCGCAAATGATTCATTTTCGATATATCTGACAATTTATGTCGCGTAGCTAGTGCACATTTAATGGGGGACCGCAATAAATTTTATTCTCGATTTTAATAAAAGTGGTATCGTTGAAAAGATATCATCACGAAGATTAAAAGACTCAACGGAATTACCGGTCGGGAATGAGACATTTTCGAGATATTGAACAATTTGTGTCACATTATACTAATGCACACAGCTGGAAAACTGTATTAAATAACATAAATTGTCGGATATCTCGAAAACGGTTCATTTCAGATGGTTAGTTCCATTGAGTTTTTTACTTTTCACAATGATATCTTTGCAGCAACACTATTTTCATCAAAATCAAGAAAATAATTTTTGGCGGTCCCCCATTAAGTGTGCACTAGAGCAGTATGCACTAGCTACGCAACACAAATTGTTGGATATCTCGAAAATCTCTCATTTCCGACGGGTGATTCCATTGAGTTTTTTAATCCTCGTGATGATATCTTTTCAACCACACCACTTTCATTAAAATCGAGATATGAAATTTTTTGCGGTCCGCCATTAAAGCTGCACTAGCTACGTGACATAAATTGTCAGATATCTCGAAAATGAATCATTTCCGATGGGTAGTTCCATTCAGTTTTTTAGTGCTCTCGATGAGATTTTTCCAACGATATCACTTTCGTCAAAATTGGTGACTTACACTTCTTGCAGGTCCCTAGTCAGTAAATTTAAACAGTTTTCACGGAATAAAACTACTTTAGTTTTTTTTTTATTATTATTATTGAGTTATATTTATATGTTTAAAAAATATTCTTATATTACTGTCAGATTAACAAAATTTTTAAAAATTTTACGACAATAATTGTACACGATTTGAAATCAAATTTATATCTGTTTCATCGATCAATTTAAACTGCCACTAGTTTAGAATGAATCAAACTGTTTTCGCGACATTCTTTCCTTATATTTTGGCAACTCAGTATCATCTGCGTAATGCGATATACTAAATGCAGAAAAAAATTCTGATGCGAAAGGATTAAAAAAAATATTTTTTCAACGAATACTACACATTAGTATAATCTCACTTCTGGAAAGCATTTGTGTTAGATTTTAAAATTTATCAGAAAGTTAAATAAAAATGTCAACACTGCAATTTTTTTAATTGTTATTTGAATTCGCTCTTGAATCTCGTGTAAATTTTCGGAAATAAATTTTTGCCGGGTCATTCCATATCTTATTCATGAGATTGTAATGTTCAGCTTTTTTTAATATTTAGGGTTACTAAATTCAGAATGAAATAAGTAACGTTGAAGAGAAAATAGTTGACGTAGATGTAAAGTTAAATAAAAGAGTAGAAGATCTTGAGAAGAAGCTTTCAGCGTCCAGTAGTAATTATGAAGAATTTAGGAATCCGCCTGCTTCTCCCGTGCACAGCAAGCTGTCGACATACGACGGAAAGAGTTCCTGGCAAGTTTACAAGACCCAGTTCACCATTGTAGCCGAAGCGAACAAATGGAGTGACGAGGTGAAAGCTTGTCAACTGGCAGCGTCTTTGAGAGGAGAAGCCGCCGACGTGCTGCAAACATTGTCCGATATGACGCAACTCAATTTTGAGACTCTAAGTTGTGCATTTGAAATGAGATTCGGGGAAAAATTCTTGAAAGATTATACGAGAATACAAATGAAGAGCCGCCATCAAAAATCGAGGGAAACCCTTCAAGAGTTTGCCTCAGAAATTGAACGGCTTGCAAATTTAGCATTCATAGACTGCCCAACGAATATACGGGAAATGCTCTCACTGCAGTACTTTGTTGACGGAATAAAAGTTCCAGAAGTGCAGAGAGCGGTACGAATGGCAGATGTGCAGGATTTAAAGGCTGCATTACTATATGCCTTAAAATTGGAAGCCGCTACACAAGCCAGCCGAAGGGATCGTCATTCAGTCCGAGGGGCAACGGTGAACAAAAGCTCAGACACTGAAATCGACGTCTTGAAAGAAATTAGGAAAGTATATCAAGAGCTTGAAGCCTTAAAATATGGAAGAACAAGCTCAAGAAGACAGAATCTCACGTGCTGGGAATGCGGTGATACAGGACATCTCCGAAGAAATTGCCCCAAAATCCACGAACGTGAGATAAATTCAAACAGTCAGTAGGGAAACAAAATTTTGGCCATCTCGCGGGGCGGAGGTTGCCAGAGAATGAAAAGCCCCACCTGAAGATCCTCCAGATATCAAAAATGAGTGGCGGTGATAATGAATTATATGTGATAGGCTTTATTAACGGAATTCAGTGCCGTATGATTGTGGATACAGGAGCCAATGTAGCAATAATAAGAAAAGATTTGGCTCGAAAATTGAAATGTAAACTCATCTGGACTCCACCATGCGTTACCCTGCAAACTGTGACGGGCGACAAGATAGGCATATATGGAGAGGCAAATTTAACCATCAACTTTGGAGGAACGAAATGTTACCATACGGCATATGTGGCTGACATAACAGATCCTTGCTTAATAGGGCTAGATTTTCGGAAGAAGTTTGGCTTCAAACTTGATTTCAAAAATAACAAAATGCTCTCAAAATTTGAAGAAATAAGTCTTTTTGGATTAAATAACGAAATTGAATGTAAACAGGCAGTAATAGCCAAAGAAGACATCAATCTAGATCCAAGAACAGAATTTTTAGTTCCAGCTGTAATTAAAAATGAAACTAATTACCAATTTGGCCATATAGATTATCCAGAAGACAATAGTACACAAGCAGGAGTATTGGTGGCTTCTTCTGTAGTAGACCTCTCGAAAAAGACCATTCCAGTCAGAATTGCTAACATCAGTGATAAGACGAGGACTATCAAGAAAGGAGAGGTGATAGCATCATGTGCTCCTGTGACGTGCATAAGTCGAAATTCCAATCACCCCCAAAAATCTTCAGATAATTTAGTCAAGGATTTGCTACAAAATACAGACTTAGATCCAAATCAAAGGGATGCTGCGGAAAGTTTAATTAGAGAATTCCAAAGTTTATTTTCCCAAACATCTAAAGACTTTGGACGAACTAAAATGGCACAACACCGAATTGACACGGGAGATCACTCTCCTATTAAACAGCACCCTAGACGATTACCTTTTGCCAAGCAAGAAGAGGTGCAGAATTTAATTAAGGATATGGAAGAAAATGACGTCATCGAACCATCGACAAGTCCATGGGCGTCTCCCATTGTATTAGTAAGAAAGAAGGATGGTTCTACAAGATTTTGTGTAGACTACCGCCGACTGAGTGACTTCACCAAAAAGGATAGTTACCCTCTGCCAAGGATTGACGACACTCTCGACACACTTGCGGGCAACACTTGGTTTTCCACTTTAGACCTGAAGAGTGGTTACTCGCAGGTAGAGATCCATCCCGACGACCGCGAGAAGACTGCCTTCACAACGGGACAAGGATTATGGCAATTCAAGGTAATGCGTTTTGGTCTATGTAATGCACCTGCAACTTTTGAACGCCTCATGGAAACGGTTCTCCGGGGACTGTCATATGAAGCATGTCTTGTTTATTTAGATGATATCATAATCATAGGAAAATCTTTTGATGAACATCTGAATAACCGCAGGCGGGTGCTGCAAAAATTAAAGGAAGCTAATTTGAAGTTAAGCCCTTCGAAGTGCAGTTTGTTTCGAAATGAAATCGCCTACCTTGGACACATCATTTCGGCGGAAGGAGTTAGGACTGATCCAGAGAAGATATCGGCTGTGAAAAATTGGAATCGTCCAGCAGATGGTCACCAGCTTCGGAGCTTTCTAGGATTATGCACCTATTACAGAAAATTTGTCAAAGGCTTCTCAATGATTGCAAGACCACTTCATAAATTAACAGAAGCCAATCAAAAATTTATGTGGACACAGGAATGTGACGCTGCTTTCAAAAAGCTTAAGGAGGCCTAAACATCCACTCCAATTCTGTCATATCCTCAAATCGATAAATAGTTTATACTTGATACGGATGCATGTAACGAAAGCATTGGCGCTGTACCGTCCCAGGAAATCGACGGCCAGGAGTGTGTTATCGCCTATTTCAGCAAGTGCTTATCAAAGGCTGAGCGAAACTACTGCGTAACAAGAAAAGAGCTTCTTGCTGTAGTGAAAGCCATAGACCATTTTCATCACTATCTTTACGGTCGAAAATTCCTGATCCGAACTGATCATGCTTCTCTGACTTGGCTATTGAATTTTAAGAACCCTGAAGTCCAGATAGCCAGGTGGATACAAAAGCTTCAAGAGTACGACATTGAGATACGCCATCGAAAAGGCTCATCACATGGAAATGCAGATGCTCTCTCAAGAAGATCCTGCTCAGAGAATTGTAGGTACTGCTACCGGGTTGAGAAGAAATTTAATATCAAAGGTCCTATAGTAAGGCAAGTTACAACTGGGTCTACATCATCGCAAGATCCGTGGAGTGACGAGAGCCTGCGTAAAGATCAACTTGCTGATCCTGAAATTAAGCCATTTCTAGAGCTGAAAGAGGAGGGCAACAGGAAACCCAGCTGGCAAGACATGGCCCATTACCATCCTACGACTAAACGTTATTGGGCTCTCTGGGATTCCTTACATTTGAAGAACGGTATTTTGTACCGAAAATGGGAGTCTGACGATGGAAAGGCATGTAGATGGCAACTACTACTCCCTAAGTTGAGAATTTCTATGGTCCTTCAAGAACTGCATGGTAGTCTCACAGGAGGTCATTTTGGTGTAATGATGACCCTGCAAAAGGTTCGAGAGCGTTTCTACTGGAATAATGTTCGCAGTGACGTGGAGAAGTGGTGTCGAAATTGTGACACCTGTGTAGCACGTAAAGGTCTAAAGAGGCGCACCCGTGGACGATTGCAACGTTATAATGTAGGAGCTCCTTTCGAACGAATTGCTCTAGACATCCTGGGTCCACTTCCTAGAACATCTGATGTCAATAAGTACATCCTCGTTGTCATGGACTACTTCACTAAGTGGCCTGAAGCCTACGCCATTCCTAATCAAGAGGCGGTAACCGTAGGAAACATAGTGATTCAACACTGGGTTTCCAGATACGGAGTTCCTCTTCAAATCCATTCCGATCAAGGAAGAAACTTTGATTCGGCTGTGTTTAAGGAAATGTGTGGACTACTCGGCATGGACAAAACTCGAACTACACCTCTACATCCGCAATCGGACGGCATGGTGGAGCGGTTCAATCGTACCATCCTAAATAGCCTCTCCCTCCTGGTGTCTAAAGATAAACAGGACTGGGACAAGAAATTACCTCTGTTCCTGCTTGCCTACAGGAGTGCTGCACATGAGGCTACTGGTTATTCCCCTTCTTAAATGCTCTTTGGTCGTGATCTTCGTCTACCTGCGGATCTTTTGTTTGGCCATCCTCCTGATGCTTCTTTATCGACCGAGGAGTACGTGGATGAACTCCAGGCACGGATTGAGGAGATTCACCGAGGAGATCCGAGGATTGAGGAGATTTATATTAAAAATATTCTTACAATATAGTTAGATTTACAAAAACTGAAGAATTTATTTAACATTAAAATACGATTTAAATGAAATTTATATCTTTTTCATTGGTTAACTATAACTACCACCAAACGATCTAAAATATTTTCATGACAATTTTTCCGTGTATTTTGACAACTCAGTAGCATTTGCGTAATCAAATAATCCTAAAGTTGGAGAATAAAATTCTGATAAGGAAAGATTCAAAAAAAGATTTTTTGACGCGTGCTAAATATTCCATGAGTTTCATTTCTTGAAAGCATTTGTGCTAGATTTTTAAATTTATAAGAAAATCCAATAAAAATGACAACACTGCAAATTTTTTCGCTGTTATTTGCGTTCGTTCTTGAATACTGTACAATTTCTAGAAAATAAATTCTTTGCAGGGGCCCATTCCTGATTCATAAGATCGTAATGTTGAATTTCTTTAGTATTTTATGTTACTTTTAATATGGAAATTTGTGTATATATATTTCTACTTGCTGAAGATATTCAGAGTGTGAAATAAGTTGTGGTGATAGACAATCAAAATTTTGATGCTGCCATTTTTAAAGACTTCCGCGAATTTTTTCTTGTGTTTGGCATATAGTCTATAGTTACTAAAGATATCAATTGTTTAAAAAATATGTGAAACATTCCTTTTAACAGATTTAGTAAGTACTGTAATACTATAAAATCCAATAAAATAAATTACAAGCAACTTCTATTCAATCTGTTTCGTGTCACTAAATTTGTTTTTTAGATGCCATGGTCAAATATGTATGCAAGGTGCGACATAAGTTCATCAAAATTAAAACCTTATAAAAAATAAATAGTGCTGGGGAAAAAGTTTACTTTGCGGGAATGGAAACAGAGGGATATTGCTTTATGCAAATCTAAGAAACACAATCAGAATATGAAACGAATGAGAACAGCATAAGATTGTGAATTTTATTTTTTAAATCATCAGGATTTTATTTTATTTTATAATTCCTAATTATACATTTTTTTATTATGAAAGGTTCAATTTCAGAACCGGTTCAAACCGGTTTTTGAAATTTAAAGTAATTTTTAAAAAAAATCTGAAACCAAAATTGAAAAAGTAAAAACTAGACCGGTTGTAGATTGTCCTCAGCTATCCTATGCAAACAAATCATGTAAAAAAATTAAAATTTGAACGAGTTATTTGAAAAGAACTCCAAATGACTTAGCATTATCACCCGGGTCTTTCTCAATGGCTAGTTTGGGGACTTAAGCTTAAAAATGAATCAGACAATCAACCATAACATTCTGTGTTGTTAGCGGGGAGTTTATGAAATACATTAAGTCCAGCTTAAGATAATAAGATTCTTTATCCCGCTTTCAGATGCATGTTTTTCAAATGAGAACGCAATTCTCAGTTTTTAATTAATGAGAAAATTTAATGTTCTCCATCTTATAATTAATTTGTAATCATGTGCATAAGAAAAAGATGCCTGATTGTAAGAATTAAATATTTAGTAAATATTCAGTATTTTATCAAGAAATACATATTTAAGTTTCAGTTAAAAAACCGCCTAGAGTGAAGTATCTAAACTTTGAACGACACATCTGAATGTACAGTCAATGAGAAATTAGTTAAATCTTTTGTGAAAAAAAATATATATACAGGCTTTTTATCATCATACTTTTATTTATTTCCATTTTTTTTCTTTTTTTTCTCAGTTTGTGCATTTTATATTAACGGATATACATTTTTATACTGTCCATTTTTCTGTGATTTAATAAATATAAAAAAAAAAAAATATATTAAATGTGTTAAATTTTTATGAGTTTAAGAAAAAAATTATTGATAGCCAAAATTATCGTTAAAGCGCCCAATTTAGCGAATTAACACCGTAGAAAAGAGTCTTTCTAACAAAGGAAGCTGTCATTTTATGCCCATAAGTATAAGAAACGTGGTTGACTATGATATACAGTCCCCGTGACACCTGGCGCAGTTTATACAGGGGAAGGCAAATTAGGGGCGGCATAGGCGCAGTTAGTAGTTCCCCGTTTCAAACGTGCTCGTCATTGTCATCTTTTTTTTCATTTCTTTTTAAGACTCTAGAATTTTCTTTAGCATTTTCTTGAACGTGAAGGAGGCATCTCTCTGAATTTAGAACTTATACATGGTATAATTAAAAAATAATTACATTTTGATTTGAAAAACGTCAAAACTTTAAAATAGTCTAAAAGATAACATTTTTTAAAAAGCAATTAACTCATTTTAACCGTACCTTCGTTGCATTCTCCATATCTTCCTCTTAAACTAGATTGATTGTATATATTTAATTTAGTATATTTTAAAGAAAGTTTTTATTATCTCCGACATATTTATGTTTTTTAAGAAAAAAAATAAACAATCTATTTCATAAGAAAATCTTGGTGAAATTGGGAAATCAATAATAATTTCAATTCTTGATGGTGGAAATTATTTCATTAGACCGTGTATCTCCCACAAAGAAACATCTACATTTAATCTTGTGTAAAAAAAAAAAAAAAAAAAAATAGCCTAAAATGAAAAAGAATGTTCAACATTTCGAACTCATGAATAATGTATGTGTTGTAACATAGGCAATAAGAAATGGACCTGAGAAGAATTTATTTTCGAAAACTTATATAATATTAAAGAAGGGACAGAAAGAGTAATAAAGGTGCTTGCAGCGTTGACGTTTTTGTTGCATTACCTGATGAATTCGAAATTTTTCGAGAAATAAAATTTACGAAATATTTAAAAAGTAAATTACATATTTTTCCACCTTTACCACATGATTTTATTCGCTGACCGACGCACAGTGGGGCAAAATCCCGAAAAGCTGGCCAAAATATGAAAATGTTAATCAAATTGTACGAAAATTCGTATACAGGTGTTTTTGAAGATGCTAAGTAAAAATACAAAATTAAAATTGAAAAAAAAATGGCGGATACAATATGGCGGAATAAAAATTAAAATGTCTCGAAAGTTATTCAATTTATATGCAATTTCGTAAACTTTTCAGGATGCTAATTAGGATTCAAAAGTTAAATTTTAAAAATAAATAAATAAATAAAATTACAGATTAAGAGTAAAAACAATAAGATTTAAATAAAATTTAAAATTTCGAGGTAAACTTTAAAGGGAATTTTAAAAAAACCAAGACATATTTAAACGAAATTTAAGTACGTTAATGGAAAGTAAAACATTTGACTATTTAATTTTTATATTATTAAAATAAAAACAAAAATATATTCCAGAAATTAACCTTTAGAATCAACTGTAGCATAATAAAAAGATTCTTCAGAGGTCAAGGTGTCGAAATAGTTAGCAGAACTTGTTGGCGGTATTGGAAGATCCTGTGACTCTTAGGATCAATGATTTTAATTTCTTCTACGATAATTTACCTAAACTGGAAAGAAAAGAATCTGATGACATTAAAAGACGTAAAAATAGCTTTTTTCCTCGCTTATGCATCTTTGCGATAAACCTTCTCGATGCCTTTTGATCAGTTTGTTGCATGATTCTTGAGTATCTTATATCATTTGACAAATTGGCAGTAATGAAGATAATGTTATTTCTTTATCATTAATGAGCATATAGAACCAGGGGTGCTGCTCAAATCTACGAGCTATTTGTAAGGGAAATTTTTCGAAGTTTATCAAATAAATAACATGGCTACAAGAAATTACTTATGGCATAGAAGCGTTTAATCAAATCTTCGTATATGCTCGTTTAGAAACAAATAGTTGGGTTTCCAAAGAATCTTTGAATTGTATTTCCATCATTTGTGCTTCCAAATCTGGAATTTAGTTTCTCGACAAGAAGTCTTGAATGTAAACGAAATATTTTTTGCATATTTTATTTTGCAATTTCAGTGTCCTTTTCATGCAGAGTACGAGCTTTTCATTTTTTCTATCCAGTTGTCTGCCAGGTGTAAGGCCTCTCTAAACATCTTTGCACGTAACTTAGATATTCTGAATTCTAAATTATCTCAATCCACTTTTAATAAAAAATGTCAGATCGGTAAGATGCTGTTTTGATGCTGTCTGACATAAGTAGCAACGTTGAGTATTACACTAATTCGTTTTTAACGACTTTTTCTTCTGTATCAATGATTGTATTAAACGAAATAAGTTGATTCTGCTAGTATTTAATGCAATCCCATTCTTTGACAGTTGCTTCTGTATTTCTTGAAAAAGAAAAATGGATCTTGATTGGCCCGATAAAATCAGTAAAATGAAGATCTCGATATTTTCAAATTGACGATTCATGAATTATTCGCAATATTTATGTATTCTAGTAGCACGGAAGAAAAGAAAAATATATTAGACTTCCTGTCATCTTCATAGGTAAATATTTGTTTAAATGTACTCAGAATAGATGTTCCATCATATCCTAACTTGCAAATCAAATGCAAATTACTAATATAAGCGAAAGTGATATTCATAATGATTTTTACTCGCATTAATGAAATACGTTCAGTAGTTTGATCTAGCAAATATAGCCATTGACAAAATAATTCTTCTAATTATAATAGAACAAACAAAATTAATACCTATAAAGATAAGAAAATGTCATTCTACCGGATCAGTAATAGAGAATTATTTTCATTTTTTTCATTACTAAGCTTACTTATCAAATTAATGTAATCTTATGATTATAGTACTTATTTACAATATAATAGGAAATAAACTATTATAAAATTGAATAATTCAAAATTTTGAAAAATATTTATCAGCTAAATTATGTAAAAAGTAGTCAATTTCAAAATTTTTGAGGCGGCCGAAAAAGTAGCATTTTTATTTGCTGTTACTAAAATATGCGTGAAATGCAGAAAGGCAGTTTTAGGCAGCTGGTTTTTTATGAATCACTAGACAATAGCCCAAGTTATTATTTCCATTAAATTTCGTTGAGGAACACTGTGGAACATTTAAACTTTTTGATATTTAAAAGCAAAAAAAATTCAAAAATTTCAAAATTTTTTTTATTAAAAATGACAATGAATTTATTAAATTTTACGTGCTTAATATAAATTTTGTAATACATGCAAATAAAGTACATACTATCATAGTGTGAATCCATTTCAAATCATTAAAATCGGATAATATTATAAAATATAGCACGCGTTTAGAGGAACTGTTGTTTTGCTGTTTTTGTTCGCTCTAAATGATACTCCTACAAGCATCATTTTTGAAATGATGCTGCTTGTAAGGGCAAAGCAAAAATCTTTTTTTAAATACAGATTCTGACCCTCCAAATATTATTCTAGCCAACTGTACAATCGAAATTCCCTAAATCGTAACTTCATTTTTCGACTTTTGGCCAGATTTTTGGGTTTTTGCCCCACTGTGCGACGTGACACGACGTAAAGTTTAGCAGACTACGCAGACGACACAGAGACGTCCAATATAAAAAAAGAATATCGTGTAAGCAATTCGACTTACTGGATTGTAATTAGATTTTCCTAAATAAATGGAAAAATTACATCAGATCTCAGAAAATGTGATAAAAATACAGATATAAAATATTAACATTTATCAAAAATCCGGACATCAAAATGTTTTTATTTTTTATTATTTTTTTCAATCGATAGTAAATAATCATATATGATTTGAAAAAAATCATTGCCTTTTATTGTCTGATAATATGCGCATTTAGTTTTGAAGTTTTAGGGGGGGGGGGGGTATTGATAAAAGTTTAGTTGATATGATTTATTAAATTAAATATTGCAATTTGCCACCAAAATGTTATTATAGTTGCAGTGGCTTTTATTGCAAATTAAAGTTATAATAATGTAAAATTTGTGTCTGAGAGGCAATCTTTATATATAGATCCCGACATTCGTCTCAAGGCGCTGGAAAGTGTGAGTAAAGTCTGTAAGAGAATCTTAAGATAAGTTGAATGATAAAATTTCTGTTGAAGTCGGAATCATAGAGCCCGAAAAAAGAATGATTTTTTTAATGTTGGAAAAAGTGTAACTGAAAACTATACTTGTAAAAAACATACTTTTGTACATTTAAGTTAAGGAATTAGACACTTTTGGAGAAACAGATAATTCATATCAATATACGTTTTCTTCAGAACCAAATAATAAAATTAGGTTAAGTTCGAAATTAAATTTTTTCTTCTACCATTTAACAACGTTTAATAATAATCTTGACATGAAGACGTGTGTGAAGTGTTACGTACCGTCCCGATATCATTCGTATTTCCGGTGGAGCTGATATTGGACACTTATACTTATTAGAATTTTACTTAATTTCTATTATTATTGATTTCCGATAAAAAACATTGTTTTACTTTTTTCATAGCGATGTAAATTTGAATTATTTATTTATGTATATCCTGTGCATTCACAACATCTCACTTACTTAATAGTATAAAATAAGGGAATTGGGAATTTAAAATTACAACCCTATGAATAAAGTATAAGATGATGCAGGAAGAAACGCCTCTAAAAGAATTTATTTTCTAAAATTATATGGTATTGAAAAATAAATGAAAAAAAAGTAAAAAAAAAATACAGCGTAGACATATTTAATGAGTTTTCTTAAAAAATCTAAATCAAACACTTAGGATTTTAAAAAAGTAATTTTCAGTAAATATTTATGAACTAAATATCAATTTTTCTTACCACTTTTAACAGGATTTTATTCCCCGACTTTTTTAGATTAAACAGATGCGACTGAATCGTGAAATATAAGAAAAGAAAGTCGCAAAACGAAAGCCGCATGGTTCATTAATGGAGATTTAGTTTGGTAGGATTTCTGAAAAGGATATGAATATGATTTCAAACGCATTTTATATATTGAGATATAAAAATATTAGCGAATTAGCTACTTAGATGTTATTTTTTTTAATTTAAATTTAAATTTTTTTATTGCTGTAGATCTGAGTACTGCTGATGAATACATGGAAAATGCTTTTGTGAAAAAAAAATAGCTTTTTTCTTATTATAGCTATCTAATTTTGTTGTTTTGTGCAATAAAAAAAAGGTATGTAATATATTATTCATTCAAATTACACACTTTAATTTACCGCCTGGAGATTATCATTCAGTAATTCCCTAAGTGAGACGTATACAACAGGGCAATTTAATTTTTTTAGATGAGCAATTCCTAATTTGTTTCAAAGCAATCCACTGTATTTTTATATATTTTGCTTTATTTATTTATTTATTTATTTATTTATTGAATATTAATATTGTAGGGTAAAAGTAAAAAAAAAATATAAATGTAAAAAGTGTAACAGAAAAGAAAATGTTTAAATAGTAAATTATTTCTTATGTAAAGACATGGTGTCAAGTTAATAACTATAGATCATGCAAAATATATGAGTGAGAAATAAAAGTACACTGTATATCTGAGCAAAATATGCCCTTTTTAGTGCATTGTATGTACTTTTGATTGAAAAGGCTAATTTTAAAACGCCTGTATTGTTAATATAAGTGCACAATCTTTCCAACAACGACTTACGTGATTCGGTCGTACATACTATTCTGTAGTATTCGAACATACTTAAAAAACTTTAAAAAAAATATTAAAAAAAATTAAAAAAAAATGGCAGAAACATTTTTTTGAGGAGCAAAAAAATGTCTCATTAACGTGCTCAGTAACACTCAGTAAATTGTTTCTGAAGCCTCAAAATGCAATCTCCGAGGATCGAACTGCAAGTGATATGTAAGGAAACGAAAAAGAGAAATACATAACTAAAACTGTTTTTCACAGATTGTGAATTTACTAGTGAACGAAATGGTCTGAAAAAACATATCTAGCAAAAGAAAGGGATGACTAAAATTATTACTTAACTCAAGTTTTCACTGCAATCTTGGAAAAGTAATTTAAGGTACTAACAATTCTTAATAATAATAGTACATTTAACAATAAGGTTTACCTTTCTTTACGTTTATTTAATATACCTTTAATTACAGAAAAAAATCCTTAACAATACTTACTACTCTTTAATACAGGGATATTTTTAAGTAAAACATCATTGATTTCTATATGATTTTACTGTGTCATTTACAAATTTTCATGTCTGTAACATAACATAGTAATTTTCAAAGTAACTTAACAGAGTAATTTTCCACCTATTTTCCAACTGCATTTCTATCTATAAAAACTGGTGTTACAGCTACACATTAAACTAATAAAAGTCCTTATCTTATCCAGTTCAATTTTTCCGTCTTGTAACGACTTTTAAAATTGATTCAAAGAAACAAGCTACCAAGATTAAACTATACGACAGAATGTCTAAAGTTTGGTTCCATGAAATCGGGTAAGATTATATTTAAAAGTTCATTTCTAGCATAACTTTAAAAATAATAAATTGTATTTTCTACGTATAATCACATGAATATGCAAGTAGTATGATTCAGTTATGTAAAACTTTGTATTATCTACTGCATTTGTAATTAGAAACTTAGTTCAATATTTTGATAAAATAATGCGTTTTCCCTTTTAGAACTTATTTAGCATTATTATGCATTTTAGAAAATTATTTTTATGGCAAATTAGTACTACGAATTTATTTAATGTAAAAATATCATATTTCATGAAGTCCCACCAGTGCCCTAGAGGTTCTGCCCACGAGACTAGTAGACGGGAGGCATATTTCAGATGTGTATATTGCTGGGACGATTACTGTTTCTAAACCAATAGGAGACCGTCATTATCACGGTCAAGTACACGCCCACACAGTTTGATTGACAGGAACTCGTGGACAATTGATCGTGTGTGTTTATTATTTATTTGTACTCGGATTGTTTGAATTTGTACTCGGTAATTAAAAATTAAAGGTACGAAAGAATTTTTTTTTTCAAAATGACTGAATTTTATTTACTTCAATTAGAAATTATACTTCCTCTGATCCTGAAATAAATAAATAAATAAATAAATAAAAATTAAAGTAAGAATTTTGCTTATACGGATATTTTCGCAGAATACTTTTTTTCCCATTTGTTTAATATATATATAAATCATTTTGGAACGATATTTAGAATATTAAAAGGGTTTGAAATATTTTTTTTAAATGTCTTATTTATTAATAAAAGACAGCCTCCAATAATTAAAAAAAAAAAATCACCAACGGACTCTCGGCCCGCGATGGACTCGAACCCATATCCTCCGGTTTCAAGCTCGACGCTCTAACCATTCAGCCAGTCAGCTCACTTTCATCCGTAACAGATTATCGTTATAATTAGCACCGTCAATTGTCCACGAGTTCCTGTCAATCAAACTGTGTGGGCGTGTACTTGACCGTGATAATGACGCTCTCCTATTGGTTTAGAAACAGTAATCGTCCCAGCAATATACACATCTGAAATATGCAGACGGGAGATGCCGTGTTCGAACCCAATCGCTCCCGTCGACCTAATTGATCGGAGTTTTCTGTGGTTTTCTTCAAAACTAGCGGCTAGTATATAAAAGTGCATAAATTGCAAAGAAACAGGCCACACCAGTGACCGAGAGGTTCTGCCTCCGAATCTGGTAGACGCCCGGCGTTGAGTTCGAACCCATCGCAGCCCTCCGTCAGCCTAACCGTATCGAATTTTCCGTGGTTTTCTTCGAAACTTGGAATTTCATTGCGTAAATATGAATTACTTTTCTATATCTCTCTTGCAGATAATTGGCCGTCATAAACACAACCAACAACCATATTTCATGAAACACAAACACAAAATACATTTATCGCACATTTTTCTATTGTTTCAAAGGTGATGCAATTTTTTTTTGTCCGCTACTGTAGATGTTGTTTAATAATATGCAGCGCTTTAATTATATATTTTAGTATGCTAAAAAAAAGTCATTTGAAATTTAATGCAGAGTATAATCTGCTGGTTAATATATAAATTTTATTTATAAAACTATCATGTTTATGTAAAATTAAAAAAATGGCAAATGTAAAAGTGTTATTTTATGCATTTTTCTTATTTACGATCAAAAGAGAAATGTCTTTTTTATTTCAAAATTTTAAAATTGGATGAAATAAGATTATTTATTTAATGATTAATAATTAATTTTTACATAACATTATATGTAACAAAATTCCAAAAAAATATTTACTCCAAATTAACATATTTTTACTACTCATAAAATATCACAAAACATTCCTGATCATAATATTTATAATCTTAAAATTTAATGTACTAAGAGTAAATTGCAAAACATTAGCGTTCTCAATTTTTACTGAATTTTCAGCACTTTAAATACGCCTAAGCTATAATATTAGTTCATTGAAGTTTTCAAAATTAAAATACATTAATAATTTACAGTTGTGAATACAGGAACTTTTATGTGAATATTTTGCTTGTTATTATCTTTTTATTCTATTTAATGGATTTCTGAATGCAATTACCTCTTTTGAAGAAAAAAAAATATATTGAAAAGGCCAGTAATCTTGCATTATTAGCACAACATTTCAGCTTAAAGATTTTTTTTATAATGAATGTGAAAATTTAACGTTTCGCAAACATTTAATTATTCATTTATTCTCAGATGGTTTTCTGGATTTTCATTCAAAAATTAATAGATTAAACGAATATTCTTATATGCATATTTATGGCATTTGCATCCAGAATATAATTGTTATTTAAATATTAAATAGTTAAAAAATAGATTACTTCAAGAAATACTCTACTATAATTAAAACTATGTAAATCATAGGCAATTCCACAGAAAAATCTCATTTTGAGGAAAAAATAAAATTAAAGATGAATTTAATTTAAAGGTATGATTAGAAAGATTGAAACCAATAGTTTTATGTTCTGTAAAAATTCTTAATAATATGAAAATTAAGGACCTCTATATATCATGTAGATAATATGACGTTCTCTAGTTATACAAATGCAAATTGTGCATGCCTGTAGGTGCAAGCAGGAATGTACAATTTTCATTTTTATTTATAAAATTATTTCTTGGGTTAAGTACCTTTTAAAAGTGAATATTTATAGTTACAACATTTACAATTTTAGTGAAAAGTTAAGTCAATAATATCAAAATTGCTGACCTCTATGTATCATGTAGATTGTTTTAAGTTCTCTAGTTATACAAATGAAAAAAGTTTACGTGCTTGCAGGTGCAGGCAGCAACTTTGAAAAACAATTTGATGTTTTTTTTCTTTTATTTGTTTGATTTTTTTTAAATAAAAATTAGGTAAAAACAACATTTTAAATATATATATTTTTCAATATATAAATCTATTTTTTGGAATAAGTGCCTTTTAAGAGTGAATATTCATAGTTACATCATTTATAATTTTAGGGAAAAGTTAAGTCTACTCAAAATAATTTACTTTAAGTAAATTTTCAACCATAAATCTTTTGAAGCATTAAAACTCTTTTTAAAGGATGTATTAATTCTGAATTTAAATTAAAAAAATGATTGTTTAAAATGTGTTACTATATCACAAAAAATTACTCCATCGATGAGAAAAAAGATTCAGATTTCAAAACATATTTTTAGATTGCATGTACATTTAAAACTGCATGAGGCGTTACATGAGAGTCAAGCTTTTTGGAAAAAAGATAGTTGTTGATATTTTTCTCCAAATTGTTAATTGCGGTAATTTATGTTCATTTGATTGCGGCATTTGAAACGTAAGCGTACGACTTTTTCATCCTTTAGTTAAATTTACTAAGCAGTCAGTTAATGAATAATGACATAATGTTAATAATGTTAATAAATAATGACATGCTAATAAATAATGACCAAAATTCTTATTTTTGTTCTGACTTTTTCACCAATGCGTAAATAAGGCTTCGGCGTGTGTGCCGCAGTCTTTTCCAATTCACAACGAACGAGATGAATTTTTATGAGAGTGAGGTGCAATTGATAGTTAATAACTCAACTAATTATTAGAATTTAAAATTTTTCAGTATGAGATACAGTACAAGACACTTTGAGATAGTCTCGCAAAACATTTCAGCCTCGTACATCTTCTAGATTCTGTTAGGCATCGTACACAGACACACATATATAGCGAATCCATGTTTTATTAGTATAAGATACTGCTGCTTATTTACACAGTTTCTACCAAAGAAATTTATAATTCATAAAGAAACACTATTGCATTTCGTTTATGCGAATCACGATATTGTATCTACGTTTTTTTTATACTATACGGGTTTTTTCTTATTAGCATAAATCATTATCATGAAATAATGATTCGATTTCAGTAATCAATTATTACCTATGTTTAAAGGGAACCTGTATACTATAATTCATGATCATTCAACAACTCAAGTCACATGAAACGCAGCTGTTGGTCAGATAATTTGAAAGTTATAATACATTTTGAATAAACACATAAAAAATCATGTAATAAATTTTTTTTCAAAAATCAGACATTTAAAGCCATTCTTTTCGTATTAAAATATGTGTTACAGTCTTTTCGCATTCTATAACTCAAATCTTATCTAATCTTATATAATTATCTCTTTTTTTTACGATTTCTGTCATTTACAAATGAAATAAATTGTTGATGCATAATAATTTAATTACGTGGAATCACGTAATATTAAGATCGGATTTTCAGAATTATTGGATATTTTAAACATAGTGGTCAAGACAAAGCAATCGCCTAAAATACATTACAGAGCAATCTAATATTAACGAACTTCGGTACTACTTTAATGGGTAAACGTGATTTCTTGAAAGTATTTGTTGTACACTTTACAGATTATGGAACTGTGTTTTATGAGTAACATAAACAACGATTGTGACAGTGTACAGTAAAATGATTTTTGTACGTGAATGTTGGGAAAATATCTATGTTCATTTTATTTGGTCCTTTTATTTTTGTACTATTTTTGGTGTGTTCGTATTTATGTGAATATGTAGCCCCTATAGTCGTGGTAAGATCCGTCCGTCTGTCCATATATAACAACGCAAAAACTACCCAACCAAATCATTTAAAATTTGAAATATATAACTGCTGCATCTTTTTGTGGAGTCTTTTCGAATTTTGCAAAAATCGAATGTATAATTGAATTATCGAGACAATCAAAATATTCTGTTACATATGGTCAATTTGAATCTATGGAACAATATACTTAATAAAAATAATACTAAAATATATTTTCTGTACAATCTGTGATGCAAACAATATTTTTTTTTACTATACAGTGACACACCAAGGTATTCTTCACAAAAATGAAAATTCGGGAGAAAAAATTTAATCCCAGAAGCTATATTTCTAGAAGTTCGTGAATTCTTTTTAAATTATAGTCAAGATTTCATTTTTATTTTTTGTTTTGCAATCACATAAACACAGATGAACACGACACTATTTACATAAAAAAGATGTTTATATTACGAGGAAAGTACATTTCTTCCTCACGTCATCAAATCCGAGCAACTTCTGATTTTAGAAAAATATTCCGTCACGGGGTTTTCAAACGCCGACTCAACGGCGCCGTTCTGTTCTCCATAAATGATATGTAATAATTCTGTTACGTTGGCGTAGAGGGGGGGAAACATTTTTGGTTTTTGAGTTTTTATCATATTACACAATTTCATATTTTATGAAATTCATATACGTTTACTGAGGTTTACTAGAGGTTAATGCCTCTATAATAGGAAGCATTTGGTATTTACAATGTCATACAAAAAATTTCGTATTGTATTGTAAGTACTGTATATTTAAATATTTTGTTATAGTATAAATGAACCTCATTTGCTATGTCTGAACGGCAATTTCCGACTTGTTTGATTTAACCTTTTTTTTTTGTTATTTATGCAAGAAAAAAAAATATGGGGTTCATGAAAATTTTCAATTTATGGTTTTTCACAGATTTACACGTTTTAGGAGTCAAGATGTTCCGAAATATATGTTTTTACAAATTGTCTGTCTGTGACTCTTGTCTATCTTTCTGTATGTA
The DNA here is from genome assembly GCA_964019185.1 of Maratus speculifer. Lineage (NCBI taxonomy): Eukaryota > Metazoa > Arthropoda > Arachnida > Araneae > Salticidae > Maratus > Maratus speculifer. The sequence continues at coordinate 199,173,306 of OZ025294.1, read as the reverse complement.
ACACAAATATTACCACTGTATCGCTAGAACTAATGTACAGAATTTAACAAAAGGAAAAAAGAATACTTTTAATTAGTACTTGTCAAAAAAAAATTTTATTCTTTAAATTTCAAAATGAAAAACTCTAAATAAAGTGCTTTAAATTTAAGTGTAATTTAATTACCTGCAGACAATTACAAAAACGATTACAAAGATTATCATTCTAGAAAGTATACAAATTGAATGGTTGGAAACTGAACCTTCCAGCGGACGCGCCGATGTAAAAAGTACAACATTCACTTTCTTTTTTTTTTCTTTAAAACAAAATTCACGCCTGCTTTGATATGTTATGACAAAATAAATCTAAGTGTATTGCTGAATACTTTCATAAATTTTGAGCAGAGAAAACTTATGATATTTGTTTGTTAAATTATTTGTAAAATTAAAACACAACAGCAATAATTTAATGTTTTCCTCCTGTTAAAAAATATACAATGCGTGCCTGCTCATGTGATGAAGATTTGTGCGCACGACGAAAGGTTAACAAACATATATTTTGTAGTATGTTTTATTAGATTTCACTTGGCCACATATATATATATATAAAGATATAGTTTTCTAAGCAATTTTTCTCGCACTTCCAAATGTATCAGAATTTTAAAAAACTGTGTTCATTGTAGTGTTTCCGATGAAATTTAATTTTTGTTTCATGATATTTATATGCTATTACCCATTAATTGTGGAACTGAGTTTGTGAATTCATAATCAGAATCACAATATCACAGATTTTATTGAAAATACCCCAAAACATTTTCAAATTCAAAAGTGATTATGTACTATTTTGAAATTAAACCCTAAAATTCAACTGAATCATAAAAAAAGTTATTAATAAATATCTGTTAGCTATGAGCATTTAATCAAGTAATTTACGAAGGAAAATTTCATGAAAAAAATTCTGAAGGTCTCCTTGTGTAAAATTTGAATTGTATTAGATTACTGTGATAAATTTTGGAATTAATTGAGTAAAGCTGCATTAAATAATTGATTTTATCTATTAAAAAAAAACAGCACAACTCGAGTGGAGAATTTGATCATAGGCCTTAGTAATATGCAACATTTAATAATAATAATATATAACAATATATAGTATATATATTAATATATAATATTACATAATAATATATAATAATATATAGTAATGTATAAAATTCAATAGCTCAATTGTTATTTCTTGCACGTCACAAATGCGTTTCTTTTGGGGCATATTTTTATTGTGGCAGTTTGCAACAATTGCTAGAAAGACTTGCTTGTTTCATTACTCAAAACTTTTGAGTACCGATGTATTCAAATAGCTTTCTGTATGATATTGAATAACAAAAATTTTTCGATGAAATTGTTGAAGGCTGCAAATTTAAAATTGTAGCATGTTAAATCTTATTTTTCCACACGTTAGTTTATAAGTGTTACTAAATTTGCGTTTTTCGTGCCAGATTAATAATAATAATAATAATAATAAACATTTAAAACGAGAGTAACCTTAAATGCTAAAGGAGAGGCATCGGATCACAACTCGATAAATGACTTATAATAAATTATGAAAGTGCATCAAATGCATTTACGAAAATTTGTTTAGTAAAACATTAATATGTAAATGTTTTTTGAAAATTCGTTTTTGCATATATTTTATTCATAAACTATACAATAAACTCGTTATCTCCTTAAATATTAAATTTAAGAATAATTAGTTAGTTAAACTTAAATTTAATGAGTCTTTATAAAACGTTTACGTCAAACAAATTTTTAAATATATTCTACTTTCAAAAAGATTATTATGGCATCATGTGCTAATGGCGTAAATTTTCCTCATCACGATGTTGTTTATATTTAATCTAAGCATACTAACAGAAATTGGTGAAAAATTAGCTTTCTTAATTTTACACAAGTTGGACAGTTTAAAAAGGCGTTAAATCTGTCATTTCAGCATATTGAATTTTTCCAAAATTTAAGTACTTAATAATTAAAAATTATTTATGCCACATATCTTATGCGAACGTTTAACATGAAATTACATTATTTTTTTCTGTTCTGGATATTGGCAAACAATTAGCTTCTTTAAGAACGAAATATCTTTAAACACCTACAATAAAGTATTTTTACAAAAATAAGTAAACGTAATGATTTATTGAAATTGAAGACAAAATTTTTCTCATTTACAATTAGATAGTTAATCACATATTCTAAAATAATTCTGTTTTTTTTTTTTTTTTTTTTATAGAATGGATGAGAATTTTCATAAATAATAAATAGCATTCTTATGAGGGAAATTCATAGTTCAGAAATAAAAACAGTTTTCTTTCAATAATTTGACAAATAATAAAAAAAAACCTAATATTCTTATTAATAAAATTTCGATTTTTAAATTAAATTTTTTCATATCTGCACTTAAAAAAACAGCTAACAATCAGAAATTTCTCAGAAAAGGTATTTTTTTTACAGAAAAATTTGTTTATTTAAGCACTCGTTCTATTTAGAGATTTTATCAATACAAAAACGATGGTATTATCAGTTTAAAACTTCCTGACCACTTTTTATCCTAGTAAGTAGTATGTATAAGCACCTTGCTGAGGAGAGATACGAATTCACTTATTTTGGTCTTGTATGATCCCATCTTTTGTTTGGCACTTTGTCTTTTTGTCTGCTACAATATTGATTAAAAACATACCCAAGATTTGTACGTTTTCAATAAAAGTTATGTGTGTCATTACACAGATTATAAACAAAGGCCTTACTATATGGATTAATTTATAATATAAATGTGAACAGGAAAATTTTCTTTATACAGGGTGATGAAAAAAAACGCGGACAAAATGACATGGTATATCTGTCATACAATAAGGATCAAAAATCGCACAGGAACAAAGGATCACAAACGCCTGTAGAGTGCCCTAGAGCCGTGAGAGGATATTGCAATACAAACACGAGTCGAGCAATAGATACTTGTCTTCATTCTAGTCGTGGATGCTTTGGGAGTAGCATGGCAAGATCCGCAAAATGGCTGAAAGAACCTAGTTATCAGCATTTATGTTGAACCATGCATTGCCAAGTGTTATGGACGAGAAGCGTTGCGAATGTAACGTAAGAAATACCCTGGTATAAAAAATGCCTAGCCGCTCTTTCTTTCCCACTCTGCGTCGATGATTGTGTAAAAACCGGCTCGTTTGATGTACACAAGCCGGATGCTTGTTGCCAACTAATAACTCGAACAGTCGATGCTGAAGAAGAGTTGTACAAGAACTCTGAGTAATCCTTCAACAACGTGTTGCATCCCGGGTGACTCATATTCTCAAAGCTACGGTCTGGCGCATTGCACATTACGAAGATCGACATCCTTATAATTTACAACGAGTCCAAGCACTGGAACTGAGACATTACATCAAATCGTGTAGATTTTGCGTGTTGGTTTTTGCAAGAAACTGCTGCAAATTAAAACTTCGCTGTAAGTGTTCTCTTCATGGATGAGGCTGCTTTCTCATTAGAGGGTGTAATAAAAATTTTTGAAACCTGCATACGTGGGTTGATAAAAATCCGCTTGCTATACGACCGCATGGTGCACAACGACAATTTTACGGTTATGTGCTGACTGGCATTGTAGGGGACCGTATTGCAGGACCGTGTTTGGTCCGTACATTCTCCGAGAAAGACTTATCGATTTTATTTATCTAAAGTTCTTGCAAGAACTTCTGCCAGAAATGTTCAATAATGTTACGAATTCTTCGATGCATCCAATATCAGCATGACGGAAAGACGTCAGAGCACATCTGCAAGCTACTTTTCCTGGCGGATGGATAGGCCACGGTGGACCAATCGCATGGTCATCATGATCACTAGACCGGTTTTCCTTGGATATTTCTTGTGGGGATTTGTAAAAAGACATGTGAATGAAACATCTGTTGAAATGACGGAAGACTTCCTACCAAGAAACGTTGGGATAGCCGGCTGTGTTCGAGATACACATGGTATGTTTCAGAAGGTGTGCCTCTCCATGCAACGGAGATGCTGGACTTGTCTCGATTCATCTAGCAAAAACTTTGAGCAATGACTCAAAGTTTTTGCTAGAGCCAGTGTAGGCCCAAAGTCAATCTAGGCTTAACATTTGTCATACATTACTCGCATGTGAGTGAGTACTTACCAATAAATATATCTGCAATGTTTTTGTTTCTTCTCTTTGTTTCGATATTATTTTTGACACTCTGTAGTAGCCCCGGGTCGCAGTTGCGACCTTTCGTTCCTATGCGATTTTTTATCCTTATTTTATAATTGATCTATCAGAGTCTGCTAGAGTCAGTGTAGGCCCAAAGTCAATGTAGGCTTAACATTTGTCATACATTACTCGCATGTGAGTGAGTACTTACCAATAAATATATCTGCAATGTTTTTGTTTCTTCTCTTTGTTTCGATATTATTTTTGACACTCTGTAGTGGCCCCGGGTCGCAGTTGCGACCTTCCGTTCCTATGCGATTTTTTATCCTTATTGTATGATTGATCTATCATGTCATTTTGTCCACGTTATTTACAATCACCCTGCAAATAAAGCGGAAGTACAATGCACATGGGCGTTTGAGTTGTTTTACAGGAGATTATATTTCTTTCGTCTCAAATGCATCGGATATATTATGACAAAAGATTTATGGCGTGTTGAGCCAAAAACCTTAAATAGGTTTATTCGCGCTCTCATTAAAAGAAACATAAGAAAAAAAATATAGTTTTTTAGAGTTACCTGCTATTTCTCATTGAAAAATAAAGGTAAGTAAACAGTGCTTCCCCGTTTATCAGCTTATATTTTGGAGACGTCTGCATGACAAAGAATCCATTGGAGATATTTATTTTAATGATATCCTTTTTTTTGGCATGAAACGGAATTATTTGTTATCAGTATGAATGTAAAATCCTTTTCTAAATCTTGTATATCTGTGGAATGTTGAAATGAATTTTCTTTAGCATTTGTATATTCGAAAAGTAAAGAATTCAATCTCTTAAAAAAATATAAAAACACATATAATTATATTTGGAAGCTGCTAAAAACATCCTTGGGAGTAAAGTAATTACATTTCAGATACTGCAATAACATGTAAGCGGAAGAAAAACATTTGCACAAAATAAAAATAATTAAAAGAGTCTGCTAAATTCTTTAACATACATCTGTTCTTCAAATTGCTTCTGAGTGGTGCAATAGTCCTTCATTAAAAATATGGAAGAAACCTGAAGTTCACACCAGTTCTTTAAAACGTTTTGAATTCATTATTCACTAATTAGGATAATTGGTTGTTTATAAGTCTGTGGTAGTTATATTTCAGCATATTTGAAGATATTTTTTCTGTCCAAAAAATGGTACTATTTGCTTAATTGTACGCATTGATATTTTGCCTACATATTCGAATATCTGCCCGTAAACAGTTGTAATGAGCCTTGTATGGCGACTGAGTATCATTACAGTGAGCTTTCATACATGTTTCCAGTCACAAGTATCTGTATCAAATTCAGTCGTCAAATTACAAACATAAACAGAATTTGTTGAAGTTTATAACAGCATTTAGTTTCAAAAATTGGTTTTTAGAAAATGAAAGTCATATGCCTTTTAATAAATATGCCTTTATTTAGCCTTTGGAGTTTAGAAAAGTAATTAATCATTGGAAATTAGTTTTCTATCCTATACTGCTTAAAACATGTGGTTAATAATGGAAACGAGTAAGATGTGGTAATCAAAAAAGTTTCTTCTATCTCGTATAAATTAATAATTCCTGAAAGAAGAAACAGAGAAGTGTTATCGATTAGGTGATTTACACCAAAATGTAATCAGTAGTAACTTATGTCATATTTCTAACTGAATCTGAAAACTGATGATCCAAACATCCCCGTTAGAAGACGTTGATGTGTTAAACACAAAACATAACGCAAAAAATTCTAAATTTCTTGCAATTTGTAATGTCATACAATTAATTTTGGCTTTCCAGCAGACAAATTGATTTACTTGGAAAATAATAATAATAATAATGATAGTAATAATAGTAATTTGTATACATTAATCGGAGCCCTGAAATATTTTTAACCAATGCTGCAACATTTATTATTTGTTTTTGAAGTTAAAATAAAGACACGTGAAAAAGTCATTTCTGGCTTTACACAATACTCCTGTTCAAGAATAAATTCAGTAACTGTCAAGAATTGTCATTGCTGGATTTAAAGAATGTTCACGTTCAGACCATTTTATTGCACTCTGTAAATGCTAAAAACAATACTTTGAAATTATATTTCAAAATCCATATTTGAATATCAACGGAAATTATGCCTGCCGTATAGATTCCATTAGTTAAATGGAAAATAAACTGTTTATCTACCATGGTTATCTACGAGTGACGATATCCCAAGAGATATCTTTGAGCTATTCAGAATTATTGGATTTGTATACGTTAAGCCGTGGACTTTATTACTTACAACTATACTTGTCATATTAATACGCTTTTGGGAAAAGCGTTTATTGCCGAATTGTCGTAAATTTCCTGGCATATTTCACTAATTATGGAACTGTCACTAATGAATGTCACATATAGTATAATACTTCATTTGAAATATATAAGGCTAAAAGAACACAGAGTCAATTCCTGGAGATATCTGAAAGTAGTTATTTATATAATAACTTTTTTTAATTATAGCATGTTGTAAAAAAACGCATTTTACGTTTTCATAAAAATGCCTCTGATACAAAATGTTATTTCATAAAAATATTGTTAAAAGAAAAAAACTAACATTTTATTATAAAATTCATCAAAATATGGCTAAATATAAAATGATCTTAATGAATTTCAATAATATGTAAACATTAATGTATTTTTACAGAAGAGATCAGGTTTTTGCGTTATATGACTATGTTTTTGTTCCAAACATCAACGTTAATAGATGTTGACTTGTCTCAAACGCATAGCATAATACAAAAAATTCTAAATTTCTTGCAATTTCTGTCATACAATTATTTTTGGCTTTTCAACAGACAAACTGATTTACTCTGAAAATAATAATATAATAATAATAATTTTCATACATTACTCTGAGCCCTGTAATAATTTTAACAAATGTAGCACTATTTATCAGTTGTTTTTTAAATTAAAATAAAGACGCGTGAAAAAGTCATTTTTAGACTTACACAATACTTATCTTCACGAATAAATTCAGTAATTGTCATCAATTATCATTTCTGGATTCAAAGAACATTCAGACCCTTTTATTGCACTCTGTAAATACAAAAAGAAAAAAAAAACTTTGAAATTATATTTCAAAGTCCATATTTGAATATCAACGGAAATTATGCCAGCCGTATAGGTTCCATTAGTTAAAATGAAAATAAACTATTTATCTACCATCGTTTATCTACGAGTGATGATATCCCAAGAGATATTTTTGAGCTATTCAGAATTATTGTGTTTGTAGACGTAGAGCCTAGGATATTCTTTCCTACAACTGTACTCGTCAATATGAATACGCGCTTAGGGAATGCGCTAATTGCTGAATTGTCGAATATTTTGGCGCATGTTTTACTAGTTATGGTATGGAACTGTCATTAATGTATGTCACATATAATACAGTAATTAATTTTAAATGTTAGTTTAAAAGAACGCAGTGTTAATAGGAGTTATGCGAATGTATTTATTTATATGATAACTTTTGTTCTTTTAAATAATAGCATATTATATACAAATGAATTTTATCTTATTATAAAAATGCATCTGATACTAAATGCTAATTACATAAATATAATATTAATAGAAAAAAGCTTATTTTTATTATAATTTCTATATATATATTAGTAATTTGCATTGTTTTACATTAGATATTCTGAAATAATGTGGTATTTTTAATTTTAGAAAATTACGGAAGTGCATTCAAATGCTGTACATATTCCATAGCAAAAAATAAAGTAGAAATTTTTGCATCTTAAGATTGTGACAAATTGAGCTAATGCAATATTTGTTTTTGCCATTTACAGAATTTTATCACATTTAATATACAATAAAATAAAATAACATCAATTTGATTGATATTGGAAGTATTTTTTTGCCTCAAAAATATTAAATTGTAGTTACAGTTTGCAAGAGATTGTAAAGTGATTTTAATTTGTTGGGTTTTACTATCACTACTTAATTTTATGCAAATTAAACAGTTATTGGAAAGTACACAGATTTTTCCAAATTGTTTAGATAAAGAAAAATTATTTTAGACGATAGAAAATGTTAATTTCGAGTAGTAACTTCCATTTTGTTACAAAGGATAACACTGTTTTAACCGTCTCTTTTTTTTCATCCTAAATACAAAATTGTGTTTGAAGTCTGTTAAACAGCTTTTATTACACAGAAGGAAATTCAATTAAAGAAAGACACAGTTTTTAGACAGTTTAAGTAATGTATTTTGGAACGAAATAAATCATTTTGGACGAATGTGTATATGAAAAGGTGCATAAAATGGTATCTTCTTGCACCAGTAACAATTAATAGTGATATTTTACAATTAGAAACAATGCATGTGTTGCCTAAATTATTACTTTGTTGCATCCAACTTAATATCCAAATAATAAATAACCAACATGCTGAGGCATGTGATGGCAGAAAAAGATGTTGAACAGTTTTATACGAACGACACGTGATTAACAGATAATTTTAAACGATATCTTAAACATAAAATTTATTTTAATAGATAAATTCCAAGAAAAAATAGGTGTAAATTGTATGTCTATATAAAAAAATGAAAAAAAAATCCGGTAGTTCCAAGACATTTCTGCTTTTAATTAAGCGAAAATAATTTTTTTAAGTGGTGCAAACCTAATAAAATTCGTGTATTGAACTCTGGAGCTCAAAAGGTTGAGAAATATCTCTGTTACCGTGAAATGTTCTCTCATACTTGCTTGAAGATTATATATATATGTATGTATTACAAATAGATAGAGAATATATATAGATTATATGGAATATATATAGATTAGAATTGTGCAATTATATCTACATATATTAACTTTACTATGGATATTCTGAGTTTCATTTCATAAAGTTACACGTTTAGTTTCCATTGTTCAATAAAAGCTTCATCTCCACTCTTGCCCTTAGGGCACATGTCAACTAAAACAAATACTTTTTTAAATGTGAATTTTATTTCTAGTTACTTTTTGTCATATGATTCCAGAAACGATATTGTTCTTTTAAATATGTATACATAGTCCTTAATAAAACAAATTCCATTAAGCATTTATTATTACACTTAAAGAACTTTTAATGTCTGATATTTAATTCCATATCTGTATAGTATTAAAACTTAATATTAGCAACTTAATATTAAGACTTAATATCGGATTTCTGGAAGTGTTGGAATGTGCTTCATAATCTATGATTAACGCAGGATTTTTCCTATTTCTTTTAATGTGAATTTAATTTCTACTTGCTTTTTTGTCAAATTATTTCGGAAAAAATATTTTTAAGTATGTACACGTAGCTCTTAGTAGAAAAATTTCCATTTTTACATTTAATATTACACTTCAAGAAATTTTAATGTCTTATATATAATTCTGTATATTTCATCATTAAAAGTTAATATTAGTCTAACAAAGATGTCTCTATAAATTTGCGAAATGATTTCAGGTCTTTTGCTAGTCAAAGTTTTCCGAGCTTTCAGCCCGGAAAGAAGATTATACACACTAATGCGTAATTGTTTGCTCATACAGGTTCCCAAGTGATTTAGAACGAAGCTTTTCAGATTATTACTATAATCGCATATAAAGTGGAAAGCATACAACTTGTAGCAAACAGAGAAGATTCACCAAGAAATATACTTTAATAAACCATTAACAGAGATGAATATGTGTGCCTTGTAGAGCAGAAATCTTTCCTAATTTGTAATAATTCTTGATCAGGCAGAAGATGTGTTTCTCGATTAGTACATCATGTATGACTGTTTTTAAATACTTATTAAATTTTCTTTCTAGAGTGAAAAATACTTATGTACAGAGCAGAAACTTTTCTTAAAATTATTAATTTGTGAAAAAAATAATTATATATTTGTCCTTATATTTGACCAATTCAACAAATAATTCTTTATTAGTGTTTAGGTTTAAATTTTTTTTAAAAATGAAAACATTTTTTTATAGTTCCTATTAATACCGCCACTATGCGGCGGTCGGATTGAGCAGCACTCACGTTGTCTTACTGGCAGCACTGTTTAACGCTTTATCTACCGCATTATGATTTCATGAAAAATTTACATTCTAAAGCATTTTACGTAGATTGCTTAAACTAAATTAAAAGATTTACATAATTATTTAATAATTTTTTAAAGGATTTTAGAAGGTTTAAAGGATTTAGAAGGATTAATTATATTAGAATTTACAGGGATTTTGTGCAATATTTATTATCCCCCTGAAATATTTTATCTTAAATTGTCTTCTTAGTATTTTGTATAGTAGTAAAATGCACAAATATGATGTTCTTGCAATATAAATATAAAAATATTTCCGAATTGAAAAATCACCATCCCCTTCCTTCAGCGCCAAAAAAAACTATTTTTTTTTATTTTTTTTTTTATGTTACCAATAATGTTTTTGGAATAAAATAAAGTAAAGCATCTGTAACTTATTCTAAACAACATTACAACTAATTGATGTATCAAAAAAGTTTTATATCAAGAAATTTTTTGGTACTTATAAGTACCATCTGTAGATAAAGTGTTAACTTTGTTTTCGTTATACGTTAACCGGTTCCCTTATTTAAACTGAATTTATTTATTTGAAATTTAACTGCATGCATGCCCTCGTCCGTGAATTAGTATCGTAATTTAGTACCAGGATCGAATGATGAGATTTTCATCTGAATAAGTACCTCCAGATGAGTAATTCACAGCTAACATGGAGGACTGTGCACCTACGGCGGATTTTACATTGCCAGGTGCCATTAGCATGCATGGCGGATTTTAGCTAGTAGTTAGCCACGAACCTGCGACGTTTCGGATACTTCTGTCATTGGATGTGGAGCATGTTTGTTATTTTTGCCATTTGATAACACTTGAATCCATTGTTGAGCTTCCATGGCACGCGCATTCTTAACCATGTTGCTTAACCATGTTGCTATGGTGATTCCATGTATTGTCTTTTTTTTATTTTTACTCGATCAAAATTGATGTCATATTAGTTTTTATAGACTCTGCTTGAGAATTGTTTTATTTTATTTCTTTTATTTATTTATTTATTTATGTTTTCTTTTCTCGTTTAGTGAATCAGTAATGTCTTACTCTTTACAGATTTTCCCCCGAAATTCTGTTTATAAAACTGGGTGAATTACTTTTGCACCAGTACTGTTCAATCGTATTGCATCATTATTTTTAAATAAGTAAATTGTTTTTACTAGAGCTTATATTATCAAAAAGTATTTTTTTTCTTTTATTAATAGTTTTTTTACGCTCATTCAAAATAAAAAAATACAAAAAAAAAGTTTTTTTTTTCTAATAACTGCAATTTTGAAAAAAAAAGTTTTATATATACAGGGTGTCTGAAAAGTCTGGAAACGGCCGAATAACTCGAGAAATACATATGAGATTGAAAAACGTAAATGTACGTATTAAATATTTTTAAATAAGCTACTCTGTGATACCAAATTTGACCTTTGAAACCGACCCCCTGGGGGTCAGAGGGTGTCCAACTTTGAAATCTTAAATTATAACCCCCATTTTTTATTGCAGATTCGGATTCTACGGACAAAAATACGTAACTTTTGTATTTGATGTTTATTTCAAATCTTCGTTTATCACGGTGTAATCGAGCATATTAAATCGATACATATTCCCACTTTTCCAACGGGATTTTCCCTTATCGAAACTGATTGGGCGGAATTTTTGACGTCAAATTCCACGTCTTTTGTAGGAATAGCGTTTCCTGAAAATTACCCGTGGCGATTATTTCAATAGTGCTACACTGCTAAAAATTTGACCCATTTGCTGCAGCGTCACTCCACAGCTATTATAGAATATCTCTTTTGGGACCAATGAGAATGCTCCATAACACAGTAAAGTTATCGTTTTCTATAAAAGCGGTGGAGTGACCATGCAGCAAAAGGGTCAATTTTTTTACAGTGTACTTTACTGTGTTATGGAACATTCTCATTGGTCATGAAAGAGATATTCTATAAAAGCTGTGGAGTGACGCTACAGCAAATGGATCAAATTTTTAACTGTGTAGCACTACCGAAATAATCGGCACGGGTGATTTTCAGGAAACACTATTATTGCAAAAGACGAGGAATTTGATGTCATAAATTCTCCCCAATTAGTTTCGTTTAGGGAAAATCCCGTTGGAAAAGCCGAAATATGTATCGATTTAATATGCTCAATTACACCGTGATAAACGAGGATTCGAAATAAACATCAAATACAAAAGTTACGTATTTTTGTCCGTAGAATCCGAATCTGCAATAAAAAATGGGGGTTATAATTTAAGATTTCAAAGTTGGACCCTCTCTGACACCCAGGGGGTCGGTTACGAAGGTCAAATTTGGTATCACTGAGTAACTTATTTAAAAATATTTTACACGTATATTTACGTTTTTCAATCTCATATGTATTTTTCGAGTTATTCGACCGATTCCAGACTTTTCGGACACCCTGTGTATATAATGCTGTAAACTTCGAGCCTTCCCTACTCTTTGATAATGTCCAAATTTCCGAATGTCCAAATTTTGTGATTGAAAAAAACGATTTCCCGAATAGAAGCATACCGCGCACGCCTAAAGATACTCTCTAAGAAACAAGACCTGTTATTTATTTTCAACATTTTTTGATGTAGTTGAAATTTTTTATGAATTCGGTTTGCCTACCGCACTGTACTAAAAAAAAAGAAAAAAAAACTTAAATTTACGGCAATGTTGTCAGCCATTTAATGGATTTTTTTTTCAGTGAGTGTTGTTACTTGCTGTAAAATATATATATGTTACTGGGGTACAATGTGAAATATTCTGAATTCAAAATAAAATGTGTAGCATTTTCGGTTCATTTACTGATGCACACAAAAGACATTCCGTTACATTACGGTCTATGAAAAAAAAACAGGTTTGGCTTAATTTTAATGATATTACAGTATTTAAAGCTTACTTTCATCACTGATTTTAAGCTTTTTTTAATCACTAAATTTAATCACTGAGATGTACTACAAGCTTCTTAATCTAGAATAGGATGAGAACTTACTTCGTATTTAAATGGGGCATAAGCACAGAAATTTGGGTATAGAATAAAATGTGCACATATTGGACCGTTGAAAACTACGAACAATAATTGTTGGAAGTAGGTTTTCAATAGTGCATTTTAAATTTAACTATTTTTAACTATTTGGGAAATAATTGTTGTCCTCGGTAGAGAATACGGAAATCTGAAGTTTATCTGAATGTTTTTATTGTTTGAATTCCGAATTTTATTCTTTTTCTCATTGATCCATGTTTAATCAACAAAAAAGAACACTTCTGTTGCCACAATGACAAAAAAAGTAATAAAAACTTTAAAAGAAATATGTAATTTGAAAACAAAGTGTGATAAAATTTCAAACAAAATTCATTTAAAAGTGATTTTTTTCTTTGCACAATGGTGTAAATAGTTTGTGTGCAATGTTTAGAAAATTAAAAAATTGCAGTTCCAAAAATTATATAATTGAAATTTTATTTAAAAGTTGTATATAATGGATCCAGGAAAGTTAATCTTTATTCCGTATCGTACGTAATATGAGGCATTAAGAAGTCAGTCTAATTGACTCCATCAAATTAAAATGCACATTTTAAACAGTTAAAGTTGTATATCTATATTTTACTGTTATTTATCATTGGTCTAGGAATATTAATGTATAATTCTTTATTAATGAATATTAATGTAAACTCCCTATTATCATCATAAATATGATGTTTATTATTATTATTAATTTAAATATAGAATTTATTTTTAAATCTTTAAAATTTTAGTCTTTGAAAATATCATTTTTTAATTTTTTTCAGCTTATATAAATTCTATACAGCATAAACAGTGTCGCATAAATATTCTCAACAATATTAGCTTGTTTGCGGAAAATTTCAACTGTGTTATGTGTTTAAATGAACTAACTTCTAGCATACTCTATAGTATGCATACACGTCTGTAGATATTTCATAAGAGTACTAAAGGAAAATATTCATATAGTTGTTAAAAATACCGTATTTCCCCGCATCTTGCCTCAAATTTCGAGGGAGTGCACATTTTTGAATACCGATCCCTGATCATTACCGGCATGCCGAAAAAAAGCGAGGAACTTCGAAAACGGAAAGGAATAAAGTTCATCCATTGCTTTCATTAGCAGCGATTTCTGTTGGATAGGCGAGGTACAATATAGAGTTAGTCCCCAGATTTCTAAATTATTTATTCTATCTTTTTTTGTATATTCAAGAGAATACAAACGTGTTTTATGTGTCTCATACCTTTTCACGATAGACTTTCTTCCATCACCATCCGATATTTACAATGTAGGAATAGATTATCTCATAAATTATTACATGGACAGAAATATCCTTACTGTATAAGAAAAAATATAATAACTGTCAAAATGTATAAAGAGAGAAATATATGCTTACTATATCAAAAAATAATTTTATATGAAAATTTAATTAACTTAGTAGAAACGTGAAATGTGAAAATTTTGCTTCATAATAAAATAAATGAAATCCAATAATCACATAAATATGAATAAATATAAACAGTGAGAGAGAGAAAGAGAAAACAATAAGCATTTATATTTTTTATGCCTTAAAATAAAAAATTTTGCTCTAAAATCCAAATTAAATCAGCAGCCCATCCTCCGATATTAAAAAGTCATATTTTACAGCTTGCTGGTGTATCTCGATTTTTTCGGCCATGCCGGGTAATGTGGGAGAATACAGTAACTAAATTATATTTACTTTAAATTCATTTACAAAATATTTATGTTTCTATAACTATTTCGATTTAGTTTATAAACCGTTCTTTGAAACGTGTTAAAATTAAGCTTCCCACTATAAAATTAGATTGCGAAATTGAATGTGCGCTTGAAAAATCTACGAAGCCAGATATATAACTTAAAATGGAATAGCATTAAAATTTAATTTTAGCTTATGAATTATTACGCGGTAAATTTTCAAAGGGATTTTATATTGTTTGAAAATCAAAGTTTTCCAGGCTTTTAGCAATGAAAGTCCACTGAATACGCTAATGCATTATTATTTAGTCAAACGGAATCCCAAGCGATTCAAACCAAAGCATTTTGAACTAATGCGATAATCTCTAATAAAGTTAGGAGAACACTGCATGTAACAAAGAGAGTGCTTTCATCAAATGACATGCTTTAATTAATCATTAATAGAGAGGAAATATTTCTGATTGCTACAATGCTAAGTTCTACTGATCAATTTGTATTTCTTGAGTACACTAAATTAGCGATTATAACATGAAATAATAACAACAAATATTTATTAGCTAGCAGTTAGACTGTCAATTTTATAATCTATAGAATGAATTTAATAAAGCGATTTTTAAGAATCCTGAATTTTTCTGTAAGGTTTTATCCTTCTTATTTAATGCCCAAACAGTGTTTCTCAAAAATTAGCTGAACCACTATGTACTTTAAATTCATCATGGCCTATGTTACAATCCATTTCTCTAGCGTAATTTGATCTTTGTATCTGATAATCTCTAATAAAGTAGGGAAAAATGGTTTGTAACGAACAGAGTATAATCATCAAATAATATTCTTTAATTAACTGTTAATACAGAGGAAATATTTCTGATTGCTACAAGAGTAATTTCTGCTGAACAGTGACTAATTCTTTAGTACACTGAAGAAGCTTTTATAAAGTATTATTTAATGGAACAATGGAGTAAATACATATTTATTACTAATTAGACTGTTAAATTTATAAGCCTTATAATAAATTTAATAAAGCAATTTTAGAGAATTCTGATCATTTTTATGCTGCTTATTTAATGTCTAAGTAGAATTGATATGAAATTAGCTGAACAACAATGTACTTTGCACTCATCATGAACGAGATGTTGCGATTCATTGCTCTTGCGTAATTTATTTTTTAGTTCTCAATGCAATAGATATGGAATTCATGTATGTGGGATTATTTGCATATTGTGTCCAATATGCAAACCCTCATATGGTAAAAAAAAATTGTTTTATAAAGCATACATATATATATTACAAAATTAAACTTTATTGCATTATTTCCCCCCATATTAACTAATTTCCTGTCCATTTATAATATCTTATTTTTTATTTTTATTTAACTCCTTTTATTTAATTATTACAAGTGCTATGTCACATGAAGAGTGTTGGATAACTTTACAAAAATGCACCCCTCGGAGGTGGATTGGAGGGATCATCTAGGGAGGTTTATAACATGAAATAGTAGTCACAGAACTTTCTAATTATATGTTACACGAGTTCGTACTATAACGGAGTTTTAAAAATATCGTCGGATACAGTACAGTATTCGAAATCTTTTGTATATCTATATAGATCTTTTATTATACAGGATTTAACATACACTTAACCTCAGTAACGTGTATCAATTTCATAAAATGTGAAATAGTTTAATATAATTAAAATGGATCCCAAACATATCCCCCCCCCCTATACCATTATTTAATATAATATTTTTGTGTGGGGCAGTAATTTATTTAAAAAATATAATATTTGCATCACAGATTGTACAAAATATAGTTTTTAGTTTACATTTTATAGATACATATAAATTTTATTATTTTTGAACAGTGTAACATTTTAAAAATCCAATTTATTGTCTCTGTAATTAAAATATTCATCCGATTTTCATAAAATTTGATATTACTCCACAAAGTTATGGAATATATATATATATATATATATATATATATATATATATATATATATATATATATATATATATATATATATATATATATATATATTTATATTTATATATATATTAATTTTTAAGCAATTCGGTTGTGTTGTTTTTGCGTTGTTATTTGCGGAGAGATGGTCAGTCGAACTCTAATCTTCCAATCTATTTGCATCAACATTTCGTTTTAGTCAAACAAATGTTACAAACATTTTCAAAGGGATTTATGCTGTTTGCTAACCAAAGTTTTCCATACTTTTATCCTTGAAAGTACACTGAATACGCTAATGCATCATTATTTGCTCATACAGATTCCCAAGTGATTTAGACCAAAGATTTTTGGATTAATGCGGTAATCTCTGATAAAATGACTGGAACGCTGTTTTTAACAAAACGCGTGTATATATTAAATAATAAGATTTAATTAACCATTGAGAGAGGGAGGAAATATTCATGATTGCTACAAGGGAAATTTCTTTAAATTTCCCTTGTAACTATTAGCTTATTTCTACAGCTAATAGTTCTCAAGAACTATTAGCTGTAGTAACTACTCTACAGCTAATAGTTCTTGAGAACGTTGAAGTAGAATTTCCGAATTATTATTTCGCAGAATAAATTACGTTAAATGTACATTAATTAACAGTTAAGATGTGCAAATTCATTAGAAAATGTGGTCATTAGTTCAAAAAATTTCATAAGCCTAAATGATGTTATAAGTGTTTTATATAAGCATTTAAGGAAAAAAATTAACATTGTTTAAAAAATAATAATAATAACTCAAGTAAACATTCGAAATGAATTTAAAAAATCTTTATGTACAGTCATTCCGAAGAAATTTATGAACCGTTCTTTGGAAAAAAATAAAATAAAACTTTATAGTGTAAAATTTTATTGGAAAATTAAAAGAGCACTTGATAAATCGATGAGGCCTGATATATTACTTCCACTTTATTAGCATTAAAGTTTAATTTTTCTGAAACAAATATACGCATGAAATTTCCAATGGGATTTTATACCAATTGCCAACCAAAATTTTCCAAGCTTTTAATCGTGAAAGTAGACTGAATACGCTAATGCAAAATTATTTGCTCATAGAGATTCCCAAGTGATTTAGATCAAAGCTTTTTATATTAATACGATAATCTCTCATAAAGTGAGTAGGACACTGTTAACAAAGCAAGTAGATTTGTCAAATAATATATTTTGTTAAACCATTAAGAAAGAGGAAATATTTGTGATTTCTACATGGGAAATTTCTACTGTGCAGCTAATAATACTAGAATACACCGAAGTAGTATTTCTAAATTAGTATTTCATGGAATAATGCAAGTAAGAGATAAATGCAAGTAAACTATCAGTTAAGTTGTTCAATTTAATAACCTAAAAAATGAAGATTATAATGCGGTTTTGTAAAGTTATGCGATTAAAAAAATTCCGATTATTTAAATTATACTATTACAACAACTTTCTGTAAACTCATTTTATTTTGTCTTTAAAAACTGAAATACTTATACGGCTAAAATATCGATTTAACGAAATTAATGGAGGAAATACAAGCGTTTTAAAAATTAATGATGTTTTTAGTCAAAGAAATATTACACAGGAAATTTTCTAAGGGATTTTATACCATTTGTTAACCAAAGTTATCCACTCTTTTAGCCGTAAAAGTAGACTGAATACTGTAATGTAATATTATTTGCTCACACAGATTCTCAAGTAATTTAGACCAAAGGTTTTTGGTTTAATACGATAATCTCTGTTTAAAGACAATTGAATACTGTTCGTAACAAAGCAAGTGTATTCATCAAATTATATGCTTTAATAAACCACTAAGAAAGATTAAATACTTGTGATTGCTACAAGGGAAATTTCTACTGTACAACTAATAATGAACGTAGAAACCCATTAAATGTAGCAAAGGAAGTGTGTTCGTACTATAACGAATTTTTAAGAATATACAGCACTTCGAATATATTACAGTATCCTAAATTTTTTGTGTGTCCCTATAAATACTCGAGATTTTTATTATACAGGAATTAACATGTAGTAAATCTCAACAATATATATCAGTTTTATAAATTGATAATAGTTTACATAATTAAAACGCAGCTCAAACACATTTTCGCCCTATAACATTTTGTAATAGAATATTTTTGTGTGGCCCTGTAAATTATAAAAAAAAAATCTTTGCACCACAGAATGTACAGAATGTAAATTTTAACATCTATTTTATATACATGCATTTGAATTTTATTATATTTGAAATAGTATAACATTTTTAAATGCTATGTGAAACTACTTTTTCTCTTTGACCGTAGTGTAGCGGAATACTTTTCATTCTCCCTTTAATTGAAATATGCATTTGATTATCATAAAATTTGAAATGACTTGAGAAAATTATATAATTTTATATATTTAAAATTTTGAACGCTTCTGTTTATTCTTTTTTGCATTATTATATGTGGTCAGACGGATGGTCTGAACGACAACTATGGGTACTATGTACTTACGTATTTCTTCCAATCTGTCAGCATTAAAATTTTGTTTCAGTCAAACAAATGTTATACAGGAAATTTTCAAATGCTTTTATGCTGTTTGCTAACCAAACGTTCCGAAGCTTTTTTAAATCGTAAAGTAGACTGAATACGTTAATGCATTGTTATGTGCTCATATAGATTCCCGAGTGTTTTAGACCGAAGGTTTTTAGATTAATACAGTAATCTCTGTTAAGGTGATTAGAACGCTGTTTGTAACAAATCAAGTGTATTCATCAAATAATATGCTTTAATAAACCATTAAGAAAACAGGAAATACTTGTAATTGCTTCTAAGGGACATTTCTACTATACAGCCAATAATTCTTCGGTGCATTGAAGAAGCGTTTCTTTATTACTATTTCATGAATTAATGAAGACATCAGCATATTAGTTATCTCTGAGGCTGTAAACTTTAATAAGCTTAACAAATCGGATATTGCACGTCAAACGTAGCAAATGAGGTGCCTTCGTACTATCAGGAACTTTAAAAAATGTACAGCGCCTTGGATACACTATAGTATCCAAAATCTGTTGTATGCCCTATAAATACTCTGAGCTTTCTATTATATAGGAATTAACATGTAGTAAAACTCACCAACGTATATAAATTTCATAAAATGTAAAATAATGTAATAGAATATTTTTCTGTGGCCCTGTAAATTATAAAAAAAATATTCTTTGCACCACAGATTGTACACAATATATATTTAGTATACATTTCATATATGCATATGATTTTTATTATGTTCGAAAGAGTGTAACATTTTTAACCCTTTGACGGTTAAAGCACTTCTGTTCATAAAATACTAAAATGATTGAATGACACCGGAATTTAAAAACAAATTTATTTCATAATATATAAATGTTTCTTTTACGTTCTTTGTAAAATTAAAATTTTTATTTAAAAATTCCGGTGTCAGTATGGGATTTCGCAATTCAAATTAAGTGGTATTCTGGGCGCGTATACGCGCTTATAACCATGAAAGGGTTAAAATGCACTTGAAATAATTTTTCCCATTGACCGTAATGCAATAGAATAAATTTCATTCTCCATGTAATTGAAATATGCATCTGATTTTCATAAAATTTGAAATGTGGCGACAAAATTATACAATAATTATGTTTTTAAATTTTTAAATGTTCTGTTGATTCGTTTTTGTATTATTATATGTGGTCAGACTGAGAGTCGGACGGACTGATCGACCCAAGTATGGTTACTATATATTTACGTATTTCATCCAATCTTTTAGCACTAAAATTATGTTTTAGTCAAACAAATGTCGCACACGAAATTTTCAAAGGGTTTTACGCTATTTGCTAGCACAACTTTTCTAAGGTTTTATCCATGAAAGTGAACTAAATACGCTAATGCATCATTATTTGCTCATACAGATTCCCAAGTGATTTAAACCAAAGCTTTTTGGATTAATACGATAATCTCTAATAATGTGAATAGAAAATTTTTTGCAACAAAGCGAGTTGATTCATAAAATAATGTGCTATAATAAACCATTAAGTGAGAGGAAATATTTGGATCGCTACAAGGTAAATTTCTACAGTACAGCTAATAATAATTGAGTACACAGAAGGGGAATTTCAAAATAATTATTTCATGGAATAATGAAGACAACTTCACATTAATCATCATTTAGGCTGTTGAAATTCAAGAGCTTAAAAAAGTTCATAAATTTAAATGATTTTATATCTTTATATATATAATTTTTTTGTGCGTGTGTTTGTCACTGAACTCCTCCTAAACGACTGGACCGATTTCAATGACATTTTTTGAGTGTGTTTCAGTGGATTCCAGAATGATTTAGGTTCTCATTTCATCGAAATTGATTAAGTACTTTTTTAGTTATTAGGCAAAAACTAATAGTTAGTGATTTTTTGCTAATTAAAAGTATTGCATAAGTTCGCTGAATACAGTACGAACGGAATGGCCAAGCGGTCTAATGCGCCAGCTTTAAGCTTTGGTTCTTAAGGAAAGAGATCGTGTGTTCGAACCCTACTTCTGACATACGTGTATGATTTGCAATAATTTTGTCTAACTTCAGAAAATCGTTAACTTTTAACTAAAAAGAGAAAAATTAACTTTTCTATCATAAATTGAACCGACTTTAAAAACAACTGCAAAGTGAAAAATAATTTCCTTATATAATAGTAATAAGAAATTAAATTAAGAGCATAGTATTTATCGTACGTATTATTATATTTATGTACATTTATTTGATCTTTTGGAGTCGGTGCCAGGACAACGTGGACAACGTCTTTCGGTGCCAGGACAACGTCCATCGGGTCCGCTAGTAATCAATAAACGAAAAATTATTAACATTGTTTAAAAAAAATAACTCAAGTAAACATTCGAAATAAATTTTCAATATCTTTATTTTTGTACAGTTATTACGACTGAATTTATATTTCGTTATTTGAAATATGTTAAAATAATCTTTATAGCATAAAATTGGATTGGTAAATTAAAAGTTCATTTAAAAAATCAACGAAGCATGATAAATTATTTACAATCTATTAGCATTAAAATTCAATTTTTGTCAAACAAACGTAACACGGGCAATTTTCATAGGGATTTTATACAGATTACAAACCAAAATTTTCCAATCTTTTATATGCAAAAGTAGACTGAATACGTTAATGCATTATTAGTTGCTCATACAAATTCCCAAGTAATTTAGATCAAAGTTTTTTGGTATTAATACGATAATCTCTGGTAATGTGAATAGAACACTGTTTGTAACAATGCGAAATTATTCATCAAATAATGTGCTATAATATACCATTAAAGTAGAGGAAATATTTGTGATCGCTACAAGGTAAAATTCTACTGTACAGCTAATAATTCTTGAGTACATCGAAGGAGAATTTCTGAAATGTTATTTCGTTGAATAAATTACTTTAAATGTACATTAATTATCGGTTAAGATGTTCAAACTCATGAGCTAAAACTGTTCAAAAGCTTAAATGATGTTATAATTATTTTATATAAGCAATTAAGGAAAAAATATTAATGTAGTTTAAAGAAGATAACTCAAATAAACATTCCAAATTAATTTTTGAAATCCTTATGATTGAACAGTTATTGCGAGTATTCTTTGGAAAATATTAAAATAAAATTTTATAGTATAAAATTGTATTGGGAAATTAAAACAGCACTTGAAAAATCGATGAGGCCAGATATATCCCTTGCACTCTGTTAGCATTAAAATTTAATTTTAGTCAAACAAATATTACGCATGAAGTTTTTAATGGGATTTTATATCGTTTGATAACCAAAGTTTTCTATATTTTTAATCGTGAAAGTAGACTGAATACGCTAATACATTAATATTTGCTCGTACAGATTCCCAAGTGATCAGACCAAAGCTTTTTGGACTAATACTAAAATCTCTGATAATGTGAATAGAACAATGTTTGTAACAAAGCGATTTATTCATCAAATAATATGCTTTATTAGACCATTAAGTGAGAGGAAATATTTGTGATCGCTACAAGGTAAACTTCTACTATAGAGCCAATAATTCTTAAGTACATCGAAGGGGCGTTTCTAAATGAGTATCTCATGGAATAATGGAGACAAATTGTCATTAATCATCATTTGGGCTTTTAACTTTAATAAGCTTAAAAAAGAAGTTAATAATTCAATTTCGTAAAATTCTAATTATTTAAATAACCTATTAAAACAACTTTCATTAAAATTATATTATTTAGTTTTTAAAAATAGAAATTCGTATAAGGTTCAATTATCAATTTAACAAAATTAATAGAGAAAATTATAAAAATGTTTTATGAATAAATGAATTAATTATCGAAAATGAAAACAATCTACAGTTATAATTATACGGCGTTTCCTTAAAACATTTATAACATTTACAGTTTAAACAAATTATTTATTTTATTAAAAATGTACTAAAAATAGATGGAATGAGTTTTATTTTAAAACGGTCCAAAACACAATAAATCCTTGAATTTTCTAAAAAAAAATTATTGCATTAATTTTATTTTTGTTTTTCTTAATTTTTTTAAAGAATTTAGAAATTTTTATGCTTTTATAATTATAGCGAATAGGCCTATGAACTATTCTTTGAAAACTTTAAAATAAAACTTCATAGTATGAAAACTTCATAGTTTGGGAAATTAAAAGTGCACTAGAAATATCGACGAAGCCTAACATATTACTTCAAAACTATTAGCATTTAAATTAGTTTTACTCACATAAAAATCACACAGGGAATTTTTAAAGTAATTTTGTACCTTTTACTAACCTAAGTTTTCCAACACTTACAAAAAAAAAAAAAAAAAACATTAAATTTATTGCAAAAACGAATATCAGTAATGTTGCCAGCAGTTATTGCAAGAATATTACATGCAATTTAACGGTAAATTTAACCATTTTTTTTTTTTTTTTTTTTTTTTTTTTACTGTGAAGCTTTTAGCTGTGAAAGTAGACTGAATACTTTAATGCATTATTATTCAATCATACAGCTTCCCACGTGAAAAAAACACTGTTTGTAACAAAGCGAGTGTATTCATTAAATAATATGCTTTAATAAACCATAAAGAGAGAGAAAATATTTGCGACTGGTGCAAGGTAAATTTCTACAGTACACCTAATAATTCTTAAGTGCACTGAAGTAGCATTTCTGAAATGTTATTTTATGGAATAAATTACGTCTCCTGTACATTAAATATCAGTTAGTATGCTCAAAGTTATAAGCTTAAAAAGGAAGTCAATAATGCAATTTTGTAAAATTCTTATTATTTAAATAACACATATTAAAACAACTTTCATTAATATTATTTTGTTTATTTTGTTTTAAAAAACATAAATTATTATATGGTTCAAATACTATCTAATAAAATTATTCAGATATTTTATATAATTAAATATATTTTATATATTTAATAGATAAATTAATTATTTATCGAAAACTAAAACAATATTCAATTATAATTGTTTGGCGTTAACTGAAATATAAAAGATTTAAATTCAAAACTTATTATTCGTTTTTTTATAAAGCTACTGAAAATAGAAAAGGTTTTAATTTTACCAAAAAAAAGTCAAATTTTGTAAAAACTGAATTTTCAAGACACTTTCAAATGTTTTAAACAGTCATCATCATGTGGACATTTCATAAGATGTGATTGTCCACGAATGACCGTTTGTTAAATAACTAGAGACCAATTTATTTCAAAGCAGGGCTGGGTAGGAGAGTGTTCTTTGGTTATGTTCTAAATGCGCCAAAGACATTTAGTGCTCTCTGTCGGATCCGGTGTGCATTGTAGGATCACATATTATACTAAATATTAAAATCAGTTAATATTTGTAGTTAATACTTCCAGTTATCATTTTAAATGATTATGGATGTGTGGTATTGCAAAGTATGGGCAGTGATTGTTGCGATCTGAAATCTGTGTCGAAGTCTTGTTTCATATTTAACTTTGATACTGCTTCTGTGTGTATTTTGTAATTTCATATAACTATAATATGTTCCTTAACCCTTTTTTCCTTATTATCATACTTATTTAACTGAGTTTTGTTCTGAATCTGTACAAGGTATCATATATACGACTGAAATCAATCCAAAGTATATGAAGTAAATAATAAATTTTGACATAGGACATTTACAAAAAGAAAACTAAACTGTAGATTATATAAAAAAGGCACATTTTCCTACATATTATTTCGGTATTAAAATATTCTTGACATGGAGGAGAGCCTAAAATATTTAAGAGATGTTGATATCTACGCTTTATGCCAAGACGATAATTGAAAGTACTACCGTTTACAAACCAGTTAAATCTCATTCATTGAATGTATTCTGAATGGTAATAAGTAACACGTCTGAAAAGTATATTGAGTAACAGAAGTGAATACTTCCGTTAGCCATCACTAGATATCAAAATTTATTTCTAGTAATCTGAAAGTTATTACAGAAAATATTTGGATATTTTAGTTTCAATGTTGATTTCATTTTCTTGTCTAACGCTTTAAGCCCTGACTTACACAGTTATGTAGGTGATCCCAAGGAAAAAGAAAAAAAAAACTCCTATTTGTCTGTGATTTAAAATTGAGCCTGCACCACACAATTTTCGTAACGTAACCTAACATCAGATTTATTTTTTTTTCAGTTTAATCTGAGCTTATTAAATAGGGTTAAAGACAACATTTGTGTGTTCTACCAAAACTTCCCACCTCTTAAAGAGTTAACAAGATATTCCTAAATTTTGCTTGGAAACATCTTAAATTTTAATCGTAAATTTATCATATTTTTTCTTTTTTTAAATAGATCCCTTAACAATAAGTTATGCTAAAATTTTTATTTTCATTTTTTTTCACTCAGCATTCTTAAAAGCGATGCGTTTGAGTACCGTTGAGATTATGTTAGGCAGGATTACTTTTTAGATTTTTATCGTTTTGGTATATATGGAGCATATGGGAGCATATATATGTATGAGAGTTGCGTGAACACTAATCATATAGATTTTGAAAAAATGTAGCGGACGATATTGCATAATTTATCTGTGAAATTAATGAGTAAAAAAAGAAAGAAGTATGTTATATATATTTTTAGAAAAAATTTAGTATTTTTATTATAAAAAATGTAGTATTTTTATTATAAAAAATGCAACAAATTACAAATTAGAAAACAATTCTAAATGTAATTTTTAGACTTTTTAAGAAAGCTTTTTGAGTTTTTCACAACTAAAATTTGGAAATTTCTTTCGCATAAGGTTTCCATTGTATGATAGCGTTACACCGTAAAATATTGTTCCGATAACTAATTTCTCACAGATGATGTCCCGACAGCATCATTCATATTCATATGTACATCATAGATAAATACACTTCACACAAGAGATAGAATCTGGATTTTTATTCAAGCACCCCAGGTCAAAATTCCTGCTAGTACCAGCAACAAAAATATGCAAATTTTTGCTATATATTGCTTTGTCTTCTAGATATCCCTGCTATTATATGCTTTAAATTGCTATCCAGCACCTCATGTTATATAGCTAGCTTACGACAGCAATAGCAAGCATCTTATGCTTATTTCTTGTTTAAGCTTTTTCCAAAGTATGCAGATGTAGGTACCTTAACATGCTATAATTTGCTATATTATGCTTTCCAGCATAATATGCTATGCAGCCAGTGTAGGGATAAATAGCATGACAAGCTATGTACAAACATCTTTTGCTTATTTGCTGTTTAAGCTACTTCCGAGCATGCACAGTTAAGAACTTTAACATGCTATAACATGCTTTTTATGCTTGCTAGCATAATATGCTATGCAGTGAGTAAAGGGAGAAATAGCATGACATGCTATGTACAAGCTTTTTATGCTTGAACCTTCTTACAAAGCATGGAAAGGTAAGAATATTATATCCTTAAGTATTACATGCTTTTTAATGCTTGCCAACATGCTATGCTAGTAAAACAGCATGACGCACTATGCACCAATAAAATATCCTAATTCACTAAACAAGAGTAACAAAAAATATTTATTGGTTATGAATTTCTGCTAGAATAGCAGAATATAAATTTTTAAGCAAATATTTTGCACAGTTATGCAAAAAATGGAAGATATTACAAAATAAATACATAAAGAGTAAATATTTTTTAATATTGCAAAAGCATACTTTTTTGTGAAAACTAAATCTAAATTTTTATGCTATCACATCAGTACATATTTTATGTTTCAAAAACTGTTCAAATTGTTTCAAATTGTTTGCATGATATAAGTGCATATTCGATTTTTGCAAAATATGTGCACATATTTTTGAAAAAATAAGTCCGTTTTCTATGTTTGCAAAAAATATGATTTTTTATGAAAAAAAGGCTGTGCAGTAAAACTCCTGAATAACGGAACTCTTGTGAGTGCCAAGTTTTCCCCTCTGTTCGAAGGTATTGTAATACGGTAATATAGAACTTTTCTTTCTGTGGGCGTTTAACTATGGAGGATGTGGAATTTTGTGAGGAATTTTCCTTCTTTGAGAAGTTTATAGGAGAATATCACACACAATCATTAAGAGAAAAAAAATTCTTCCTTCATTTTCTTAGTATTTATAAATTTTAGCTTAACTCGAAAAGAAAACAAATATGTAATTATGTCTTAGAAAATTGGAGAGAAAAAATTCGTTGATTAAAATTAAAAATACTCGAGAAGTATTGTTATCACCACTTTAATTCAGGATTATTTTAACCCTGCTGTTCTGCTCGGGTCTATTTGACCCGAAAATTTTATTGTTCACTTATAAAAAAAAATTAGCGCAGAGATATTTCCAAGAAAATTTTTGACTTTGTTCATTAGTGATATAACTATATATTCCTAGAAGTATTTACGTTTATTTATATTTCCTAGAGATATTTTTTAACTTAGTCCTAATGTACTGTTCGGGTCATATTGACCCGAGTTAAAAATAATTTTATCATGCACTTTTAATTTTGTTTGGAATCATTCAATAAAAATAACTACTGCAACGTATCTATTTCGAAATCTGTTTCGTTGGCACAGGTGTTAGATCACGTGACAGGAGAGCAAAGTCAAATGTTGATATCATTGGCGGAAGGGAAAAAATGCACCTGTTAGTAGCGTTTCTTTTTTCTTGCTGTATTTCAATTTCTAATAATCTGAAGAACACTTGTATCGCTGAGTATTACTGAAAAAATGGCGAATCGTAGAAATTTCAGCGACGCTGATATTACTAAATTAATGGAAGCCTCTGACAGCGAAGAGGAAAATGCGTCTGAGTATGAAAATCATACAAGTGAGGAAATTGAAAGTGAAAGTTCTGACATCGATTTTGATATTGATATTCAAAAGACGCACAATATACAGAGTATTCAGTCTAAGAATCGTGAAATAGTATGGAAATTGAATCCTCTTCTTTATTCTGGTCGATTAACGTCTGCTAATATTATAAAAACTACTCCAGGTGTCCGTGATATGCAACGACAAGGATAACTGACATAAAAAGCGCATTTGCGAAGGTATTCAATTCTACAATCGAGAACAAAATCATAAAAATGACTAATATAGAAGGAAGAAAAGTGTATGAAAAAGTGTGGAAAGATATTAGTACTGAAACTTTTCAAGCATACATCGGATTATTATTATCAGCTGGTGTGCACAAATCATATGGAGAATCAACAAAATGTTTGTGGAATCAAGAAACAGGCAGAAATATATTTCGTGCCACAATGTCCCTCGAAACCTTTCATATGATATCGAAAGTTATTCGTTTTGACAATAAATCTACCAGGCAAGAAAGAAGGTCTGTAGATAAATTAGCTGCTGTTCGAGATATTTGGGAAAAGCAGATAGAAATTTAACCTAAATTGTATAATCCAAGTGAAAATGTTACTTTAGATGAACAATTAGTAGGATTTCGTGGACGATGCCCTTTCAAACAATATATACCTAGTAAACCCTCCAAGTATGGGATAAAAATATGGATTTTATGTGATAGCAAAACTTCGTATGTACTGAATGCACAAATTTATACTGGAAAAAATCAAGGATCAAAGCCAGAAAAAAGTCAGGGTATGCGGGTAGTGAGTGACCTTACTTATGGGTATTCGGGGCACAATGTTACATGTGATAACTTTTTCACATCCTATAACTTGGGAAAACTTCTTCTAAAACGGAAAATGACTATGCTTGGCACCATTAGAAAAAATAAGCCCGAACTTCCTCAAAAAATGCTAAACAAAGAAATGTACAGCTCATCATTTTATTTTACAGAAGATAAAACAGTTGTAAACTACATCCCTAAAAAGAACAAAAATGTTATTCTTAAGAGCACTTTCCATCATGAAAATGAAGTTAGTGACAAACCTGACAAAAAACCACAAAAGATATTGGATTATAATGCAACTAAAGGGGCGGTGGATAGTCTTGATCAACTTTTGAGTACATACACTTGTAAGAGAAAAACAAATCGCTGGCCTATGATAGTATTCTATAATATGCTTGATACATCTGCTTACAATACATTTATGCTGTGGATTTCAATAAACAGCAAATGGAATGAAAATAAATTAACCAAACGAAAGCTCTTTTTAGAAGAATTGAGGAAATCTCTAATTTTTCCACACATTGAAGTAAGACAGCATCTTCCCAGAAGCGAAAATTCGGTCAAAATTTTGAAGAGAATGCGTAATAAAAGTGCAAACGTACCCTCGGAATCAGATGAGAACACTTCATTGTGTACTAAACGTGTAAGATGCAAGTTCTGCCCATCAACCAATGACAACAAAACTAATATATTATGTTACAGTTGCAAGAAACACACTTGCAAATTTCACGTAAGCTATTTTTGTCCAAATTGTAAATAAAAGTAAGCATTCAAACATTTTTAAGTTATTTTACTAGTGTTTTGTATTATTTGATATATATTTAAGCTCATTTTACAATTTTTTTAATTATTTCTAAAATAGTTATTTTCATTTACTGTTAGTAAAGGTAATATTCTAAATCGGGTCATATTGACCCGAACACTGCATACGTATAGTAAATGCGAACAGAACAGCAGGGTTAAACCAGCGTTTTGAGATTAATTTTTAACTTTTAAATAATAAAAGAAACAGAACTAAAAATTTATTTCCATAGCAAATTTATAAAAGTAACTCTTCTCCTCCCCTAACAAAAAATTAACTGACCTTTCAATTGATCTTTTAACTTAAATTAATCTTTTAACTTTTTCAAAGTGTTGAATTATTTTAACTTACATAAAAATTATAAATTTACTATGTCTTTAAGAATCGGATGAAAATCGGTAAAAAACAAAATTAGTAATTCAAATTTCAATATTCAAGGAGCAATTTTTCAGTTAAGAAATATGTTTATAACAATCAATTAAAAAATATGTATAATTCATTCCCCCTCTTTCCATTAAACATTATAGTTTAAAATCTCCCACCTTAAATTAAATTTATCTGAAATTTATTCTACTAAAATTGTTTATTTAAATATTTTACTTCAAAATTATTTATTTCTCTTCAAAAAATAATTCAAAACATGTTCAATTTATGTATTAAGCAAAGAAAATTCTTTTAATAATAATGATGAGTTATATTAACCAAACCATATTCTAATTATCCATTTATAAAACTCTAACAATAAATAAACCTTATTAATTGAAATTTCAAGGAATTATAATTGCATCGATAAATTGACACTTTCCCTTATAAAAATATTACCGCACAGCTTTATCAGCTTGGTCAACCATCGCTTGCAATTATAGACATTCAAAGATACGTCCCACTGGCAAGGTCAGGAGAGCGCGCGCCTCCCAAACAACAGGCTATGAACTCTACCCTCATCCAAGAAAAAGAAAATCCGGTACAGTTTCTCCCCACAATATCTACTGTCGCTTCCGTTATCGTCAATAGATGGCAGCAACAGTGTATTTTTTTCTTGTTTTTAATTAGCAACTTATGCTAGAATTTAATGTTCGAATAGCAAAAATTAAAAGCAAATGGTGGTAGAAAAATTATGCTAGAATTGCAAAAAATACAACCAAATGACGGTGTTGGTTGCTGCTAGACCAGCAACATATTCAAGCAACACATGCTGGATTATGTTTGCTGGCTAAGCAGTAATGTGGGCCAACACACACCATGATTTGCTGGTAACTGGCAGAACCAGCAAATATGTTATGGTAGTGTATGCTATTTCACTAGCTGGGATATAGCAATTAATGCCTGTCTAGCAAACAAATACCAGCATGAATTTTGACCTGGGGTTATATCCCAATTGCACTTTGAAATACCACATCAAGTTATTAGCTGAAATTAAGGTAATAAAATAAATTATAATTTTTTATTATAGCAAATATCTCCAAATGTATGCAACTAATGCAAAGAGAAAGGAGTTTCGAGGATATAGTGTTACAAATTCATAATTTGGATATAAAGGTTAAATATTTTCAAAACAAACTGGAAATTTTTTAAGCTTAATTTAAAAATTACATAGCGAATTGAGTTGTAACTCTGAAATTCCATATTTTAAATTATGAGGAATCGATTTACGGAAAAATGTTTAGATGCTGTAATACAGTACATAAATATATATATATATATATATATATTTCAAATATCAACCACTAAACATGTAAAGCATAACTGAAATAATTCTTACTAAAATTTTTACTATAACTCTTTTGCTTTAACTCATGAAAAAAATATGTAGAGGGGATATCCAGAAAAATATAGAAAATAAAAGTACTGGCTTCAAATAAATTTTTGATTTAAAATTGTAGGGTAAAAAATAAAGTGAAAAAGTCATATAAGATATATCCATGTTGCATAAATTATTATATGAAACTTCAATAAAGAGGACTATTTAAATGAAAACATACTTTTTTCTGAACGATTTGACACTATTCCTTATACTATCAATAGAACTCTCAAAGCTAAAGTATTTCAGAGAAAACGACCTGAAAAAACATGTAAGAAGACGGAACTAAAAGCATACTATTTTTAAAAATCAATTAATTTTAGGGCATGCTAATTTCCTAATCTATATTATAAAGGCCAAACGTATCTTTGCGTAACGCATACTTAATTTTGCGAATGGCAACACTTTGAAATTTGAAATGAAATTTAGGGTTTGCCAATTTTACTACTGCAAAACTTTTAACTTATAAACATCGCACATTTTAAATTTTTATACCGACAAATAGAAAAAAAATTTACTTTTAAATGCAATTTATTTTAAAAATGTACCTTAATTTATTTTTGAAATATTAATTTTTTTGTAGATTTTTATACCTTTTCCTAATCGTGGCAACAGAAGTTCTCCGTTTCTGTTTAAAGCAAATGAAAAAAGGAAAAAAAATGATTATTGTATCTTTATGTTGCCATTTTATCATTAAAAGGGCAAAAAAACTTCAAATGTAAATACGTGCTGTATCTACAATAATGTCTCTTATAAAACCCGATGAATTTTTATTTCATTTACACTTAAAAGAACGTGAAAAGTTCAGAATTTGAGTTAGACTTCAAGTTTTGAATCAAAATGATCTAATTAGAATACCATTTAAAAAAAAAAAGGTGAATACAGATGTGAAAGGTTCATATGTAAATTTTGATATGGTGAAAATGATGTAGGATTTAGATTTAACGGGAAAAAAATTCTTTGATTGAGTCAAAGTGGAATATGTATAAATTTTTTAAATACTAGCATAAGAACCTTAATTAATGACTTTATCATAATAACGAATCTTTATTATTTTTTACTGCTTACATGTACGATTAAAGTTTAATTTTAACAATTTCTACAACTGAGTTTATAGAAATAGTGTTTTATTAACTTCAGATTAAATATTATTTGTTTAACAGTTAGAGTTGCCAATATATAGTGCATTTATTGTAACTAATTTTGTAGGTTTATTATAAATCAATGAAACAGCCCCTTCTTAAACAGTTTTTTTCGTCGAATTTCGACGGGTATCACCTCGTAATAATAATAGCAACAACAACAACGATAATAATAATAAATAACTATTCGCTAGGAGAAATAAAAAACTGCATAATAGAAAGAAAATAGTTTCAAAATAAATGCTAGATATTATTGAACGTTATATGTAAATACGAACCTACATAACAGTTTAAGCCTATTATTGTAAATAATTTAATAAATTTAATTAATATTTCCCATCCTTCACCACAACTTTTTAAAACATTTGGTAAATCACATTTTGAATATTTTAAATTGAACATTTTTTATTTACCTATTTTATTGACTAACATGTAAGGTATACGTATAAAATAAAATCTAATTTGATCCCTGCATAAATTATAGTCAAATTATTAAGGAATTTATATTAAAAATGTAAACCACTAATATACGAAAAAATTATGAATGAGAACTCTAGAAACCATTTACCGTATATTTAACTATTGGCATATAAAAATATATAATCCTGTAAAAGTTTACAATAATTTGTACACTATCGATTCAATCTATATAAACCGAGCATAATCACTTCTATATAATATTTATAAACCAGACTAGAATTTAGTTATTTAAATATAACGATTTACTTGTGTGGAATCACATTAGATTTTGACAAACTATTTGGAATTATTGAATGTCATAAACATGACAGTAAAGATAAAGTTAACGTTTGAAACAGACTTTACTATGTGTGTCAATATTAACAGGCTTTAATCATGCTCTATTGAAAAACTTGATTTCGTCAGTGATTTTCGCTGAATGTTTTAACGCTTAAGAGGTCTAAGGAGTCTTACTTTTTACCTTTCGGTGCAATCTAACAACATGTCACATTTTATTTTTTTTCTCAGTCTCTATAAAACATAAATGCACAAAATTTTAAATATAGACAACTTAATATTCATTCTATTTAAAATAATTTTTTCAATATCCCATAATGAAAATTAATTTTATTTTCCTTATGTTAAATTTTAATAAAAAATTAGAATTCTTTTTTTTTACTTGTATGCACTGCGCGCAAGATTGTAGCAAAACTATTGGTTCAAGAGCTCCCCAAAATACTGATAATGATGTAAAACTGATGTATCTTGAACGTATACTTCATTTTTGAGCATTAAATTATTTTATTTTATTTAAAATTTAAATTTAAATTTAAAAAATTTGAAAAAAATAATTTTTTATTAAAAAATTGCCAATTTTAAATAATTAATTCAATTATAACACTAAATTTGAAGTATAAGTTATTCTTCGCCTTAAAATGAAGATATTTACCAAGTTTCATAAAAATTGCTTTATTAGTTCCTGAGAAAAGTTGCGCGTAAGCATAAAATTTAAGAAACTGAGAAAAATGCATTTAAAGATTAAATTCTGTCAAAATTATTAAATTTTTTGAATATAATATTATTGAACTATAATAATAGATAGATATTATCTTTAAAAATGTTTCCTTTCAGATATTTAGCGAAAAAACTATTTTTAACATGAATCTGATGCATTTTTATGTTGTTGATAAGAGAAATCTCGCTTTTTTTCCCCATGCAAGATCAAATACATGCATATATAAAACCTTTCAACAAAAAAACAATAATTTTTATAACTAAATCACAAGTATAGGTTACTCTTTGAATAAAACTGAATGTATTTACCAAGATTTATGCGAATTTCTTTATCGGTTTTAGAAAAATGTTGTGCTCAAGCATAAAATCTAAGAAATCGAGAAAACTGCATCTAGATAATAAATTGTCACAAATATTTTTAAATTTATGAATGTAATATGATTGAATTGTAATACGAAATAGATATCACACTTAAAAATATTTATTTTCAGTGTATTTAACAAAAAAAAATCATTTTTTTTAAAGAATCCCAATGCATTTTCAACATTGTCGATATAAGATATCTTGCCCTTCCCCCCCACACAAGATCACATTACATGCATATAACTTTTCAACAAATACACATTTATATTTAACACTGAATTTTTACTCAGAACATTTATATTCAACAATGAGTAAACTGTAATAAGAGATATATCTTACCTTGAAAAATGTTTCCCATCAGTTATTTTAACAAAAAAAACTTTTTTTAATGAATCCTGAAGCATTTTTGCTGTTTTTGATACATGAAATCTTAATTTTTTTCCCCTGTATGAACATACACACTAATTTAGACAATTTAAAATATAAATTCTTTTATAATGATAAATTTGAAGATTGTGATATATGTAAGCAATTGTTACATAAGTAACAGAAGTATAAGTTATTCCTTATATCAAAATAAATGCATTGTTTAGATTTCATAAACTTCACTAACAGTTTTTGAAATAAAAAAGAAAAGTTATTAACAAGCATAAAAATTAACAAATAAAGAAAACTGTCTTTTGAATTTTGCAGTTAAAATGCACCCGATGCATACATTGTGCTTTCTAACAGTTTGTTAGATTCATTTTCTGAAATTTTTTGTCTTTTTCTAGCTTTGCGGTACTCGTGTGCTGTAGCTTTTGCACGATTTTCGGCAGTTTGTATACGAATTTTGTCCTTCTCGCAAAAGTTTTCTAATGCACATTTAGATATAGCTAAATCTAAGTTTTTCATTACTTCGATAATTCCCTTAGTACCATCATTAAAAATAACTGTAGCGATGAATCCTGCAATTTTTGTGATTTTTCTTCCACTTTCAATAGTCTTTGGACAGTATTTCCAAAGTGTGGAATTGTATGATTCATTTGGGTTCTGAGTTTTACCGTCCAGACAACGCTTCAATAAATCTGGATGGGAAAGATCTTTGAAAATTGGCTTTATAGCAAGCATAACAGGAAAAGGAACAGTATTCTTGTGAGTAAAATGTTCATTATTTAAAGCAGCTCTGTTATACTTACACCATGAATTTTCACCTTTAGGACAAAAAAAAAAAAATGCATGGGTTCCTTATCCGACGATGCTGTATGAGACCATACAGCCCAAATCGCTCTTCTCATTTCAGACACGCTTTTAGAATTTCCCGTTATTGCATTTCCATAATGAGATGAAAGTTTTAATATTAAAGAATCAGTCAATCGCCCCTTTCCACCGATAGTTTTTCCATCAGAAAGTTTTGTTTTCTGCATTTGCCTTTTCTGTTTTTTCAAACGGGAACCCATTCTTTTTTTAACGTGACCAACACACTCTACTTTATCGATATTGATGTCATCATAAGGTTTTTTATCTTTCAGTGACAAAAAAGTTTTCGTGTCGCCATCTCCTATATAATTTACATATCTCACACCGTGCTTCTCAAGCGACAGAGAAAATATTGAGACCATGCCTGATACTTCCATTCTCCCCGCTGATCCATCATGATTTCTTTTACACACTTTAGCATGATTTTTCTTCCACATTTGAAAGCGCTCGCCACTTTTCGAACCTTTATAGGATTCGCATCCTTTACAGAACAATGACATAACATGCGTGTCAATGACTTTACCTGCATTAGCTCCAATAACAACACATGCACCTATAAGAGATGAATGGCCCCTTGTCTTCCAGGTGCCATCACCACTGACAGTTATATCGATACTACCATCAGTCATAGAACTTTCTGGAAGCACAGCATTGTGCATGGAAATTTCAGCAGTGGATGATGCCGCTGTACAAATTTTTCTGTTTATAGCATCATATGATTTTTGAGGCACAGGATTTTGTAAGCACATTACACTGCAAAATGTTTTTAAATCTGTGAGGCTTTTGCCTATACATCTCATGGCAAAAACTGCCCGCCTGTTAATTTCAGGAATATTTGATTTTGCTCCAAGAAGTTTGTTATTCCTGAAAATATTGTTTTCTTTGCAGATCTTACATGAGATTTGGAAAGTGCTGCTCAATCCAGAAACTGATTTTTCTACGATTTTTATTTCACCTTTACAAGTCTTGCACACTAAATGCTTCTCTAAATTTTCAAATAATAATGCAATATCCATCATTCTCTAGCCTAAAAATTATTTACTAAGGCTTTCCTTGGTATAAGAGGATTTTAGCTTTCAATCTGATGCACTTATTTTTCTATCTTTCTGTGATTTTTTTAGAATTAACATATTTATTGCCATTAAACCTTTTTTTCGAGGCCTTTCACCTGATCTCCTTTTATTTTTATTCGATTCCATCCTTTAAAACAATATAAACAAATCGCAATCATAATATAAAAACTCATATAAAGCACGCCGCAAAGTAACTCACAAACATGTGCTTATTTCAGCTTGTTTTCAAAAGCAAATAACTTGTTTGTCTTGACACACGAAGGTGTATATTGTAGGTTGGATGCTTATTTGATATTCTCCATGGAGTATAAAAACATGGGGTTTAAAAGAAATTCTGAATGTAAACACGGGACAGCAACGATGTAAACAAAGAACATATGGTAGTCGGCTGTCCCTTTTTTAAAATTTCAAACCGTCATGTCATTTCAGCTTTGAGTGGGTATGCTTCTAAAAGTCATAACTTCTGTTCTAATGGGAATTTCAAGAAAATTTTTACATCAAAATGTTCAGAAAAGATAGTAGTTTAACATAAGAAAAAATAGAAATTTTGAAAATTTTGAAAATTTAAGAGTCCTGAGACCCTTTAAGCAACTCTGATTTTGAATTGTCATAAATAATAATGACATTCATTTTAAATAAAGAACGGTAAAATTAACTATTGTCCACGAAAGTTCTGGAGTTATCTCTATTTATTGTTTCACGTAGTTCTAGACATTAAACATACTACTAACTCTTTAAACATATTTTCTAAAAATTTTAAAATTTGAATAATTATACTAACTTGAATATTCGTTATTGTAACTTAAATTTCAATAACAAATGTAATTTCAATCGGTATTGGGATTTTCTTATACGGAGTAATAGATTAGACTCTCATAAGACAACGAGATATGAATTTTCGAGAAAAGGACATGAAAAACACATAAGAAGACGGAACTAAAAGCATTAATATTTTTAAAAGTCAACTGATTTTAAAGCACACTGTTTTTTAAAAAAATATTTGCTAGAGAAATAAAAAACTTTATAACATACATATTCATATACAAACTCACATACTAAACTTTATAACTGGATATTATCAATCGTTATGCGAAAGTATGATCTTCCATAACAGTTTAATCTGTAATTGTAAATAGTTCAAGAAATATAACGATAGTTCCCATTCTTCCGCAGAACTTTTTAAAACGTTCGGTAAATCTCATCTTGAATATTATAAAATAAATATTGATTATTTATATATTTTATTAACTAACATCTAAAATACATGTACATAATAAACTCAGTCCTAGCCTGAATAAATTATTTGCAAATTATTCATGAATTTATTCTAAAAATATAAATTCACTGATATACGAAAAATTTATGAACGGAAACGCAATAAACCAATCACTATATATTTAACTATTGGCATATAAAAAAATATAATCATGTAAAGGCTTGCAATAATTTGTACACCATCCTCTAAAGTTGTATAAATGGAACATAATCACTAGTGTACAGCATTTATAAGTTAGAATATAATTTAGTTATTTACATATAAAGATTTATTTGTGTGGAATCACATGAGATTTTGACTAGCTTTTTAGAATTATTGGATATCATGAATATGTCAGTAAATATAAAGTTACCGTTTAAAACAGAATTTACCATGCGTGTCAATATTAACAGACTTTAATAATGCTCTATTGGAAAACGTGAGTTCGTCAGTGATTTTCTCTGTATGTTTTAACGCTTAAGGAAATGTCATTTTGAATTGTCATGAAAAATAATGATATTCATTTTAAATAAAGTGCGGTCGAATTAACTAGTGACCACGAAAATTTTGAAATTATCTTTATTTATTGTTTCACGTAGTTCTCGACATTGACTTACTACTGATTCTTTAAGAATATTTTCCTAAACTTTAAAAATTTGAATAATTCTAAAAACTTGAATAAACATTGTTCTAACCTAAAATTCAATAACTATTCCGATAAGTAATATCATTTTCTTATATGCAATAATAAATATGAGAAACATAAACCATGACATAAGCTTTTTTATTTATTTAGATGCGTTCCATTAAGTTTTTGACTCGAGGGCTAAGCAGAAAGCGAACTTCTTTTTGCTTAAAATACAATGTACGAACAAATCTATAACTAAACCCACATTCGTGCATGGTA
Organism: Maratus speculifer; assembly: GCA_964019185.1. Lineage (NCBI taxonomy): Eukaryota > Metazoa > Arthropoda > Arachnida > Araneae > Salticidae > Maratus > Maratus speculifer. The sequence goes on along the minus strand of OZ025294.1, from coordinate 199,134,186 downwards.
CATTTTGAATAGTTCTCACCCATAGAATTAAGAATCGAAAAACTAATATTGTTCCACCCTGAAAGCCTATTAAGCCTTTCATTTTTTCAAAATGACAAATAACAGCTATATCATATCCACATCATATATTATTGAAATATACGATATGAAATATATATAGCAATAAATTCCCTTTTGTTTTCTTCTTTAAATTCAAAATGCTCTTTTTCATTTCATGTAGAATACATTTTTTATCGAAACAAGACCTGTATAACAACAATGTAAACACAAAAATTGTATCACAACTGGTATAACATTTATGTAAATACCGTCAGTATTTTTTACCAATACTGACTGCAATATGGATGCAATTTCCCCATTCCTTACTGGAACAGAAATTACTTCTACATCTACCCAAATTAATCTCATTTCTGTATAAGGTATGAATCTGTCCACGCAGTTTTCACATTCATTTTCCGATGAGAAATCTGCTTTCATAAAGTTACTTACGAGCGAATTACGGTTCGTCGTCTCTTATACATAGATTTTCTTGCATGGCCTGCGATCGCTAATAGATATTTCTCTTGTGACGTCGTAACTAAATATACTCCGACTATCTGTACAATTTCACCATTCACTTTAATAAAACCAACACACAGAATACACGATGAAAACTATATACATAACCACACTGCGCTATTTACAATTATGCACAGGTATATGCATTAGGAAAATGCACTTGAAAATATACTTCCCCTTCCGAGCATGAGCTTTCGAACACCCTTTACCGATGTTCTTTAAAATCTGAACCATACACGGCTCACACCCGAGCCCGCCGAAAAAAACGTTCTTTCTTTGCTGCGCACCAGGCAACAACTGAATCCCTTTGTTTCAGTTCCATTTCAAACAGAAAAGTTACTTTCAAAATGAAAAAATCACGGAGCGGACAGTTTTCAGACCTCATGGCACTAGGCATGGAACGTCATCGCAGACTTTTTGGCGTCGACCTCACGGAGCCGGCCGATATCACAGCTCCTTCCCCCTAAAGAGATTTTCATAGGGTGCAAACACCTATGAAAATTGAAGATTGGGAAGACGGCATTGACCCCCTCGTCACTCCCGACACGCCAAACCTGAGAGGTCACAATACCAGAACACTATTAAAATAAATGCATATTAATAATTAAAAAAACTTATGATTAAATTTCCCTAAACACAATGAGCTACTCATCTGAGATATCCTTCTGAGCCGAAAGAAGGGCACAGTACTATTCTCGAATATGCAACATAAAGTTCTATACTAAATAATACACAAAATTAATACAATTAAATAAAATTCAATACATGTAAAATAAATATAAATGAGTGAATTCAATGATTGGATTTTAATATTTACACGCACTATTACTCAGTTCTACTCAGTCCATCGGCATTCCCGTGAAGCCTTCCCGGTTTGTGCTTAATCTCAAAATTGTATGCCTGTAACTATAATGCCCACCTAGTCAATCTAGCATTTTCCCCCATCATTGTTTTAAGATAGGTCAAAGGATTGTGGTCTGCTTGTATAACAAACCGCTGCCCATCCAGATAATGATTCAGCTTTTTAAGACCATATACAATCGCTGCTAATTCGCGTTCAATAGTGCTGTAGTTCTGCTCTGCTTTAGAAAATTTCTTACTTAAATATAAAATGGGATGCTCTTCCCCATCACGAATCTGTGACGAACTATACCAGCACCATATAAACTTGCGTCGGTCTGCACAATAAACTCTTGGCTATAATCGGGGGCATGTAAAACAGGACTCTGGGTCAACCTCCTTTTTAATTCCTGAAATGCCTTTTCACAAGCCTCATTCCACTCTATCTTTTCTTTTTTTACTTTCCCTTTCAAGATATTAGTCAGGGGAACCGCGATTATTGCATAATCTTTTATATAACGAGAATAGTAGCCCGTCATTCCCAGAAATGACCTTACTTGTGTTTTAGTTGAGGGTGTTGGAAAATCTAAAATTTCTTTAATTTTTATGTCACTGGGGGACCTCTTTCCCGAACCTACCTCATGACCTAAAAACTTCACACTGTCTTGTGCAAATCTGCATTTTGTGGGTTTCACTGTTAAACCGGCCTCTAATAAGCGCTTTAGGACCTCGGCTGTATCCTTCATGTGACTTTCCCAAGTAAGTGAAAACACCGCAATATCATCAATATACGGCAAGGCAAACGATTCCAGACCACCCAGAACCATGGCAATTAATTTATAGAAGTAGAAAGGAGCGTTCATGAGACCAAACATCATGACTTGAGGCAAAAATACCCCAAGTGGTGTCACAAATGCAGCGTACCTTTGGGCCCTTTTGGTCAGTAGTATTTGGAAATAACCTTTGGTTAAATCCACCATCGTAATAAAGGTCGCAGAACTCACCTTTTCTACTACCTCCTCTATATTCGGGAGTGGAAAAAATTCCATTCGAGTCTTGGAATTTAGTATCCTATAGTTTACACAAGGACGAGGATCTTTCCCCGGAACCTCTACCAAAATCATGGGGGACGTAAAATCGGACTGCCCTACCTCAACTACTCCTAAGTCTAATAATCTCCTCCCTCAAAATTTCTATCTGCCTCGGCGACATTCTATAAGATTTGGCTCTCACCGGCTTTTCATCAACTAATTCTATATCCATCTCTACTAAATGAGTACGTCCTGGGTCCAAAGAAAACACTTTCTTATTTCGCTCTATGAAATTATTAATTTGAATTTCTGTCGCCCTTTTCTCCAGCCCACTGTTGTCCACGATTTCCCAAAAATCAATTTGTGTGGGGTTTGGCATGGGGTACGGTATTTCAACATCTTCTTCCACCTCTTCCGAATCAGTATCAATTACCAGATTAACAAGTTCCGGCCGCTTATATAAGGTTTCAATAATTAACGTGATAGATAGTAGCCTTATTTCGCTTTTCTGGTAAGTCAACGGTATAATTCGTTTCCGAAATTACTCCCGTGACCGTACCTGGCCCGATCCAATTTACAGCCATCTTATGAGATTTAGAGGTTGCCAAAACTAACACCTGGTCCCCAACCTTGCACTTTCTTATCACTGCATTCCGGTCATACCATAATTTCGCTTTTCCTGACATTCCTCAATGCGCTTGACTGCCAACTCCTGACATCTTTTCAACCTATTTGTCAGATTCAAAATATAATTTACCACATTTTGGTCCGTACTTTCGTCACCCATCCAATTTTCATACACCAAAGTGTGTGGCATACGCAAATTCTTCCCGTGAACGAGTTCAGCGGGACTAAACCCCGTGCTTTCATGTGTTACTGTTCTTAAAGCGAACAGTGCCATAGGCAAAACTTCTTCCCAATCACGACCCGATTCGAGACATAAGGCTTTAATGGCTTTCTTTAATGTAGAATGTAATCTTTCCACACAATTGGACTCCGGATAGCAGACTGAGCTATGGGACACTTTTATACCAAATTTTTGAAAGAATTCGGTCGTTAACTCGCTCGTAAAAGACCTTCCTAAGTCAGATTGTACCTCTCTGGGAAAGCCCGTTTTCGCGAAAATCTGCAACATAGCATCAATAACGGATGTGGAAGTGATATCTACCACCGGTATGGCATCCGGATTCTTAGAAGCAAGGCAAATGGATGTAATTAAGTATTTGTTATTTTTATTACTACTTTGTAAGGGACCTACCACATCCAGATTTATCTTAGAAAAATATTCGGAAATTATTGGTACCAGTTTTAATGGGGCCTTACGCTTGTCTTTATTACTACCAACCTTTTGGCATGGATCACAAGTTTTTACGTAATTTTCAATATCTTGATAACAATTTGGCCAAAAGTAATACCTAAGAACTCTATCCTTTGTCTTTGTCGTACCTAAATGTCCTGATACCTGCTCATGACACAATGCTAAAATTTCTCTTTGATAAATTTCCGGTACGCATAATTGTATTTTCTCCTCACTTGTCCTTGATAGCGACACCCGTACAAGCTTATCTTCCCTAATACAAAATTCTTTATCATTAGAGTTTTTAGCTTTCTCCCACAATTGCTTAAGTGAAGGGCAATTTTTCTGCTCTTCTTTAAATTTCTCCGCTGATACATTAACCAAACCTGTCTCCGTCTCTAACTTTTCCGGTATAACCATCCCTTCCTCCTCTACTTTAAACTCCACCTCATCTTTATCTCCATCCTCCAAATCCAATCCATTCTCAACTTCAACCACGGATATCTCCCTTTCACGTTCCCGCTTCTGACTGCGCGTCATTACAGCATTTACCAACACAGGATTACCATTTGATTCCTCAATAAGTTCAGCTGTCTTGTTTCCCAGCAAATAATAACCTTGCTCTAATTCTGTACGTATCACAGCTGCCTTAGTAATCACCATTCCAAAATCCCCTTTAATTGTAACTCTCGCCAAGGGCAAACATTTACACGCATATCCAAGGATTGCTTTATCCACGTTACTTCCCCAATTAAATCATCGTTATCTATCCAACTACGGTCACAAATATCAATTCCAGCCCCTGTATCCCTTAAATAATTTCGTTCTATCCCATTAATTTCTGCTTTTTTCAAATAAGGTGTAAAACACTGTCCTAAACGTACACCTACGTCCACGTGACTGACTAAATCTCCAGAACTTTTGCGTTTTAAATTCGGACAATCTGGCCTAATGTGCCCTGCACGATTACATTGAAAACAGATAATTGTCTTTTTTCTATCAGATTTATCTTTATTTCCAAAATCCCTACGCACATTATCTCTTTTACCAACACCACCTGATTTAACTACCTGATCCCCTTTACTTCTAGCATTATCTTGCCCATTCCTATCCCTAAAATATGGTTTATTATTCCACGTTTTGTTATCAAACTTCCTAACATTCCCTCTCACACTTTCAAATTTATCACAGTTTTCTGCTAAATATGACGCTGTCTTAATCTCATCCCACTCATCGAGGAATTTATCCTTAATCGCAAAAGGAACTCTACGCTTAACCTGCTCTGTGAGCATTAGTTCTTTGAGTGATTCAAAATCATTTACTTCAACAGTTTTTAACCAGTATTCTAAATACCCTCTTAATTCATAAACAAGCTCAGTCCATAACGCACCTGCCTTCCTTTGATGAGTCTCAAATTTTGTTTTCAGGGCCCCTGCTCCTAATCTGAATCTCTTTAACAAAACTTTCTTGATATGCTGGTAATCATCCCTTTTTTCTAAGGGTTCTTATACAATAATTTCAGCTACCTCTACAGGTAACACAGATAAAATTTGGGAAACGTTATTTAATTCTCCTAAATTTTCTTTTAACGCCTGACTCTCAAAAATCATAAAAAACAAGGTAATATCAATTAATTTAGGGTCAAATTTTGGAACTAAATCCTTTAAACTCACTCTTTTATCCTTATTTTCAGCCGTTACAGAATCAGGGGAAACTAAGGAGTTACTATCTGCACTGCATTGTAATCGCAGCTTCTCTAATTCCAATTGTCTATCTTTCTCTCTATCTAACCTTTCCTGTTCCGCTAATTTATTTAATTTTTCCTGTTCTGCTAATTTTTCCCTTTCTTCTAAAATCGCTTCTAACATATCTTTTGCAATTTGTTCATCATAATCAGAAGCTTTCAAAATTTCCTGAATTAAAGGCACTTTTTTAATGTCAGCAGATATTTCTGTATCAAATTCTGCTGCGAGCAAAAGCAATACATCTTTATTTTGCCTATTCAAGAATGAAGCCATAATCAAACTCAGAAAAATATCTCACTACAAAAAAGTAAATACAATACAATTACAAAATATTTCTATAACTTTCCTGAGCACAATAGCATTAAAATACCAAAGAAAAACAAGATTTTTCTTTCAACTGAGTAACACTTTCTTCTAATCACAGTTAATAATTAAAACCGTAACTAAAGTATTCATAAAAAATGCACAATAAAATAATAAAGACTCAGTACATTCCTTTACTTTATTAAATCACATTGCTTTAATGCACTACGTCAATAGTACGTCGTACTACGTCAATACTAGTGCTTTAAGTCAATAATAATTTCAGTAAATTCAACTTTCTAATTTAATAAACTTAACACTGTAACTTAAACAATTAAGTTCATTACCGTACTACTTATGCAATGAAAATTACTTTACTCTTTATGCAAAAAATAAAAATCTATTTAAAATATTTAATATATTCTACTTTTACACTTCTTATTTTGTTTTACTTTTAAAACAAAACAGCAATTAGCAAAGAATAATAATAATAATAAATCACGAAAATACTCTTATGCAATAACCTTAAAAAAAAGAAAAGAAAACGAAACACGCTATTTTAATTTTCTAACATTTAAGCGTATGGCATTGAGACCTCCCCAAAATTCAGCGCGCAAGAGAAACAATAGGGACTCACCGTTCGATTCTTTAATATTCCGAGCTGAAATTCACAATCTTCGAATGCTGATTTCAATGACCGACACAGCTTTTCAGTCCACATTCAAAATAATACAAGAGAAACGATGAATTTTCTGTCCACTTTTAAAATAATACAGGAGAGACGATGAGTTTTCAGTCCACATTCAAAATAATACAGGAGAGATGATGAGTTCGCGGAACTTTTGATTTTAGTTCCTGTATCCCACCGCTGCCACCAATAATTATATATATTACTAGCTGTGACGTCGAAACTAAATATACTACGACTATCTGTACAATTTCACAATTCACTTTAATAAAACCAACACGCAGAATACACGATGAAAACTATATACATAACCACACTGCGCTATTTACAATTATGTACAGGTATATCAATTAGGAAAATGCACTTGAAAATATACTGTCCCTTCCGGGCATGAGCTTTCGAACACCCTTTTCCGATGTTCTTTAAAACCTGAACCATACACGGCTCACACCCGAGCCCGCCGAAAAAAACGTTCTTTCTTTGCTGCGCACCAGGCAACAACTGAATCCCTTCGTTTCAGTTCCATTTCAAACAGAAAAGTTACTTTCAAAAAGTCTCTTTCAAAATGAAAAAATCACGGAGCGGACAGTATTCAGACATCATGGCACTAGGCATGGAACGTCATCGCAGACTTATTGGCGTCGACATCACGGAGCCGGCCGATATCACACTCTTTATCAGCTTCATATTTATAAATTCCTAGGGTTTCAAAAATTAAATCAAGGTTAGAGCGATGAAGTGACCATCATAGTGGCAGAAACGGAGTGACACGGCGACGTTGTCGAAGAAAAGGAACAACCCCTTTAAGAAAATTTTTATCAGTGAGCCGCTAAAGATAGCTGAGAGAAATACTATTAGTATTATATATATATATATATATATATATATATATACCATTACACAAAATTTATTCAATCGGTACCACTTTTATTATGGAACATTTTTACTCTTTTATTCTTTTTACTGTACTTTAAGATGTGTTGACGTTCACAATTTATTTCGAGATTTGTTAAGATTTGTTGAGATTAAGGGGGGATGTAAAATAATGGGACAACCTATTTGTTATAAATACTGTAAATTAACTGATTTATTCAGTTGATGCTGATTCATTAATTTTATGAATTTGGCTTTTTTACGTGCAGTTTAAAAATAAATAAGACAATGATGTGTTAAAAATATATAGTTCATAATACATTATTTCTTCAATGAATATTTTTTCTAATTATGTGTACATATGCATTCATTTCTACAGTTAACTTATATCACGTTGCAGAAAATTTTTGGTGTTAATTTCGCTTGTCACGGAAAGCTTTAAAACATTCTGACGCATCATTCGCAAATATTTTATAAAACTCTGTCTCTCAGAAAAAGTTACTAACCAAAGAAGTTGTATATTTTTCACAATAAAGTAATCATTTGGCGATAATGTAAGAACTCAATTTAATCCGAAGTAATTTCGAACTGGCTACATTTCGCTTTGTCTTGGCTTTTGTGTCATTGTGTCATCTTATGCTAACCCTGCCGCCCACGTATCGAAATAATAACGTTGGCTTCCATCGAACCGGTTTATCATTTCTTACAGTCTAATGTTGTAATTATTTCTATCTATTGTTTACTAAAAACAAAACAGAATGTGACATCATAAAATTTAACATTATAAGATTTTTTCTAGAAAATGTAAAGAAATTATCTTTATTATTTAAGTATTCTCTCGAAGAGATCTTAATTTTATCAGAATGATGAAGAATTGAATTATTTGTGTTGCATTTTTTTTTATATTTTGCGATATTACAACAAAACTTTTATTACTTATTTATTGCTACAAATGTGTATTTTTCTGCAAAAAATTTTAAGATTTATATTTTTAACACTTTCAGACGCAGTTAAAAATTATAAGAATTTATAAAAAAAAAACGGTTATAGAACCATAACTTTATGTAATAACAGCTTATATTGTGATACCCAAAATATTTTCTTATTGACATAGTTGGGAAATGTTTATTAATTCGGTGTGTTTATGTCGTTTATACTCAGATTTCTAAGGTATTTTCATATGCAATTGAGGTTTACCCCAGAATGGACAATATTGGATATATTGTGTGCAAGATTTACGGTTTCTTAGCAGGAACTCATAAAATGTTTCCGATGTATCATGATAATTCCTAAAAATTAATTGCAATGAATTTAATTGAGATTACGATATTTTAAAAATAAGAATAGATATCTATCAGTGAAAAAAACTACACCAAGCGTTTTAAGAGTAGAGAATAAGGGGCTCATCATAAATGATGTCACGCTGAGAGAGAGGGGGGGGGGGGTAAAAAGCTTTTGAAATTCTGACTGTTTGTAACAAGGGGTTAATAGGTAATAAGAAATGTGACATCACACAGTATGGTTAAAATAAAGACATTAGAAATCAGCAGATTAAATTTTGAAATTGCTTTGAAATTAAAGTATTTTCTGTTCATAAAGTAATGATAAAACTTTAAATTCAAATATATAAAATTCCATTTCAAATTCCAAAATATTAATTAGGTTTTTTTCTTGTAAACTGTTTTCTTGATCACAAATTAAAAAGACAAAGTCATTAAAAAACATAGGTTAATTTTAAAAGCAAAATTTGAAATATGATCAAAAACAAATTTCTTTGTTTTTAATTGCCAAGTATATGTTTATGTAATATAGCGTGACATGTGACAAAGCGGAGAGAGAGAGAGTTAAATATATTTATAAAAAGTGCAACATCATTTATGGGCAGCCCCTAATTGCACTTTATAATTAATTTACAGTTATGCTCAAAAGAGATGCATGGATTATTTTCCACAAGGGGAAAAAGTACTTGCAGACATTTTAAAGATATTTCAAACATAATGAAATTACTCATTTTACTACATCATTTTTATATCGATTATAATGTATACAATAATTTTTTTTAACATAGAGACATTAAAAAAAAGATTAGACTAAAATTGATAATTGATTAACGTGTGTGAAACAAAATAGAAGGTTATTATTAAACATACGCTTTATTATTAAATATTAATCGCAAGGGTAATAATTTAATTATCTGAAAAAAAGAAAAATTAATCTAAGCTCTAATTTAACGTCTTCTCAAGAGTTAATTTCCCTTAATAGAAAACCGCTAAGAATTATTTACATGTTACAATATCGGAGTTATATTCAAACAATATGAATACTTTATTTATCATTCTTAAAGAATGTTTTCTATCGCAGTATATATTTATAGATTTTTAAACTTAACTAATTTAAAAGTGTTAGGTGGAGGATGCAAAAACTCTACATGGAACCAAGTCCACTGGAAATAATTCGCGCGCATTACAAGATTTGGTCAGTATTTAAAGAGAGTTGATTTTTACTAGGTTGTGTATTTTTTTAGTTGCTTATTTAGAAAGTAAATTTATTGTACGAAAAATATAATTTCGTTATCTGTTATAAATTCCGTTAGTGTTTGAATTTTTTATTATATTCTAAGTTTCACTTTTGTCCCTACTTATCTGTTAGCTTATTGTAGTTAGTGTTGGATTTGTTTTGATAATTTATGCAAGATATATGGTTTTTTGTCTTTTGTCTGTCATTTTTTGAAAAAAAATGTCTATAATTTATTCCCGATGCATGGTTACTTGTCCTTAGTTAACTTATTAAATATTCGGTAATGTTCAAAATTGCTCTATAATCTAAGTCGGATGCATGATTTTTTTCTGTTTTTGTTTATGAATCCAATTTAGAATACTTTTAAAATTAACCTGATAAAGAAAGACGTGCGTTAAAATGAGTTAAAAATTAACTTTTGTTTTTTGTTTCAAAACAATGCATTTAGATGAAGTATTATATCTGAGTTAATATCTAAAAATGTAGATTTTAATAAAAATTCAAATTGTATTATAAAAATGTTAAAAAGCAATAGATTTTAAAATATATTGAAAAAAAACTATATGCGGATAATGAAAATATTCCCTCATTACAAATTTTATAATCATAATTTTCAGTTTATTAAATGTAAACAACAAAATGTAAAAAATGTAACCTCCTTAATTTAAAGTATTTTTCTTAAATTGTTCAAACATTAAAGAGCTTTGTATTTAAAATGTTATATTAGCATATGAGAAATTTCTTTTTTGTTCAACTACGCATATTTTTCCAATTACTTATGCAAAAGATTTTGCGCGCTCTTATGTTTATTTTTCTTTTATACAGTTTTGCATATCGTTAAAGGCGGCAGTAATGTTTAACTAGAATAATAACTTAATATTGTGATTGTTTTTTGGAGTAATGAGAAAATTTAGTTTATAGTAATCAATAATTATTTATTTTTATTATTCTAAGATGCCTTTATAGTTTAAGTTTCAAAAATCCAGAGTTAAAATTATATCTGAGTGCAATTGACTGTGAGCTAATAAATTTTGCATATAGGAAATTTATGATTCTGTTATATTAGAAAGTTTTAAAATAAAATTATTTGTAAGAGGAAATAACACCATTAACATTTTAACTGTGTGAATTAATTTTTAAATAGGAAATTACACTGTTGTATATATATATATATGGGTGATTTATTCTCCAATAAATGGGTAATTTCCGTCCCTTAAGACTACATGCTGTGTTTTTTTTTTTTTTTTTTTTTTTTTTTTTTTTGTCATTCATATAGTTTCTTAGCATAAAATGTATTTTGTAATGTATTTTTAAGAAAATAACTGTAAATTTTACTGTAATAGTGTTTTAAATATCGAATTTGTCACTTCTGTCCCTTGTCCCTCACCTCATATACAGATCTTCTGGAACAATTTTCAGTGTAATGACAAACTATTTTTAACAATTTTACCACCCAAAATAAAAATTTATACTCGAAAGTACATAATAATGTATTTTTATTGTAAATTAAAAATAGTTTTATATTTATCCTGAGTCATCGAAACACTGTCCCCTAGTTTTTTATGTCACTACTGTCCCCTTGTATAAAATTGCTAAAGTGACTACCGGATGGCCAGATAAAATTTGGTGAACTCTGTGTATTTCGTAGAAGGTGCCATTTTAACTGCCTAGAAAAACACATTGCACAATTCTAAGGACTTCAAAAACAGTTACAAGCTACAAAATGGATAACAAGGTAAGAATATGGTTATTACTTGTTACTACTATCCCCTACTTTTATTTATTATTTTGTCATGTTATAACATACTTTTGCTTAGTACAAAATTCCATATTGCAGTCTTACTAAGCCTAATCTACTATGTACACAGAAGCCGTTTTCTTAATTTTGTCACTACTGTCCCTGTCACTTCTGCCCCTTCCAAATTATTTATTTGACTGAATCTCCGAAGCAGATATTAATGCCATAGATAAAACGAAGCCAAATGATACAGTGATACCATCTATTTCAAATCAATTAAAATTGCATCAGCTCAATTGGAATAAGTTTGAAAATGTTAAACTTCACCTGCATTAAGCTGTTTCATATGAGACATCCATGAAAATTGTCAACATTACTGTTCAGAACCATCATTTGTAGACTTATATCCCTGTTTTAAGGATATGCCCAACGATTATAAATATACTGAAGGATCAACTCCTGGTTCTGAAAGTGAACATATTTGTGTCGGAACTTGGGTTGCAGTTGTGTATGATGAAAAATAATTTTCTGCTGAGTTTAACATTTTATTTAGAATTAAAAAAAATTTTAATGTTTTATCAACATATTTTATTTTTTCATATTACTTATATAACATTTGTTTTTGATAGGTTTAATTGAAAAAATAAATGTTGACATCCTTAAAATAAACTTTATGTTAAAGAATGGAAGCCAATTCTATTAGCCAAATGCACCAGATATCCAGGATGTTCCAAAGAATGAAATTTAATGTGCTATTGATATTCCCCCATCGACCCTATAAAATATTTTACAAAATATAAATATTTTACCTTCAAGATATTTTATTATAGACAAATTATGTGGCATAAATTTCAAAATATTGGTTAAAATTTAATTTTTATTTTTCAATAAATCAATGAGTGGAATTACCCACTTATTGGAGAATTACCCATATATATATAATCCATTGGTGAATCTTGTCTACTTTTAATGGTATTATATATATACTAGCAGGCTATGCCCGCTGCGCTGGTCAATATTTCAAAATAAACCGTAGATAAAACGAACTGGTGAATTTAAATTTGTATTTTAAACAATTTGGACCTCCACCTTGCTCATTGCTGAAAACGATTTAGAGGCGATTGTGATATTAAATTATCTTGTATATTTGATATTAAATTATCTTAAACGTTGGACAAAATCCTGCTTTTAAGAAGTAACTATTTTAGTTTATTACTAACAGTGCACATTTGGAAGCGAAATGAGACCATTGTAGCAACAGGATTTAAAATTTTCCCGTATCTGAAAAAATATTAATTATTACAGTCGTTACCATGGTACGACTTCTGAAAAATTTCTTCACAACTTTTCATTATGTGAAGCTAGAAACCCAAAGCTACTCTTACCTAAAAACTTTATATATATACTAAATTTTGTCCGCGTGATAAAAGGCACAATTATGCAAGAATCATCATCAAACTCGTCAAATACATTGAGATTGTTAATATCTCAGTGGGGATTGCAAATGAGCAAAATCGGCCCTAGGGGTTGGCAATTGGGAAGGGTTCAAAATTTTGAATACCACCTTAACATGGCTTTGACAAAACCAGTTCTTACAAAACAATGGCAGGAAAAAAATAAACATTTTTCGTTACAGCAGCTGCCAACGATAAAAAAAAAATAATAAAAAAAAAAAAAAAAATTCAAACTACAACAATTACTTTATTATTGCAAAATTTCCACCTGAAAAATGAAAAAAAAATTATTTCCTCTTTCGTATTTAAGTATTTTCCCTTTTGTTATTTAAGATAAAATTATGTAAATTTGTATAATTTGGCGAACAATTTGGCGAAATTGATTGACGTGATAATCAAGTAGTAAGCAATTTACACCTTTCATATTTCACAAAAGATTCCAATGCTGACATCATATACGCAATAGGTTTAGCACGATTTTCTTGCAACTCCAATGTGGCAAAATCCTCTTTTTAGAATACCAAAGAAATTTATGTATATTTTATTTTTTTCTATCATTTTAAACATGAATTAACAATAAATAAAAAAGTAACTGTCGAACAAAACAACTAATATCATTTCAAAAAAGAAAATGAAAGTAAATAAACAACTTATCAATAGATAAACAACTATAGTTGGGTTACCATATAAGGCAAATAATGCCATTTTGGCGCCAGTGAGATACACCTCGATGAATAAATGACCAAATCTGTGACAAAATTTCCATTTTTGGAAAAAACTTTAATCGGCATTTATACTGCATTTCCCTACTTATGCATAATGAAAAAACTTTGGCACAGATGTCATGTACACACCACATTGGCACAATTTTTTCTGACGCCAATTTGGAGAAAACTTCTTTTTTAACTACCAATTCCATATATATTTTTTAATTATTTTCTATTATTAAAAAAATTAATAAATAAAAAAGTTTAATTAATAGCTATAGAACAAAATGACTTATATTATTTTAAAAAACAAAATGAAAGTTAATAAATAGTTTATTAATAAATAAACAACTATAGTCGGTTTACCATGTGAGGCATAAAATCGCCATTTTGTTGCAATCGTGCGAATGTGGTGCATATATGACATCTGCGCCAAAACTTTAAAAAGTTGCAATTAAATTATTTTACAGTTTGGATGAGGAAGACATTTATACTAAAATTTAAACATTATACGCATTTTTTTTTCTATAACTGCTATTTATATATCTACATTTAAACATAAAAAAATTATCCTAAAAATGCTCTCACATATTTAAAACAGAGTGAGAGAATTTAGTTATTGCGAACATCGCTCTGGCTTATCTCTTCTTGGCATAAAATCGCATTGTTTGGTGACAAAAGTAAATTCAAACGCCCAAATAAACAATATCATACAATTAACAGATAAAACCATTTTTAAAAGTAATTCTGCTATTTCCTCCTGTAAGACACATAGCGGTAGAATTACATTAAAAAAAATATTTTTTTAAAAATAGAAAAATGTTATTTACGTTTTATCTAATAAAATATTTAAAATACATTTTTTTAGCCTGGCGCAAGAGATAAATAGCGTTATATTGATTGAAGAAATATTGAAGAGGAAATTGTTAATTAAAAAAGACTTGTAAATTTTATTCAACAGGAATTTTTGGTATTTCTTTGTTATCCCGTCGACCAATTTCTCCAAATTATACAAATCGCCAAATTAATAGCCAAATTATACATATTGACATAATTTTTATTTTAAATAACAACAAATAATAATAATAATAATTAGTGGAATATTAATAAAAATTCAAATGAAAAAACGAAATTAAAATCACTTAATGATAGTTTAAACACGTGAATCGAATTTAATGTCATTGAATGTGACATTCACAATCATCCATTAGTGGCATTTAATCTTATAGTTTGGCGATAATTTTTTGATCGGCGGGATAACCTAGAAGTACCGAATTTTTTATTTCAAAATGTTGAATTTATCAATAGTAATAACGCATAATTGCATAAATTTCCTTTGAATTGCAAAATTTTTCCTTTAGTACTACTTGGTTATACCATCGACCAATTTCGCCAAATTATACATATCGCCAAAGTATTAGCCAGATTATATAGATTAGCATAATTTGTCATTTAAATAACGAAAAACAAATTAGCAGAGCATATATAAAAGTAGAAATAAAATGCCGAATTAAAAATCACTTGATGACATAATTAATATTTATGTTATGCTTAATGTCAAGTGAATGTGACATTTACGATCCTCCCTTATTGACATTAAATCTTGGAATTTGGCGGTAGATTTTTAATCGACGGGATAACCTTTCCTTCTTCAGCTTTTAAATTTTAAAACCGTAATTTTTCCTGTAAGTGAAATTGACGAAATGGCGCAAAAAAAAATTAAATTAACAATAAAAAACATTTGCAAAAAGAAATAAAAGGGTTATATTCGTTGATCACATTCTTCAAAATTACGGTGAAAAACTTTTGAAAAAGTATGACATTATTTTACAATATATATGTGTGGCAAAAATTCATACTAAAGCTAAAATTTAAATATTTTCTTCAATTTTTTTTTTAAATATTAACTCATATCTATATAATTTACGATTGAATATTAAAATATACTCCAAAATTTATCTTCACTTAAAAAAATAAACATTATTGCGACCATTAAGAACCTAAGTCAGACATTAAGTCAGTAGTGCATTTTCGGCTTAAAAACACATGATTTTGGCGACAAAAGGAAAATGAAAGTCGCATAGAAACGAATATATAACTTACAACTTACAGTGTCATTTACAATTAGATCTGCTTTTTTCTGCTGTAAGTTATATTATACGAAAATTCGATAAGAAAGAAAATAATAAAGAGGTAAATAACAATCATTCAAAATTCATTTAATCAATTTTTTAAATTCATGTTTTTATTCTAACGCCAGGGATAAGTAGCCAAAAGTTGAATTATTTGTTATATTTCGCGTTAATTTATTTTTTTAAGCATTACAAATATTTTTTTCATTTTCAAGATAAATATATTTTCTATAATATTACGCCTCATTTAAGCGGTCTTTTTTTATTATTATTAATATTATCAGTAGTTATTTTTTGCTATTATTTGCAAGATATTTGTAATATTTCTAATAGATATAGCCATTTTAATTCTTTTAGCAATTATAATTTTCGCCAAAAACAGCTACTGGCAACCCTTTCGTCAAAAATAACCGAAAAATACGAAATTTACTACGAAAAATCAGAGTTATCCCTGTAAATTTGAATCACAAACCTTCGGAAAAATATTTCTTATCGAATGATACAATCGGCAAAAAAATCCATCGGCTAGTTTTTGAAAACACTCGTTTGGAAGTTTCAGAACTTCTGCTTTATAATATATATATGATATATATATATATATATATATAAGACCATTAATTGTATTACAATATAAACCATTTGAATTTAATATAGAAAAAGTATATATGTATGTAGTTCATAGTTAAAGAGGATATTTATTTTGCGATGTTATATAAGAATTGTTTTAAATGGAAGAAATTAAATCGAAACTGTCTTTCTTTACGATAATTATATTCCAAAAACCACTGTTGTATACTTATTATTATTTTGTTACACCGAAAATAAAAGTTTTTTGTATCAGTTTTCGTTAAAAAAAGTATGTATGTATTGTGTTTATTTATTTTTTTTCGTATAAACTTAACTGTAGAAAAATATCATACATAATAAGCAACTAATGTGATTATGATTATTTTTCTATGAAGAACAAAGATCCAAACAACAGGATATTAAGAAAATAAATACAATGTAAATCAGTTGATTTTGTTATATTTATCATTTATGTCAGTGGCTCGGCCGGCTACTTCAGTGGTAGAGGGGACCGGGAGCCCGGTAACTATCGTAGTACACGATGCATGTCGGGGACGTAAAAGGGCGTCACATTGCGAGCCGTATTATCTTCGGGTGGCATGCGTGGAATACGGCTCTCCCAGGGCCTCAGTTCTCGATGTAAATTGGAAACTGGCGTCCGTAGGCCAATCACAGTTGCGGGCCACAGGGACTAGTCGACGTTCCTACTGTAGGGACAAGGAGCTGTTCACAAAGCGTCGGCGAGGTGACTGATGGCAAAAGGTAACTATTGCGACAAGACCTCGACCACCAAATAATTCAGAGGAAACCTGAGTAGATGAGTGCGGACCTTGCAGTGGCACAGGGACTCTCTAGTGTAAATGGGACTCACGAGATCGGCATGTATCATCTCCAGGAGTCTCCATTGGGAGATGTTTAGCAAGTGTCTGGTGCGATTTCTTCCTTCCGCAAGGAAACTCAGCCCCTGCGGCCGCTGCAACTGAGGAAGTGGTGTGCGAGCTTCGAGAATAGAGGGGACAGGAGGGTGCCCCCGTTCGACAGAAGGATGGGTTGAGACGGGAGGCTATCACGGGGTTTGTTGCTCCTCTTGGTCCGTTTAAACATCGGAGGGGGACGGCCAATGGGCCCACTTAACAGGAACTCCCCTCCAGACGTCTGGGACGGACGCTCACCGGCTAATGCAGTGGCATATAATACTCAGACGATCTTTCGGTCTGATCCGTTTCTGGCGCGTCTTTTGCGTGACTGCAGCTTTACATGTCCAGTGGTTCAGACCTTTACCTTAATTTTTACGCCACTAAACAGCCGAGCCGAGTCTCGTTTTGGGCGCCTCAAGAGGAAGTTTCCTTGTCCTCCTGTGTTTGGCTAGAAGTGTTCTTTCTTCTGGTAAGGGTCCTCATCCCTAGGGGAAAGGGTACATGTTCCTAGATACCGATGGAGGAGACTAAGGTAACGATTGAGGGTGGCGGGCTCTTCCAGACTTTGCATGGTTTCCTGGCCGGAGGCCGCAGGAAGCAATCGGGGCGCGTGGGATTTTGTACGCGCTAACTCCCTTGCAAGGAGGTGTCTATTCCTTCTAGGTGGGATTTACTGAGTCCACCTGGGGTTACTATCAGAATTTAGCCCGTTACTACTGACTCCTCTTTGAGCTTTCGTTCCGACGAAATGGTGGGTGGTTTGGGCACCGAGCCTAGACTGTGCGCTGTCTGTGCCGCTGAGAGACAGATTTCTCGGTCTTTTTGGTTTCAATTACGAGCGTCTAATTTATATCTTATGGTGTGGAATGCAGCAGGTGGATCGTAAGTGGTGTTTGTAAGTCGGTACACTTCAGTAGTGGAGGCGAAAAAACCACGAGTAAGTCCGTGACTATGCGATCTGGGGGGTTACCGACCCCCCTTTCGGTTTCAACTAGAGGTTCTTTTTCCCATGGTTTCACCGTGTAAATGTCTTTACTCTCATAGTAATTGATCTTAGGGTGAGTCTCTACATTAATTCCCTCTGGGAATCCTCGGCAATGGCTCGTGGGCCCGGACCCTTTGATGGTGTCCGGTCCTTGTGGGTCGTCGGATTGAACCGAGGGGGAACCAAGAATGGACCGCTCGGCTCCATGAGCTGAACGCCGGGCACCACGCTCTTGGGTTCAGAGCGTGTGACGTGCGTTTGGACAGTGTACGTCCGTGAGCGATTGCTGGCCGGTGATCACATGCAAAAACCCAAACCGTGTCGGTTTTCACATTCTGGGCTTCTCAGAGCCTGTATTGCTGTAAAGAAGGCTTCCCGCGAAGCGAGAAGTGATAGTTTTGTATTTTATGTCATTCTTCAGTAAAATATTTATTTTGATTTCAAATATTTTATTATGCAAAGGTGTTTAAAAAAATCTACATTGAAAAACAAATTTTATTCCATACACCTTAAAACTACTTTTTTGCATTATTTTTTAATATAGTATTTATAAAATTTAAGCGTTTGTCAAAGTGATTCAGTTAGTTCAAAAACTCTTCTGTATAAAATTCGGCCACCAGGATATTTATACAGTCATTGATTATATATAAAAGAAGTATATAAATAAAGAACATTATATATAACTGAGTATAACAGAATCATAAATTTTCTATATGCAAATATTATTAGCTCACATTCAATTACAATTAGACTTAATTTTAACTCTTAGTTTCTCAAACTTAAACTATAAAGGCATCTTTGAATACTTATAAATAATAATTATTGAAAAATAAAAACTAAATTATTAGATTGTGAAATTGGATGTCTTTATGGCAGAGTTACGACGCAGGCGACTTTTTCGTGTAAGTAAAGAGATGAAAATCACTTGGCGATGTAGGAATATTGATAAAAAGCGCCTCAGCTAAAATGATTTAAAGATTTAAATGTACTTGAGTTCTTAATTACACTTGGTCTGTATATTTTACTATTTGAGATGTTCCCGTAAAAAAATGTTTACGCAATATAATCTATATTTTATAAGTACTTTGCATATTATTACTATGCTTATTTTTGAACGATTGGTCAAATTTCATGAAAAATTAAGGTTAAAACGTTTAAACAAATGTATTAAAAAACTGTCTGCGGAGAATTTTCTTGAATTTAGTCTTAAGAACTTATATCGATATTTTCACATTAATTGATGATAATTACGCATTAACCAATATTAAATGAACTGGTTATAATTGATTTATACTTATTACATTTATATTTGCCTGCCAAATTTCACCGAAATGTTTTTAAGTTACACTCTATTTTTCCTTTGGAGAATAAAATTACAGTTAACTGTATTCTCCTCTTATCTCTTTTTTTTAAATATTTTCCAACCTTCCACGTTTTAGAAAAATAAATAAAATATAAGAAAATGATAGTTCATATTTATATATATATAATTAAATAAAAAAAACTTTTACAATCGTTTTAAATATTAAAATTAATTTAAAAGAATAAATCAAAACATCAGTAAAAAAACGAACGCAATGATACCAGTAATAAATATTGTTCTAATCCGTAGAATTAAAAAACTAAGATAATTAAAGATGGAAACTATTATAATAACTAAGTATTGTTGTCTGGGAAATCCAACTCATCTTTTTAAAGTTGATTTGAATCTCCAAAACACGCACATGTGCAGAGATTTGCTAGATATAATATAATTTCACATGTAAAGAGTAACATCTCATTGAAAATAATATTATCTTTTTTTTTTCCTCATTCCAGACAACGGGGTTATTTTATAAACACAGTACATTTTTATAGATTTCTTGACATTTGTACTCTAATTAATTTTGTGTAACACATGAGGAAAAATGTATAAAAATTAATTTCCATCATGATTATCATATTACGACTACATACAACTATGAAACCTGAAAAAAAATTTCTTGCTCAAAATTCAATAGTTCACAGCACACATTAAACTATTATTTCATTTGCATAAAAGAAGCATAGAAACAAAGATCAACTATATAAAGTAGAATCTGTTCAAAGAACTTCATTTTTGACTGAGCAAAAAACCGGCTTTTCAAAAAATTGAATTCTTGCATCTCAGTTTCACATATTAAATAATTATTAATTTAACAGTAGTGAAATATTATTAATTACTTTTTAAAGATATGATTAATTTCGGCAAAGCAAAATCCTATAATAACAACTAAAAAAATTAAAAAAACAAACAAACGATGATTCAATATTCAGATAAAATAAAGAGGGATCATCAGTAAACTGAAAGGCAACTTTACAGGCTATAAATGATTTTACATCTTTGACATTCTTTTTTTTTTTTTTTTTTTTTTTTTTCTTTTTACAATTCAGAAAGTGAGCATTGTAAAAAATTGGATTTAGTATCTTAGTCGTAATTTAAAATTTTCATTGTTAAAACTCATTTTAAAAGGAAATTGTCGTAAATCATAAAGCTATGAAATTCTGTCTGCGATTGATAGAATTTTTTTCTTTTAAAATTTGAGAGTTTTATGTTTCATGCATTTAATATCAGTTAATTACACCTGTCATGCAGTGATTCACAAAAGTACTCACGTAACAATCTTTTATTAGCTCTAATAAGTGAAAGGGAATTTTCAATTGAAATTTATGTATTTTTTTATGGAACTAAATTTTGGCATACATGTAGTTTAACAGATGCAAATTTATATGTGATACACAAGACTGTTCAAAGAAATCTAAGAATTATCCGACTGGAACAGCTGAAATAGATTTTCATATGTATTAAGCTCTTCCATATAATTTTAATGCTGAACTAAACAAAACATTTTAACACGTTAACCCTTTATCTACTGACGGTACTTATAAATACCATTAAAATAACTCATTATAAAATTCTCTTAATACGTCAGTTACTTTGAACAGTAATACTGTTTAGAATGAGTTACATATGCATTACTTTATCTCGTTTCAAAAGAATTATTGGTTACAACAAACAAAAATATTTTTAAATGATAATTTCTTTTGCCTTTATACATTTTAAGCTTTCTTGGTGCTGAAGGGGGGGGGGGGGGGATTTTCCAATGCGGAAATATTTCCATGTTTATATTGTAAAAACATCATATTTGTACATTTTATAATTCTACAAAATAAGAAGTAAATAGTAAAAAAAAAAAAGATTTCAGGGGGGGGGGGGGTTATAAAAATTACACAAAATTCTTGTAAATTCAAATTTAATTAATCCTTCTAAATCCTTCAATTCTTCTAAAATCCTTCAAATATTCATTAAATTATTATGTAAATCTGTTCAATTAGTTTAAACAATTAGCTTAAAACGCTTTAGAATGTAAAATTACGCAATATTTTACATTCTAAAGCGTTTTAAAGCGTTTCTAAGCGTTTACGTCTAAAGCTTTACGCATTATTTTCCTCTTTCCTTTTTTATAATTCTAATAATACTGTTTATAACGTATCCAACACTTTACAGAGCCTCATAAGAAAAGTAAGCCATCTTACCCAGATTCTTGTTTTGAACACAGGTGCAAACAAACAGATTATCTTTTAATTTGGTTCCAGGGAGGATTGTATTTTACATGATTACGACTTAGCACCCATCTGAATTTTCATGTACATTACATTCAATTACAGGATAGGAAAATATTGAAATCTTTTGATAGCGAGTTTGAAAATCTTGCAACTGGGATACTGCAGCTCCCTAATTTCCGTCATTATAAACATCTTCTTTTTTAAAGCATTACTTACTATCATTTGCTTTTTATTTTACTTTTATTATTATTCATCATATTTTAATTTATTCGTGCATTTTTTATTAGTTGAAGTCTAAATAAATAATTTTTAAAAAATGGGGAACAAAAGGATCTCCACGACCAAATTTTATATTACAGGGTTCGTATGAGTTCTGAAATTTTATTATCTGGAAAGTCTTCTCTACCAGTATTTCTCATTAATTAAGGTGAAACTTTGCATGTTTGAACTAGGTACATTTTTCTACGAAATATACGGATATTTAAAATGAAAAATATCGTTAATTGTACCAACTCTGTATATTTAAAAAGTCTTCTTCTAAATGAAATATATACTACTTAAACAAGTTATAAAAACAGTATTAATAAAAATTGCATTAATTAAAAATATTGCTTAAATATGGCGTAAATTTACAACTCAGCTTAAAAGAGACTCAATTAGATTTCTTGCTAAATTTTAGCGCAAGTGAAATGCATTACTAGATCATAAAAATCACTTCGAATTTTATCTAAGCATAATTTTATAACAGTTTTTTCAGATGCGATTATTTAACGGCAGGCAGAGTAAAAAAATGCAATTTAACTACATAAGTTCAGTTAAAAAAGTACTATTGAAAATGTATAAAGCCTGTTATTTCGTTTATGATTTATTTAACTTTAAAATGTAATATTTTGCGCATAAAGATTACTCTGGACATTTTCATGTTAAAATTTTCTAAGCTTTTAGAAATAGAATTAGAAGGAGGAATACACTAATGTCTGATTATCATATGATGCAGATTCCCTAGCGATTTATAACAAAGCTTTCTGGTTTAATACGATAATTGCAGATAAAGTCGGAATTATGGATATTGTACCAAAGAGAGTTATCATATTATATACATTAACAGTTTTTTAGAAAAGAGAAATATTTGGTGCTTGTAAGTTAATATTTATAATAAAAATTTATTAAATGGAAAATCGTCTGAAGAAAGTATCGCACATTTTTTAAGAAGAAATATTCAAAATGTATACGAAGATGGTTTTCGAAATTACGTTTGTGCAGAATGCAAAAGTTGCCTTTTATATAAAATAGTTTACACCTATTTATTGAAATTTATTCATATCTTTCGTTGTTCCAAAAGACCCGAAAATAGTTAAATATTACAATTTTTAAGAAAGTTTATGATTTTATTTTTTTTTATATTTTTCAAAATTAATTTTTCTGTGTGATGAAAAAGTTAGTTTACATTTCTATGTTTAATTGAAATCAGTTTATATCATCTGGTGGCCCCAAGCGTCTTCAAAATAGTTAAATGCTGAAATATTTATGAAAATATATAATTTTCATGTTTTTATTTTATTTTATTTATTTATTTTAAATTCATTTCACATACAGTTGAGAATGTTATTTATTGGCTATGCATACATTAGACACATAGCTGTAGTTTAAATAATTTTGTAGCTAAATCCAATCATAACTTCCAATGCCCCAAGTGTAGTTAAAATGTAAATTTTTAATAATATGTAAAATTTATAAACTAAGAACATTGTAAAATTTAATTTTATGAAAATGTTTAAAAATTTTGCAATTTGTTTTGTTACAAGGAATAAACTTATAGATAGTAGTATTTTTTTTAACAATGCCTGGAGTTTTAATTTAAAAATAAAAGCACTAAATAATACAAATTACTAAAACTTTAACTTACGTAGAAGATATTTTTTATTTTGAGATTTATTTTGAAGATTCGCCTATTTTTAAAGTTTGTAGAATCTTTCGGTGTTAAAATGTTTATTATGATTTCTCGTCGTTATTCTATTCAACTATATATCCTTGACATTTTCCTGATCCAGGTATACTTTCTGATTCCCGATACACTTGGCAAATTCATCTTTCAACAGCTTGGAAACAATATGGACATTTTGATTATTCCTCCGTTTTTTCTAGCTTTACCATGTACTTATATCATTTGTTAATTAGGTGGTTCAAAGCATCCAACTCATTTTCGAGTTAATAACTTCATAATAATCATTTGCTTTGAAGTGTATCTTTGGTACATGAAAATTCATTTCTGGTGTTCCACTATTTACATTTATAACGCAAATTAGTTTTTATACTGCTGAAGTTCTAATATCCCCATGTCTCTAAGGCCTGCTCTCTGTTATCTGACAACATTGAGAATAACAAATTCTCAGGGTGGCATTATAAGTTATATCGAAAAACAACACCGACAAATATCTTTCTTATATTGTATTCCAAATATCTGGAGAACGTGTAAACTTTCAAATTACACTGTAAAAAAAAATTCCTTGAAAAAACGGAAAACGTACTGGCAGCAAAGTTGCCGTATCTGCTCCATTTTTTCACGTAAAATTTACTTTTATGTCTTTTCCGTTTTCGAAACTGAAATGTTCCGTTTTTGGAAAATGAAGTATTCCGTTTTGAAAACTGAAATGTTCTATTTTGGAAATTGAAATGCTACGTTATAGAAACTGAAATGTTCCGTTTTGGAAACTGAAATATACCGTTTTGAAAACCAAACTGTTCTGTTTTGAAAATTGAAATGTTTCGTTTTAGAAACTGAAATGTTCCATTTTAGAAACTGTTGCTTTCAGGTTTAAACCTAGTTTTTTTTTCATTTTGCAAACTGGTATCTTAAGTTTTATCCCGGTTATTTTCAGCCATATTCAATTATCCGTTCAAAATTTGTCTCGCACTGAGATAGTGAGATCTCAAACTCTAATGTTATACGTATGAGGAGGGGAGAGGATTAATGCCTACATATATTTTAAAAAACAGCAAACTATTATTTTTAATTCATTTTTTCTGTGTACGATTATACGATTTGTTTTTTAGTTATCAAAATATCAAAATAATTCTAAAATATATATACTTAATATAATTTAAGTGTTGGTACTTCGCAAAATAAAGTAAGAAATAAAATTAAATATATATTTAACAAATATTTTCACACAAAAAATTGATGCTTGAAGAACTAACTTTGCACACTGTAAAATATGCATAAGTACTGCACACAGATATGTTTAACATTGATGAGGGAATTAGAGATGTGATTAGCATTCCACTTGATACTGGTTTATCACTTGTTACTGGTAATATTTCTGCGTTATTATAATTTGCTATATTTAGATCTTTCTTATTTACTGAAATTTTAATATAGCTAATTAAATAAACAACTATTTATGTTTATAATTGCTGCCAATATAATAAAATGATATATATTAAATTGCTTCAATAATTTTCAAGAAAAAAAAGATACATTGATATCAGTTTTTTTTTTTTTTCATTTTCAAAAGTGCCGTGCCCTCCTTAACCCCTTAAGGTAAAATTTTGCAAATTGGTTTTTGACTTGCATCTACTGCGAGCAAGACTGTAGCAAAACTATTGGTTCAACCCCCCCCCCCTCCCGAAAAAAAATATGGATAATAATGTTTAACTAATGTATCTTGAATGCATACTTCGTTTGTAAGTAATTTATAATATCTTTATTTAAAACTAATCATTTTTCAATAAAAAATGAAATTTTAAATTTTTTATAGTTTAAATTTAAACTTTCAGTAGATAAAGAAATAGCTTACAAATAAAATGTATGTTCAAACTACATTACTTTTACATTATTATCAATGTTTTTCGTGGCTCTTGAACAAATAGTTATGCTACCGTCTTATGCGCCGTGAATGAAACTAAAAAGACAATTTTACATTTACTTTAATCAAACTTAAACATAAAAAAATAAAATTTGAGTATGGAATGTTAAAAAAATGATTTTACATAAAAAAGAAATTAGGTTGTCTATATTAAAAATTGTATGCATTTATTTTTTATAAAGATCGAGAGAAAAATAAATGTTGCATTATTGCTAAGTTGCACTGCCAGGTAGAAAGTAAAACATTTAATACACCCTAATAGCTCTGAAAACCAATATACCATCACTTCTGACTATAAATTTACCTTTTTATGCATTATTTACCTATGCAAAAATCTTTAAATTTTCAAGTCTAATTTAATAATGAATCACTCTATTTATGTTGTAAAAGTTGTACTTCTTAAATGTCTATAGAATTTGTGTATATAAGCTTAAAACATCCGAGTTATTTAACTTTTACAAACTTCATGATAAAAAAGGCTTTTTGTATATATTTATATGTAGGCTATTGTTTTTGTTCCTTTTATTTAATCTTGGAGGGAAGAATATTTATCGTTGCGATGTCATAATCCGTTTAAATAGTTTTTTTTTTTTTTTTTTTTGTATGCGCCATAATGATATTTTAGACATGCGCTTTGTGTCAATGTAATTTAAAACTTCACATAAAAATATCTAGCTGCCAATCTTTTTATTTTTGAAAAACTAGATGAAGATAATTTTTATTTAAAAAATGTGAATACTAATATACAAATTAGAAACATTTCATTTAACTCACTTCCCTTTCCATTATAGCTTTCATTATAGCTAGGTAACTTGAAAAAGGACAAAAAGATTAGCAACTACATAGTACCTTGAAAATAACATTTAGTACTATACAACATTTAACACTTACTACTCTTTTTTGACAAAACCTCTAAAATTAGGAGTGTTTTTCTTTACAGGAAATTCAGAAGTTTAATATTTTTCCTAATTATTCACGATTAATAATTCTACCTTTGTACACTGTAAAACTTCAATAGTAACTCTTGTTATCAATCTAACAAAAATATATAAAATAAAGCATTTTATTTATATGTATATTTCAAAACAAAAAATATCACTGAAAAAAATCTATGTTCATCGAAAATTGCAGTTTTGCACCCACCATTTACGCAATGAAATATCAATCGTATTAAACATGGCTACAACTAATCTGTTACTAAGGACTGTTCTCAGATTTTTAATTAATTGACCTATTTTCGAAATATCCCAGTAAATGACAAACATTTTGCTGAAAATCGAGAGGATATCAACCATTCAATAAAATTTTTCCCAGATCTTCAAAATTCTACAATATGCTCACTCCACCCCCCCTCCTATGCTTTTAGGGGGGGGGGATTGAGCATATTGTGAATTCTTGTGAATTCCCCCCAAAATAAAATAGGATTTAATTAAAAATGCAACTATTTCAATACATTCAGCTGGAAAAAAATCTTGACAGTAATTCATGTCAATGTCGTCATTAATCCCTCCCTCCCTCTTTTACTGATTTACAATCGTAATTGTGATCAAACTATTGATATCAATTAGCAATCATGATTACTTAAGTAAATCCAAATTACATATTTTAAAGACAATAGAATTTTCGTTGAAAATATAAAAAAGCAAAACTAAATGTAATATCAAAAAAACTTTATTGCTAAAACATCCCAAATTAAAATACATTTCACAAACTATGTATATTAACTAGATTTATTGGCAGTTTGCAACTGTATCATTATTTTCCTATTTACCCTGGATATTTTGCCTCCTGTATCTCGATTTATGTCAGCAAAGATTCTGAAAAATGAAAATAAAGAAAGTTTGTAATAAAATAATATGTAACTAGATAAGCACTACAAAATTTACATGCCGTGCTGCAAGTCGTCTTGAAGTATAAGCTCTGAAAAACCCTAATTCTCAACATGTTACCCAGCATCAACGTAAACCAGTCTGATTCTCCATGACATTTATTGTTGGCCAAGGAAGAGCTCCATCAACTATGTGTTACTCTTCCTGTTTCCCAAACATCATTGGAAGCCATGGAAAGTTATGGATCCTCTAAAACAGTGATTTTATAGAGTAGCAGGGTTTTAGTACTTCAGCAATAAACATTTTTATAGATCTCAGAACATTAAAGCCATATGGTAACTACAGAAAACAGTTCGCTAAACAAAAATATAATCAGTGTTGTAAATAAATAAATATATATATACAAATATATTTAGAAACTATTTAAAAATATTTAAGTTTAAGTTTATTCAACAATAATTAAAAACCCACTAGGGGAAATAAATAAATAAATCTAAACGTTTTCAGAAAACTAAATAGAAGATTCAATTTTCAGTTCCAATTCATTTAAAATAACTATAAAAATAATTTATAAATTTTACTTTCAAGAAATAGCAATTCGAAAATTTAATTTTGATTCGAAATATTCATACAAACATTTGAGAAAATACAACTTAAGAAATTTTACTTCAAAAATATTAATTGTTAACTGCTGTGACAAGATTTGTCACATAACTACTCTGAGCGGTTTGTCAGACCGCTTAATTTAAAGATGAATGAAATGTTACATTAATTCTCAGAATACTATTTAAATATTAAACTTTATGTATCTGACTATTATAAATAAAATTCAGCTATTTAAAAGTCTCTAGAAATAGTAATAAAGCTCCAAACAAAACAAAATTTGATCAGTATCGATAATTAAACTAAAAATTACGAGTTAAACTGTGAAACTTTAAAAACTCTGCGTTCAGACCGCTAACATTAGTTATGGGTTAAATTTTTATTAGAAAAACTTGAGCAATTGTCAGAAATAAATATATTTTAGCATGTTTAGTTAATAATATAGGGGAGAGTGGGGTGGTATGGGACACTTTTTATAAAGTAAGATAATAAACTTTGTTTGATACAAAAACAAAAATTTCTATTTATAGAGTGCAAGGTAATACACTTTTTAAAATCCCTGAACAATATAGAAACATAGCAAGCATAAGCTATTTTATAATTAAAGAAAGTGCACGTTTCAAAATGTGTCCCATTCCTCCCCACATACAGGAAGGTATGGTATAGGAGTAAAAGAATGCTATAAGGCACAAATAGTATAATGTCGGCTAGATACACTATCAAACAAAGATTGCAGGTTAATTATGTAGTATGTACCATAATGTAAAATTCCAGTATCTTCATGACTGGAATGAAAATTCACCTTATTAAAAAAGAAAAAAAAAAGAATTTGACATGTCCTATTCCTCACCACTTCCATGTTATATGTTACACTTTTTGTATAAACAAAAATGTTGATTTTAGACTTATTTTAAAAAATGGATAATTTAAAGTATGATGTTTCATAAATAGGAAAACGAATACATCTATGCATAAATAAGTCATTATATACAAAAAGTATAAAAAGTATATGTAGCAAATTTATTTTTGTTTCTTGAAGAAATTTCCGGTATTTAAAGAAAAAGTTCCAGGTTTTTTCTAAAACGGAAATGTTCAGCTAAATCAAGAAAAATTCACAGAGTAACACCTCTAAAATTCAGGGCATATTTTTACAGTGTATACCGCGCTCATTTTTTAATTGAGGTCTTTGTTTTGATACAGATTCATACACGGGTATATATCACAAGAATATACCTTGTCATAAATATGAGCTATCCAAAAGGATTTTTTGTGGCCTCATACAACCTTAAAATTCTACCAGTATTCTAAGTTTTTTTTTTTTTTTTTTTTTTTTTTTTTTTTTTTTTTTTTTAAAGCCAGATTAGACGTACAGTCACCAGGATATATTCTCATGCAAGTATCATATAAATATTGCTCAACATTGCTGAGAACCATTTTATCTATATTATCTGGTATATTCTTCACACATGTTGATGAAAAGGAAACTACAGGTAACACATCGAAAGTTTTGTTTGACTGTATCAATTGGCCCCCAAAAGGCTAAAGAACGAATTGTTGCATCATACAAAGAATTTAGTACATAGCATAAAGAGGACTCATTCGTATGAAGCAAAGAAAAGAAAAATGTAAGGATCTAATGAGTTCAGCTATATCAGGCAAATACCTCCTCCTTTGTGACCAATATTTACTTATTTTTCGTTAAATAAATAGGCTATATAAAATAAATTCGTGGCATTAAAGATATGTTCATGAATTATTTAAAATTATTTTTTAATTTTTTAAAAATTTTTTGAGTTTAAAACTACATTTAGTATCAGAGTATATTAAACGGTAGTTTAGCAGCATATAAATAAAAAAATATTTACATAACTATGTTAAGAACTGGATACAGAGACGTCCATGGGTGATAATTTCTGAAAGTGAGATTTTAGTAATTTTATATCTATTTTTCCTGAATTAAATTTTATCTTAAAATATTACCTGAATAAAAATCTGTCGCTAATATAGAAAATACTTTTCTGTTTATTATAAGAAACTTTTGAAGGGGAAATTCCAACTGTATTTTGCGTCTTCTTCTTAAACTAAATTATAGTTTACTGTAAAATATACATACAAATCTATATACCATATACAGAACTCGGCAAAAAAATTGAAGAACCTTAAGAGTTTTAGGCAACAACTATTCAAATCTCTGATGTAATAATAATAATAATCTGTTATTTCAAATGAGTTATGTATTTTCTAAAATATTTATTTACTATCATTTGTACCCTTTTAACCCCTTTAAATAACCGTTAAAAAATGAAAACAACTTTTTTATAAAAATCATTTAACACACTAATTAGTAGTAATGCAGTTTAGAATGAATTATAGATACTATACTACATCTTTTTTTTATATAAAATATTATTGGTTGCACAAAACTAAAGTATTTTTACATGCGGATTTCTATTTCTTTTGCACCATTTCAGTTTCATGACGTTGAATGATTAGGAGAAAATGTGTCATTTCGGGATTGTTTTTATTTTTCTATTGCAACAGCATTGTATTTGTGCATTTCTTATTTCTACAAAATTCTAAAAAAAATATTTAAAGTAGAATGTTTGAGTGGAATTAGAAATATTTCACAAAATCGATATAAATTCAAAAGTAGTATTTATAATTGATTTTAACTGTCAAAATCCTTTTAAAATATGTTAAATGATCGCTTAAAGATAATAGTTTTATAAAAAAGTTATAAAATCTTTTTAATTTTGGAATCACAAGATTTTAAGAAATACACCTTTTATATATAAACATTTAATTTTTTTTTTTTTTTTTTGGAGAGAGAGAGAGAGAGAGAGAGAAAGAGGTGTAACAAAAAATTAGAAACAAATATTATTGACATGTTTCGATTCCGTATAATACGAACCACAATCATAGTAAAAAAAAAATAAATAAAAAATAAATAAAAGTAAATAAAATAAAAAGAAAATAAAAAACATTTAGATTTTTTTTAAAATTATTATTATTATTATGATTACTTTTCTTATTAGATGGAGTCAAAATATGTCAATATTTCTTTTTCATTTTTCGTTGCATCTCTCTCAAGTAAAATAAAATTGCTTATTCAAATACAGCTCATATTCAAAATATTAGAATAATTACCTTTTTTTTAGAAATTGAAAATATCGTTTGGTAATTTAATGTCTTTTAATGAAAATATGCAAACGATATTTTTATTAAGAACTTATTGTTGAATAAACTTACTTGTTATCTTAAATTTAATATCATTTTTGAAAACATTAATTGCAAAAAAAATTATTTTGAAAAGTCAAAATATTAGAATATTTATTCAAGTGGTTCAAAATATTAGAATATTTCACATTAATTCTCCTTTAATTATTACCAATTCTTAACTGGTGGCATCATTGATTAAATTCAGACTATTTTATTTAAAATCAGTATTCTTTTTTGCAGTTTGTTTCATTTTCGTCTTAAAATGGGCCGTGTGAGTGATATTCCTGAATCTACTAAACTTCGTATGGTTGATTTGTATCGGCACGGTAAAAATCAATGTTTTATAGCGAATTATTTACATTGTACGCAATCGAGCGTTAGTAAAATACTAACACAATATTCAAAAATTGGAAAATTTCAAAATAATCGCCTAAATGGTGGCCGAAAACCAAAAACATCTGCTAGAGATGACAGGAAACTGAAGCGTATAGTTAAGAAAAACCGTTTTAAAAGTGTGCGATTCTTGCACCGAAAATGGAAAGAAGAAGGAGTTGAAGTTTCTACATCGACAACATTAAGACGTCTCCATAAATTTAAATTTGAATCTCGTGTACCGAAAACAAAACCTCTCATGACTGCAAGACAAAAGCGTATAAGATTGAATTGGTGTAAATCAAGACGTTTATGGAGCAATGGAGATTGGAAAAAGATATTATTTAGTGATGAAAGTATGTTTTGTGTTTCATATGGTAATCAAGGTATTCGAGTTTGGAGAATGAAGCAAGAAGCATTTGATAAAGAATGCCTTAAACGTTCCATAAAATTTGCTGCTAGTGTCATGGTTTGGGGTTGTATGAGTGCAGAAGGACCTGGAAAGTTATGCATCGTCTATGAAAAGGTTAACTCTCTGATATATCAAGAAATTTTAGAATATTACATGATTCCATCATCAGAAGATTTATTTGAAGATGATTTCATCTTTCAACAAGATTTAGCGTCCCCGCATACCTCGGTGTCAACTAAGAATTGGTTCCGCCAACGCAACATTAAGGTACTTCCTTGGCCACCAAATTTACCAGATCTTAATCCTATCGAAAACTTATGGTGTGTAATAAAGAAAAAACTTCAAGAAAATCCTTCTTCAAGTAAAACTGAGTTAGTGGCACGTATAAAGTCTATTTGGGCTAATATTGATAAAAATGTTTGTAAACACCTTGTATATAGTATGCAAGATCGATTGTACGCTGTTATGAAAGCTAAAGGGGATGCTACAAAATATTAACTACCATTTACTTCATATTCATAAGGTAATATTGTTGCGTAAAATAAAATATTCTAATATTTTGAACCAATCTAAATTTTATTCTAATATTCTGGTGTGTTTAAGGAAGCTGTATACCTAATTTATTGTGCTGTATTTTATATTTTATAAATGTTAAAATCTTATCTAAACATTCCAGATTTAATTTATAAGAAATTTAATTACATTTACTTGGTATAAAAAATAAATAAATGACAAATAATTTTTTCTTATTACTTTTTCTCAATTATTCTAATATTTTGAATATGAGCTGTATTCATGAAAAATGCTTTAGATCATGAATTTTCAGGAATTCAAAATTTTGGAAATAAAAAGAATAAAGGCAAAGTTTTCTGAAAGTATTCTGGTAATGTTGTAAAGAGTTTCATAATCTATGCTTGACGAATAATTTTTCTTTATTGTATAGGGTAGATTTTGTTCCGTTAAATATTATTAAGTTTATTACATTGTATACAAAGTACTAAGAATGCAATTGAACACTTTCAAGAACGCCTTAAATTGCGAAAATGTATTGAACGCACAAATGTAATATCTCATTTCCATTCATACCACTATTGTGATTTAATTGCTCGAGGACTCCCGGTGAAAATGCAACATTATATTTAGCAAAGTTCAATTAACCAATTTAATTTCCTGAATAAAGTTATATTCTGGGCATGCAATTTATTCGATACGTAATATAGAATAGCCGACGAGAAAATGCAGGCACATTTATTTGTCAGTAGATGAATATTTTATACACATTCGCTCGTTTTTTAGCTTTATAGGACCTAGAATGTTATGTATAAAATCGTTTTCAAAGATAATTATTCAACAATTCGTCAGTACATACTTTTATATTCTAATTCGATCATATTAATACTGTAAAATCTTCCTTGCATCACATAAACTTAATTAACCAAAATTTAAAAAAATGAGAAATAGATTGAAAATCACAAAATAATTTAGTATTTCTAATCAGTAAGCTATTGTAATTCTGATGCCTGGGGTATGCCTGGGAAACTAAAAGATTTTATCTAACTTAACAATTTAGACAAAATGCATTATTGGAATGGGATTATTTTCCATATATAGAATTTTTTGACACTTTGTTGAATATCTAGAAATGTATATGAAGAATTATTCTAAATCTCTTAATGTATAAACATGATACTACGAATCATACATTTCTGTAACTCCATAGGGTACCGTAAACAAATTGAAAAAGAACAAATATCTTTTATATAACCCTATCAGTACTAATGTATCCAAAGCGCCCAAACTGTAGATTATGATTAAGTGCATTATTGCAAAAAAACTGTGTTCATTTTTATATCGATAGCATGCATTTTCGTAGCGAAATTAAAGATTTATAAAAACAGTCCCAAATTTTTCCAAGTTCTTTGCTAATATTTTGCAAAGTTCTTAATATAAAATAATGTCTTTAATTTCTCTACGAATATACATGCTATCGATATAAAAATGAACACAGTTTATTACAATAATTCACTTAATCATAATCTACAGTTTGGGCGCTTTTGCTACATTAGTATCGACAGGATTATCCAAAATATATTTGTTCTTTTTCAATCTGTTGACGATCCCCTATGGAGTTTCGGGAAAAAATCTTCACGGAAATATATGACTTGTAGTATTATGTTTACACATAAAGAGTTTTAGGATAATTTCTCATTTACTTGTCTAGATATTCAACGAAACGTCAAAAATCACAAGTGGACTGTCATCTTTAGCCATATAGAGTATTATTACTGGATCTGAAGTTTGATGATAATCTGTGCATTAGTTTTTGATATTGAGCTATTGCAAAATCTTGAAAAAAATTTTGCATAATAGCGCTACATGTTGAGTAATGTACATCGGAAACTAACAAGGATTATTTTTTATCAGATACTAACGGAAACTGAAATTTGATGAAATCTATACATTAATTATTGAGATACTTTTATAGCGGAATCGTGAAAAATGCAGCATCTGTCGGGAACTAAACAACAATAACCTATATCAGGGACTAACTGAATTTCGTGCATTAGTTTTTAAGATATATCTATTGCGATAATCAGGAGTAATGCACCTTGACATTGCCCCACTGTCGAGCGATTTGTACCCAAACGTTATCAGCAGCACGTTATATCAAGTACTAACTAAATCTAAAGTCTTATGAATATCCATTCCCTAGTTCTTGATATATGCTATTGAAGAAATTGTGAATAATGCAGCATAGCAGTGCCATGATTGAGAGGCATACACCAAAAACTAATCAGATCATGTTCATATCAAGGTCTAATAGAATTTAAAGCTTTCTAAGTGAAATTCCATGCATCAGTTCTTGAGATAAAGCGGCCACAAAATTTTTGTCACATATAAACAGACAGACTGACTTATAGATAGACTCATAGACTCGGAAACTCACAGATCAGAAATTTTGTTAAAAACATGTTTTAGGGTTTTCTAACGTGAAAATTCACGTCAAAAACTGAATCACGAGTCCATTCTTCTTGTAAAGTTAGAGGAAAGTAACAATTAGACACTGATAACGATATTTGTAGGGGTTGAGTGGAGGGAGAGGGGTATCGAGGTATATAAACGGATTTATATTAATGTAATTCTTAAAATATTATGTAAAGAAACAGTGGGTTTTAAAGATTATTTTCCTCCCCTCCAAGTAGCTCAGCTCCTCTTCGTTCATAATTGTTGGGAAGGAGTTTTCTCTCTTTAAAAAAATAATTTCAAATTCTGTTTATTAATAACGCTTTATGCATTCTTTTTTACAAAATATATTTACAAAATGTCTTTTTACTTGCGTGATATTCTCTAAAACATACCATAAAAGATTATTTGATTTAAGATATATTATTGATTATTTTATTAATAAATTTTATTTTTATATCGAGCGTGTTAGTCCAAGTTTTAAAAATCATATTACAAGAAATAAAATATGTATAACATTGGGAAACAGCATCTTACATGTGATGATTTATAAAAAAATATATACTTGAATGTGTGAAGAAAAAAGAAATTTTAAGTATTATTTTTTTATTTATATACTTATTTAAATAAAATTATGAGAAAAATTAATCAATGTTTCAAAAATGAAGAATTTAAAATAAAAGTTCTTTTTTCTAATAAATTATTCTTGATCTTTAGTTAAAAAGAATAAAAGATTCATAAAAAGCGTATAAAAGGTAAAAAACAACGTTTAAATTGTATTGTCAAAAGATAATTAAATTAAAACATTTAGTAAAAACAAACGGTAGCAAAAGAGGTGATCTATATCAATTAATATAAATTAAGTACCTGGATTTTTATTGTTATTGTTTTTTACATATGCGCCACATTACTCGTAAAGCATAAGTGTAAAAAAAGCATAAAATATACATAAGTAGAAAGACTAATTCAAAATAAGCAATACATTCATATATATATATATATATATACATATAGTAAGTTGTTTCTGTTTAAACCATCATGTAAATCCACAAGTGCATTTCTGGCAGTTTTACGTAAAACATGAGAAAAATTTTAGAAGAGAAATTTGCAGTCTATTCTATAAAATATTTTATAAGTATATGGGACATTTTAAAGTTTTCTTTAACTCTGTTATCTGACTGAAGGCAAAATCGTGTTTATGTTTAATACCAATGAACTAACTTTTTCCTCGGTCCAACACAAGAAGTATACGGTATACCCAAATTATTTCCATTTGACAATTTTAGTTAAAAATTCTACTTTGGCGTGGATACTTGGCGGAGTAATATTGTCCCTTTCGTGGGCAGGCAAATTTATTATTGTTTTACATATATTTATTCATACGGTTAATTCTCACTTTTCTTGCAGGTACAAGGCAGTAAGTAAAAAATGAGGACCTGCGAAATAACACCAGGTACTTGGCATTATCGCAGCTACGCAGGAAGGAGGTTGGCAAACGTAATTGCAGCCGAATGAACCAGAAATCCCTAGATGTCTGAAAATCCCAAATATCACATAGTACTCTTCTCAGAAGATGCTTTCGAAAACAAAGTCTGTGGATCGCTCGAGTATCTATATTCATGATGAAGGTCTGAGACCATTGTTCTGGATGACACTCGCTATTGCGCCAAGTTGCGACAAAATTCTCCATATGGTGAGAAAAAACAATAAGACTCGCCAAATTGAAAATGCTCAAGTACTGATCTTTGTGTCTATGTATGCTGATACAGTCAATATTTTTATCCTCGTTGCGGAACGATCAATGCCACTTTACATAGTCGATTACATCGTGTTATTTTACACTGTTCTGTTTATAGAGATATTACCTCATCACCAATTTAGTTTAAAAATGGCCAAAGACATATGAGGATTATGCGATATTTTTTTAGCATCAGTTAATCACTATCCGCTGAATTTTTTTCGTAGGTTGAAAGTTAAAATCACATGGCAATTTTTAGTGTAAATTTTCATCATGATAAGTCAAAGATAACTGTTTTTAAATTTTAATTAGACTGCTAAAATAAGTGTCTGAAACATTTAAATATTTATGAAACGTTTAAAATATACTTTGTTTTAATAGTTTGTGTAGCGGTTAGTCGGATCTCTTATTTTATGAGCAATTCAATAATAATAATAATAATAATAATAAAACGTTATTTTAGTACATTTTGAAAAAAAAAATTCTAATAAACAGTTAAAGATGCATTTTTCAGACTTTCACGATGAATCTATTTGGCTATTGTTTTATATTTATCATTGACCAAATCACTAATGCTGATCAAAAGCCAGCGAGAACCCTGTGTAAGAACTGGTCGATATCAAAAACTTTAGAAGTCGTAGTTAAAAACAACCTACTGTTTATTAATATATATTGTAGCTTTTAACTGCTGTTTGCAACTTTTTGTTCTGTTCTATTTCGTAAAGTTCCTTTCAAGTTAATAAAAAAAGATTTATTTGATTATCTTTGTGTCAATAATTATTTGTTTACATAGAAAATCACACATCGAAAATCATATTTTTGCAACAAATCGTAAAATAAAATCGTTTAAAATCTGCCAAGGAAGTTTGAACGGTGTATTTTTTATTTCACATCCATATATCAAGTAACTTTGTCATAAAATGCGAGCATTTAAAGTATATTTGTAGTTAAGTGATATAGTTAACCCAAACCTGGGGCAGCTTTGGCACCTCGTTTTATTTCCTTCCTACAATACTTCTCTTATGTATTTCAATCAACTTTGATGTTAAAACGATTCATGAAGGCGGTATGATTGTATTTTTATGAGACCCGACATCACAGAATAAACTAGTCGGATGCTCAATCCCAGATCTTTCTTCTATCTCAAATTGTTAATATTTCCAGAAAAATGAAACATAGCAGCGTCACCGTTTAGGTAATTTACATCAAAATTTAATCAGCAACAACTTATCTCAAGCTCTAAAGGGCTCTAAAATTTTATGTAAATCCGTGTATTAATGTTTGAGATAGAATCATCGCAGAAATCGTAAAAAATATGTAAATAAAAGCGCCATCTGTGTAGCGATTTACTCAAAAATCAACAACAACAACAACAAAAACTAATTTATATGAGGGACTAACTGAATTTGGTGTTTGATAAAAATTCGTGCATTAGTTGCTGAGATAGAACTATTGTGATAACCATGAATTATGCGCAGAGCAATCTGTTTGCGATTTATATTAAAATGTAATCAGAAGTGCATGATATCACTTATTAACGAAATCTGAAGTTTTAGCAGAATCTGTCCATTTCTTGTCTATTTGTTCATAGTTCTTGAGATATCGCCATTAAGGAAATCATGAAAAATACAGTATAGCAGCGCCATCTGTTGGGCTATATACACCAAAATCTAATCGCATCAAGTTTATAGTTAGGTCTAACTAAATATAAAGATTTGTAAAATTCCGTGCATTAGTTCGTGAGATAGAGCTCCCATAAAATTTATGTCACATACAGAAATAGATACTCACAGACAGACATTTTGTAAAAACATGTTTTTTTTTTTTTTGTAATCTCACAACCCCTAAAACATGTAAATCTGTCAAAAACCAGAATTCGAAAATTTTCAAGAATTTTCACTTTTTTCTTGTAAAGAATGAAGAAAGCAAAAAGAGTGATGAAACATGACAAAGTGACTGCAGTTTACGGCATATGTATGAGATATTTACTACATTTAACAGTAAATGTATGTTGTGTAAAACAATGAGTGTAATACGAAAGAAATATTTCTTATATTTGTTTATTTCCATTTTTTAACTGTATTAAGTTTCTAAACATGCAAATATGCGTAAAAAATTATCTAAATAATGGAAAATATGACAGTTATGAATCTGAAATACAATATATTTACATCACTAAACAATAATGTCTTTTTTTCTTCCCAAAGGTATTTCCATTTCGTATCTTTGTGCAAAACTTATGGTTTTGGAGTTATTGTTCAACTCAGACGTTTATCTGGGTATTACATTAAACATGAATTGCTTATTGCGATAGCACTGTGCATTCTATTTTAAAAAAGGATTTCTTGAATGTTATTGATCGATTCTGTTGAAAACAGATCTTTCTTGACAGTGTGTTGAAAGCGTACTCTGAATTTTCTAAAAAAAATATTAGCAGTATTTCCAAGATCACATTACTTGATTATAACTTTTCTTAATTAATTTAAAAGTTACATAATATTATAAAATTTAAATTTTATTAGATGCGACAAATTTTATAACAAAAAAATTTCATTTTGAGAAAGGTTAATTTAATTTATAAGCCGGATGTTTTGATTACTTAAATTTCATGTTAATTAAAATAAAAATATCCTAACTAAAGAATTTTTTTATGAGTTATGTAATTAAAGATTGTGGAGTAAATTACAGATCTTAGTTAAATTTTGAAAATAAATTTTCTTCACTTGTGATATATTCCTTACATATACAACAGCAAATAGGTAGTTCATAGAAAAATTCATTTCTTTTTAACTCAAACGTTTAATACGTTTGTCATTTAAAGAGATATTAACTCATACTCCTTACGTATTATTATATTAAATTGATTGAAATTGTCAAAACAAATTATATTTTATGTTGACTTTTCTAATTTAATTGCTACGGGATTACACATAAAAAAAGAATTTTTCTAGACATACGAAAATATTATAAAAATATTGTGAGTAACTTGAAAAGAAATTAGACTATCTGTTCAAAAGTATCAGGAAACATTCTGTAATTTTTGTCGAATATCTAAGAGAAATTAGTATATCAAGAAGACGAATTCTTCTGGAAATGGAAAAGTTTAAAATTATATGTCACATGAAATTTTTTATTGGTGGTATACTTATGAGTATAATTACAAGATAAACAACAAACTAAACATCGAATAATGCTTCCGATTAGTTTGTAAACTAAAATGTATGAAAGTATGAATGTGTGAAATGAATTTTAAACAACCGTACACTCTCAAAAAAAACTTTCGTCTTTTCACAGAAAATGTTCTGGCAGCACTGCTGCCAGTAATTGTATGTAAATTGACGAATATCCGTTTCTTTTTTATTCTGTCAAAAGTGGTAAAATATCCGTCAATTGAAAAATGTATGGAAAAGATTAATGCGGCGGGCATGCAAATCGAATTACTGAACCCAGGGCTGGAAGACGAGCCCGCTGCCACGGCGCTTTTGTTGTATAATAGGAAAAGCTTTGAAGTAAAACCGTTAATTCTATATGCGTGTGGTTTGGTTTATTTCGTTAAAGAGCTGTTAATTTTGAAGTTAATTTCGGGATTTTTTGTCTATAATGAAAGTGTGGCTAGGTTTTTTATACGTTAGTATTAGTGTAGCATAAAAATGTGAATTCTAAATATTGCTAGAGGAAAAATAGGGATGTTCTATTTGTATTCGATAAGATTTTTTTAAATAATATCAATTTTTTTGCATTTTATTTTTTAATAAAAATATCTTTTAAATGTATTCACTTAAAGTATATTTTAAATGCGAATATTTGTTACATAACTTAGTAAATTCAATTTTATTCAACTTTGAACAGCAAAATTGTGAGAATTTTTGAATGAATGAAGAAAGTAATTGTTATTTATTTTTAAATTCGAAAACATTATTGTCTTTTTAAACTAAATTAGACATCTTAATCTATAGAATTTTTTGTTTTTCTTTTTAAAAATAAACTCGAATTTATAACTAACAGACCCAATACGCTTGCGTGCTAGAAATAAACGGAAAGTTTTCCTCATTTTTAGACGTTCGGAATGAATTCATGGATCAAATATTTTTTATGGGAGTACGGAAATTATTTGTGAAAAAATAAGGTAAACTTAGTGTATATTGACGAGTTTTTCTGACAGTGTATCAACTGATAAAAGCAGTGTTAAAAGGTGTGGAAAGTTAATATTGCAGTTGAAAATAACGGAAACGCGTATTACATTTTAAAAATCATATTTAAAAGAAATTTGAGCATGTCTACGAAAAGTGTTATCGTAATATACTGCAGTTTTAATGGAAATATTACCGAAAAAATTTGGATTAAAGCAGAACAGTCTGCATTTTTCATTAACTGAGTAGCTTGCGACCGCAAGTTCTACGGGAATTTTTCATCATTTTATTCCTACTCTCCACCTCCAACCTTCTCTCGCAATTTGTCGGTTGAGTTTTTTAACATCCTGTATATATTATTATAATTTACTAGTCTGTCATGTAGGGCAACTCAAACAGAAAGACTAACACAATATCGATGAATACAGAAATCTATCCGTGGTTCTGCATGACAAACCGGAAATCAGTCAATTGCGCAGTAGTGTGTGCTTTCTATAAAACCGTTCTACTTGCAGATAAAATTGCATCGCAATAACAAAAAATTACAAAACTAAATGAACTGATTCATTTCAATTTGTTCCATTCTTGAATATGACGTTTCCTTTCTTAATAGTAACTTTTTCTTTATTCTTCAAAATTTCCACTACAAATGTCTATAAAAATATTAGAGTCATTGTTAAATGCAACCACCTTCTCTCATATTACACAAAATAGAAACTCCGTATCGAAAACAAATCAGCATATCCCATTTCACAAAGCAGATTTAAGTTTTTTTAGATTTTAAAAGGATTATTTAAATGTGAGCGTTTGAAAAGCAGATTTAAGTTTTTTTTAGATTTTAAAAGGATTATTTAAATGTGAGCGTTCGAGTATGAAAGTTTATTCACTTTTTTGCATATGGTTTCAAAATTTTCTGAAATATTATAAAGAACTTATACATGTAATTGTCGTCAACTTAACATTATCCCAAACTAATTAAATATTTGGATAATCCATAAAAATGCATGGCTGTGTATATATATTCTTTAAAAGCTTCATAAAATACAGATAAAATACATTCAAAAGTACATTTAAGTCCTTTAAAAATCCTTTTTTAAATTTTTTTATTGATGAGGATTACGTAAGTGTCAGTCGAAAACGTTTTGGATTTTTTAAAGGGACTTGAATGTATTTTACAGTGTTTTATATATTTATGAATTATTTTAAGCAATATATAAGCACTAACATGCAATTTTATGATTTTAATTAGGAAACAAATTGAAATTTTCACTGATTTTTTAAAATCCTATTGTTTTTCAATAACATTATTAGCGTAAAGACAAATTAAATATAAATCTGAAATATAATGAAATTTATTTTATGATTTAAAAACTGTTTAATATTAGCACATTCGTTATCTATCTTTTTAAGCTGATTTTTTTCATTGATCTTAAGAATTATTTTTAACAGAATTAAAACATCCCGAAAAAGTCATTTCGATGTTAAAAATTTACTACAGAGTGTCTGTCATGTCTTTTTCATATATTATGTTTACATAATTGTAATTTAAAGCCATTCAGAAGGCTTTTTTCGTCTACATTATTGTCAGAATGTAATTAAATTTCGATTATGTAACAGTTTTTATTAAAACGGTAAAATATCTGGAAATTTTGCTGCATGTATTTTTTACAGTATTCTTTTTTGCTAATTTCTGTTATTAAGTGCAAAAATATACATTATTTTGTTATAAAAATAACAACTACTTATTGTAAATAAAATAAACTTTATTTATTAATGTAACAAAAGCATTTTTTGTCTTTGATCTTCCTTCTTTTACAATCATATCTCGTTAACTATAACAGCAAATTGAACAGAAAAATCAAACAAAATAAATATTAATCTACCTTAAAGACAAATGTTTCATAATCTTCAAAAATATAATACATCGATGAAGAAAAATACCGAATAACTTGTTTCGAGTTACTCACAATTCTGAAAGAAAAGCTCTTAAATATTTGAAAACA
Organism: Maratus speculifer; assembly: GCA_964019185.1. Lineage (NCBI taxonomy): Eukaryota > Metazoa > Arthropoda > Arachnida > Araneae > Salticidae > Maratus > Maratus speculifer. Next base: position 199,091,113 of record OZ025294.1, on the reverse strand, counting down.
AGTAAACAATATATTTTCCACTATTACAAAGAAATATTAGTTTCTTTTTTAATTTTAACAAAGTTTATATTATAAATTAATTAGTTTTCTCAATGAAAAAGAACTATTTATAGGTTAGTAACATTTTTTAACAAAACATTATAAACTGTACAACTGAATTTATTCTTCCAAGATTAATAAAATAATATTAGTTTTCATGTTAATGTTAATGCTGCTATTTTATCATGTTTTTGTTGATTTTTATCACAACATTAAAATGTCTACTTAAAAATCCGACTCATTCTTAAAAAAAAAAAAAAAACACATTATACCGAAAAATTTATTCGGCATTAATTCTGGAATCAATAGAAACAGTAAAAATGTTAAAATAGCACTATAAAACATATGTGTTACCTTACCCCATAAAGTTGGTGGTAGCGAAGTTTCCACCAAGGTTTATGGTGGAATAACAATAAACTAAAATAACCAGTGTAACATTATACTAATATGTAATGTTACACCAGTGACGTATGTTGAAATTACACCCTTATATAAGTGAAAAAAAATTACAACATAGCACTGGTGGCAGAAAGCTGCCACAAGCTTTTTCGAGTAATGTTATACAAATGTTTTACAGTGTGTTGTTAATTTCTCATTATTTATCTTAATACTTTTTAATTAAAAGTTTTTATTTTTAAGCCACGCCCCCAAGCAACAAATTGTGTTTCTCATTCATGTATTCTAATCTCTAAGACGTTAACTCTGAAAATAAGGCAGCAGCACTGATTCACCGTCTCCAGAATTCTAGTTATCAGCACTGACACAAAAACAACGGCAAACAAAGACGGACTTTTTTTTACGTATATATGATCCCTTAAATTTTAACGCAGCATTTTATAATGGATATTTTGTCTTCATTATTCTAAACAAAAGAAATGGAAAGCACTTAAAAAATATGTATTGGTACATAATTCCAAGGGACTCAGCACAAGAAGAAAAGAAATGGAATTGGATACGACATTTTTTGTGTCAGGCTCAGGATTAGTATTGAGAGGCGGTGAGAGATTTCCTAATTACATGCAATGTTCTATCAGTAGCATAATGCATCATCTGGCGGATATTTCTGAATTTAATCTTGTACAATTTTCTCAAAACATAAATTTCACATTTACAATATCATTATATGAAAGATAAATACATTTCAAAATTATTTTTTTAAATGGTACGAAGAAATTCTAAAAATAATTACACCATGACGCAAAAGTTTAGACAATGACGTCATTCAGCTTTAAAATGTAGAAATATGACGTCAGAATTACAAAAACCTGTAAATATATTCAAAAACTGATTTAAAATGCTATGTACAAAAGACAGTCGTTTTATTTGCTATAATACTAATTTTTTTCATAAAAATTCAAATGTGCTTGTCGCAAAAGTTTAGACACTATTCTAAATTTCTTTGAATATTCTCTGGCATATGCAAATTTAGAATCGATGATGTCACAAATTTGGAGTACTTAAGTTCTGCAAACGATTGCGCTTCATAGTCGACATGCCGAGAGCTAAAGAAATTCAAGTGAATGAGGTTTCAAGGATTTGGCAGTTGAAAGGTGAAGGGAAGAGCGTTTCTGAAATTTCTGCTATTCTTAATAGGTCAAAAAAATCTATTTATCAAGTTTTATTTAGTGGTTCCGAATATAAAGCAAAATGTCGGTCTGGGAGGCCTGTGGGTCTGTGACAAATGTACGAGAGGATCGCCTGATACAAAGACTAGCGAGTACTCAACAAATGAGCTTACGTGGAGTTCAAAGCTCATCGGGACTCTCTGTATCAAAGGATACGATTCGTAGACGAATTTTGGAAAAAGGAACAATCGTTTATAGCAAAATGCAGAAGAAACCAGCTCTGAAGCCACATCATAAGTTACAAAGAATGATGTGGGCTCGAAAGCATATGTCATATGGCGAGAAATGGCAGTCAGTCATATTTAGCGATGAAAAAAAGTGGAATCTGGATGGTCCAGATGGTTGTTTATCGTATTGGCATGACTTGCGGAAGGAACCTCGACGTTTTTTTTGTCGCAGACAAGGAGGGGGCTCGGTGATGGTTTGGGCAGCCTTTTGCTATAATGGACAAGTATCTCTGACCTTCACCAGTGATCGTCAAACTTCACAGCATTATACACATACATTAGAAGAAAACCTACTGCCATTTGCTGAGCTTCTAGGGGGTCCTCAGTGGGAATTTCAGCAAGACAATGCTTCAATTCACACTGAAAAACATTCAAAATCTTGGTTTAATTCCCATAATATAAGAGTTCTCGACTGGCCAGCATGTAGCCCAGATCTTAACCCTATAGAAAACCTTTGGAGCATCATGTGTCGCAAAGTTTATAGCAACACTAGACAATACTCTTCTGTACAGGAACTTAAGACATCTATTGAGGATGCATGGTACGATATCGATCCACAAACTATGCAAGATTTAGTTTCTTCGATGCAATCTCGTATATTTGACGTAATACAGAAGCATGGATGCGCAACCAGGTTTTAAAAATTGTTTATTTCGATTTTATTTGATTTGTGTCTAAACTTTTGAGACAGCAGTTTATTTTTGTTACCATTTAATTTTTTGCAATATGCACAATTTCACTTTTCTTTGTTATAAATATTGTTTATATGTACAGCACATTAATTTCAAGCAGTGATTTGAAAATTGAATAAATATTTTTCAAAGTATGTAAGAATTTCTTCATTGTCTAAACTTTTGCGTCAGGGTGTACAAGTGGCTGATAGCATTCAATATATTCTTTTTGACATGTTTTATTTATTTTATTTCTGATGCATCTTACCAATTTAATAAATCTGTAAAAGAAAGAAACATAGAAAATACATGGTTTCTAATCATTCTAATTCATCTCCTTAAACATTTCTTAAAATGTTATGAAAAAAAATTTAAAAACATTTATTTTATCAAAAATGTTCAGTATATTTTAAAGTTTAAAAACGATGAATGAGTGAAATAAATAATTTAAAAATTAAAATGTGTTTGGTTTTGACAAATTTTGGTTTTTTCAATTTCTAAATGAAGTATCTGGAAATAATCGAATGTAATGTCTAAATTAATTAAAGAGCAAATATTTCTTTTTGATTTATTTCAATTTCTAAGCAACTTAAAAAATGAAACACATTTACGTATTTCATAATTACATAAAGCCGAATGCATTGATGTAATACAAAAAAAAACTATGTCAAACTTTAATTTTATATTAATAACGCATCTACTCAATTTTGAATAGTAAATGGAAGGCAGAAATGGTAAATTGGTAATTCCTGACATCTCATTAGCACTTTATTAATTGGTCTTTATTACAAAAAAACGAGACCTGAAATTGTAGGTTCACATGATATTACACTGAATCTACATCAATACTCTAAGCACAAACGTATCCGTGGGCAATGCTGACGTCATTTTTTAGTTGGAACCACCTAATCACGTGATTTTGCCTTTCATAAATTTTTAAACATTTAAACATCATAATTTTTAATTTGTGTACATCATAGTATAAGGATATAAAATACTTTTAAATGCATTTTGTGTATAAATCTATTGAAATTTATATATTTTTTATTTTTTTAAACTACAAACGGGGTTTTCTTAACCCTCTTCTCCCCGATTAAACTAATCCAGTTGCAGATGATTAAAACGATTATATTTAAATTAGTGTTTGCAGTTCAGTATTAGTTTTCCGATATTATTCCCCATCAAAACTAATACATCACTAAAACATAAGTACATTAAATATATTACATGTTTTACAGATGTGTAATGAAATTTAAACACTGAAATAATAATTAATGAAATTTAAACACTGAAATAATGAATAAAAATAGGTAGCTGTAAATGGATATTTCTTTGAATGTAAATCGCTCGAATGCAGGAAATATTAAAGTGCACGTAAGGCATGGTGACGTCACTGCGACGTCGTTGTGAAGACACATTGTGACTTTGTGACCATCGATTGTCAATGTGACGTCACGTGACGTCGATGTAAAGTCACAGTGACTAAAATGTGAAGTCGTTATGGCCATTTTAGATCTCGTTTCTGAAGGCACATTGTGACCACTTTGTGAAGTCACGGTGTGAAAAATTTTTGAAAAATTTGTCATTTGTGACTACTTTGACATTAACATTGTGACGAAACTGTGACAAAAGCGACTATATTTAAATTGCTAGAAACATGTTTTTAAAAGTAAATAACATGTTTTGATGAATATTTGTGATTTTCTAAAAATTTTTAAGAAAGTCACATCTCAGTCACAATGTGACATCACTGAGTGGTGGCATTTTGTTTTCAGATGTGATTTGACCAAAGTGTCTCAGAGTGACGTCATTGTGACGTCACTGTGACCATGCATACTATGAGGGTAATACCATTTTTAGTAAATTTAAAAAATAATGTAATTTGAATACATCACATCGTAAAATCTCTGAATAAAGAAAATAAAGCCTGCCAACAACGTAACTGAATTTATTGTGACCTTTTACCACTTTTGATTTTTTATTAAAACAACCTATTACATATATAAACATGAAAACATAATTAAAAAAAAATCAGCAATATGAGAAATATTTTTCTTCATTTTTAAAGTTTATAGATCACGTTAAAATATATGAATTCATGTTTATGCTTAATCTGTTTCAATTTCTGTATCAAGAACAAAATAGACCGATACATCAAAGAAAGTAATAACTTTAATCACATGTGTTTATTTACTTCTGATAGATTTGTTTTCAGATATACACTTTAAAATAATGAGAAAGAAAAAACTAAAAGATGATATGAAAAGCATAAGACTTCTTTTAGTATTAACAAATAAAAAAACCTTTTTTTTTCTCCGGAGATATTTTAATTTTAAGTCTAAAAATTTGTCAAAGTTATTGCGCGGCACATATATTTCTTATATAGCATTACATTAAACACGAGTTGCTAATTGTAAAATCACACTTTTTTTGAGAAATTCATCCATTAAGGAGTTAAATAAAAAATCCCTAAAGGGGTTAAATGGGAGGATAGAAATTAATTGAATATCCGGCTGTATCTAAAATACATTTTACGGAGGAGTTTTGAAATACTAGAAACTAAATCTACTAAAAATGAATAAATACTTATTTCAGCAATTTTAGAAATTCCTCTACTTCCTAAAACGGTTAAAGCGAGTTGTGATTTATTTTTAATTGTCATATCCTATTAAAATGTTCTTGAAAACACCATAAAATATGCTAAAACACGCTAGAACTTTCGAAAGAATTGAGTCTTCCTTCGTCAGGAGCATAGAAGCCGTGATTCTACTATAAAACAAGCGGCACGAATCATTCGTGCCTCTGGTTTTATACTATAGCATATTTTAGCATATTTATGGTGTTTTTAAGAATCTCTTGTCAGTTCGATTGATTAACATCAGTTTCAACTTAGCTATATTATAAAGGCCAAACGCATCTGTGCGTAACGCATACGTCATTTTGCGAATGGCAGCTTGAAATTTGAAATGAAATGTCGGTTTTGCAAATTTTTAAATTTCTAAGCAACCTACATTTTCAATTTTACACCATCGTACTGGGAAAAAGATATGCTTTTAAATGCAATTTGTTTGAAAAATGTATCTTAATTTGTTTTTGAAATATTAATATTTTTGTAGCTTTTAATACCCTTTTTCTAATCATGGCAACTTCAATACTCCATTTTTATTAAAAGCAAAGGGAAAAAAAATATTAATACATGTTTATGCTGCCATTTTCTCATTAAAGAAGAATTTAAATAGTTTAGGATTTGTTTCAGCTAAGAGCATTGAGATTTCAAATTTTGAATCAAAATGATCAAATTAAAATACTAATTTTTAGAAAAAAGTGAATACAAATGTGAAAAGTGCATATGTAAGTTTGGATATGGTTAAAAGAATTTCGGGTTTAGATTTCACAGGGGAAAAATTCTATGATTGAGTCAAAGTTAATAAATTTTGGATTTTTCATTTTGGAATACTAGCATACGTTCCTTTTTTGATAGCTTTATCTTAATAATATATTTTTATTGATTTTTTACTGCTTATAAGTTCGATTAAAGTTTAATTATAACAATTTCTACAAATAAGTTTTCTGGAAATAGTATTTTGTTAACTTTAGGCTAAATATCATTTGATTAATTTTTAAACACGATTATTCAATCGGTAAATTTATTATAACAGATGTAATTTTTTTAAAAATGGAAATATTACATCTTTTATAAATATCATTTGTTTAAGAATTAGGTTTACCAATATGAGTTGAATTTTTTTATTGTTGTATATTGTAGTTATTGGTGTTATATTGTAGGTTTATTATACGTCAATGAAACAGTTCCTTCTTAAACATTTTCTTTCGCCGAAATTCGACGGGTTCTACCTTCTTTTCTTAATGCACCTATGGCCCGACCAGTGGCCGAGAAGTTCTGCCCTTTCAACTGGCAGATGGCAGGTACAGGGTTCGAACCCAATCGCGGCCGTCGGCTTAACCGTTCTGAATTTTTCGTAGATTTTTTCGAATACGGGTTAGGTTCCCTTAGAAAGATCTCCACGAAGGGCACTCCCCACAGGACCTATACCCCTAGGGAAAATAATAGGCCGACACAAAATAAACCAAACCAAAATTTAATGTACCTAAGCTGACACTAGTTCATCAGTCAGGAAGACTAAAATTTGCACGCCAGTAACTAAGTGGCGACAGGTAGCTTTTTTGTTTTCAAAATTGAAATTTAAGAACAGTACCTTTCCAAATTTATTACCCGATTCTGTGACAAAAATTCTTAATCAAATAACTTCTTTGTAGTGCCACCATGCGCAAAGCAATACTTTTTTGTTATACGCAGGCTGACCGTTGATGTAATTTGGGGACGTTCTTTGGCTTACCCCATTATATTTTCATGACAACATTATTATGGAATATCTAATTTCATCGCCAATACTGAGAAGTTTGGAAAAAAAGAGCTTTTTTTCTTTCCTTTCAGCAAAAAATCACAAGCTGAAATTAATCTGCGGTGCATATTCTGCTGCGTTAAAGTATGACAAACACACATATCATAACGGTATACACATCCAATCTTCTACAAATGATCGTACACTGTACTTTCTGGAAAATTAAATTAATTTGACATCTATGCCACCATAATGCCACCATCTAATGTGCACTGTAGATCACTAGTGAAAGATTGCCTTAAGAGCACCTTATTTACAGATTCTGATCCTCCAGGAACAGCATTATTTTCAAGACAAAAATTTCCGTACTTAAACATCTCAATCCACCTTCAAACTGTGTTATATGAAACAGCACTTAGTCAAAATGAATTCGTTGCAAATTGTCAGAATTGTCAAACTGAAGTCGTTATTCATTCAATTTTTTCACACTCCGGCAGAACAAATCTGTGTTTTATTATTATAGATAATAAGGCGAATACAAAACTTCCTAATAAAATTATAATAACTGTGTTAAAACAATTTGTATTTCGCCTTTACAAGTCAGGCTCAAAACATAAGATGACACGAATTTACTCACTATTGAAATTTTATAGAGCTTCTGATTGCAATCCTATAACATTTTATGCAGAAAATAAAAAACCTAAAAATGTAATTTTCTTTATAAATACCGAAATACACTTCTCAAACATCACCCTACAAAAGTTATTTCTGAAATGGTATTCATTCTTTAAAGAAAGAAAAAAAATCGTTTCGACTAGAAATTCTAAAGCTAGGCAGAAAGAAAAACAACATACGTTTTTGAAAGAGAAAATTCACAATCATTTCAGAGATTTTCTTCAAAAGTTTCATGCAAAACGGAGAAATATAAACATTTCCAATTTCGCAAATAGGTAGAGCTGTTTCCCAAAAAACATTTTATGTTTTGACATAAGATTTTTTTATTATATTGCATAATCTGATTACATTGTTTGTAAACAAATTCAAGATTTTTTTAAGCAAACAAGCAAAACATGTTATAAAAATATAATCTTAATGCTGTGATTTTTTTAAAATTAAGATATATATATATATATTTTTTTTTACATTTTCCAGCTTTATCTATTTATTTTGAAAACAAAAGACATTATTTCTCTTTGATTAATATTTTTTTATAGTGAATATGATTGCAAAAATGTGCAACTGAAGCCAGTACATAAAGCAATATATATATATATATAAACAGCAAATGTATTTTACAAATATTACTATGTTTGTAAAATTCATGTGAAAGTGGCATACATTCGTTAAAAATATCTCTTCTGACTATTTTTTATGCTGAACATACAGAAATCTAATACGTTTAAAAAAAGAAATATATATTGAAATCAAAAAAGTATTTCTGATTATTTCATACAAGAAGTAGAAAAATAATATACGATTTTTAAAAAGGAAATACTCGTACATATTCAGCTGAAAAGTTATCTTCAACACTTTCATGCAAAATAGAGAAGCAATCGTTTTTAATTTTGCAAATAAATATAATATTTCTTTTCATATCTGAGTATATTATTTGCAAATAGCATGCAAATATATTACGTGAAAATTTATGTTATGTTATGTTATGTCTATATGTAGATTTTTATTTTAAATTCGACAAAAAAAATAAAAATCCTTTTAAAATTACAAAATTGTTTTGGAAAAAAAACTTTTATTTCACAGGGTCACCGTTAATTAACCAAAAATTTGAAAATTCAGTATTTGTTTATTGGGGCGTCATTGTGACGTTACATTTAATGAGACACAATTCTAAGTATTTTACAATTTACGAAACTAGAACAAACAAATCCTTGTAGGTGCTACCCATTTAAAAAGCAATATATTGCGTTCACGTGAGTGAATGGTGGTTTTTAATTGTATTGGCGGTTTCTGATTTATACAGGATGGTGTCACACTCTATAAAACAAAAGAAATTTCTGAACTTTTAGCAGAACATTTCAATGACAAATTTTGGTTTAATTGTGCTGACGCAACAGGACAGGAAATTGATTGGCCTGCCTAAACTCCAGAACTGAACCCCTTAGATTATTTTCTGTGTTGCTTCTTGAAGGACAAAAAAATCCTCCAAGATCTCTTTCGTTTGCACCGTGAAGAACAAACGAGAATCCTTCACGATCATTAGATGTTAGACAAGCCATTTTTGCTAAAATGGCTCACACTGCCAACTATTCCTTCAGTTTTGGACAACTTTGATCTTATACTTCCCCGTATTACGCAAGTGATGGAAAGCACTTCAAAAATCGTGTACATTAAATCGCAAAAATGTATTAATTTCTGAAGTGAATATTTTTCGAACTAACTCAACTCAAATATTGGTTAATTACTGGGCACCCTCTATTTTGCGAATTTTAATAGAAAAAACTCAAATTCATCTGACGCAATTTTTTCTAAATAGAATGTTTTTCTTCCATATTATTAGTATGTTAGTTATAAGTTATATAAGATTTCTTTAGGTAAAAACAAAGTATTTACATAAACAACCGTTTATACACAGAGCTTAATTTCTATTAAAAGAGTTATCACAACACTAATATTCTACAGTATTAAAATCGTAATGTGCCCATCCCCCGCCCTTCACCATTACAATCATTCCGTATATTCAGATTTCATATATTATTAATAAAGGTAAAACAGTAAAACATTTTTATTTTCGTTCGCAAAATACAAATTTTAAATATTCGTATTCTTTATATCCTTCATATCTCTAATTGCAATTTTAATTAATCGCAGAACAGTGCGATTAAATTAAAGGATTGTGACTCAGAAAAAATGCTAATACGAAAAAAGAAAGAATTTTTCATAGCTATGCATCCATACATATATTACCGTTAAAGTGTATATTCAGTTATTTCATAAAATGCCTAGCTATTTCATGAAATAACTAGTCAAGTCCGTTAAATGTTGTGAAATTATAAGATTCTATGATTTAACTATTTATTTTGAAGAATAATGATTGCCTGACCGCTAAAGTATAAAATAAAAATTTAACATTTAAAAAACTGTTTTTTAAATTAACTGATGATAAATAGTTAAAGACATTCAAATTATTCAAATTTTTAATAGATGATTTAATAAATAATACATAAAAACTGAATATATATTTTTATATTGGTTGAAAGTAATACAAAATAATAGAACGTCGTGCGGATATAGTTGTGTAAATTTTTATAATTCAGATTTACATAAAAATTAGAATATTTTGTCATGTTTAAAAAAAAATAATCTATTTAAAAAGTATTACAAAAATTATATCTTAAACATAAAATATAAATACTGTTTACAAAAGAAATAATAATAAATTTAAATGTTAGTAAAAATCGCCTGCTGACAGGAATAATTATGTTATTTAATAACAACATTTTATAAACATTTTCTAGTTAATAACGTAAGAGCACATTATGTGTAAATTTAAGAAATAGCTTTATTTTATTTTCATTATATTTAATAACAAGGAATGCTGTAATATGACATTCACTTAATTTCTGTCACTATATCCAGGTGCTATAAAAAATATGAAAAAGATGTCTCTTGAGAGCCACTGAAATTCTTCTACCTCCTGAACTTCTTAGATATAATAAGTCTTTATTAACTAATAGTCAAGTGGAATGTTTTCTGCGCTGCTTTCGGATAATTTGCTTCTTTATCGAATTTAATAATTTTTCACAAGTTTGGCATTATTTTTCTAAGTCCACGCTTTTTTAACAAGGATTTTAACCGCTATTCCTTTATATATTTCTTAATTAAAGACTGATATCGCATTCCTCTAACAATCATTGTTAAAAAAAAAAAATGAAAAAAATATTTGTGAATAATCTCAAATGAGATATGATTACATAAATATACCGCTTACAAATTTATACAAGTTCAATACACATAACTACAAAATATGCATTCGCAATGATAGTAACGTAACGAACCAGCAATAAACGATTCAAAACTGAATAAAATCAGTTATAAACAGTTCAAATGGTTTTTCCCAGCCATCTTTCATACTTTAACTGTTTTACTAAATACCTTAACGGTTAGAAAATCTTTATTCTATAAAATAACTAGTTAAATCATAAAATTTAATGATTTTACACACTTAAACGAAAGCCGTTAGTTATATTTCATAAAGTAACTAGGTATTTAATGTAATAGCGGATTATACGCTTTAACGGTAATATATATAACGAATGAACAACTAGAAAAACATCTGTAAGAAAATTTTTCAGAAAATCTTATGTACCGTTTAATCTCCTTCTCTTACATGTGCGACTTTATTTTATATACAAGAATTTTGACAGAAAAAATGCTTAAACTATATCACTATTACTATAAGCTCCGGAGCCCTGTATTTATGAGCTCCGGCTAGTTCAAACAAATACTTAAAATTTTTTTGGAAACACAGAAGTACTGGATCTGTGCTCCGATGTCTCCTACGCGAATTAAGCTCTGTTTATAATAAAAATGCTGTTTTCTCAAAACTGAAAATTTTACAGATTTCTAAAATCCTAATATTAAGTTTTTTATTCTGTATATCTTTTACAAAACAATAAATAAGTGTTAGCAGAAAAAACTTCCATTTCGCAATACAAAGATACTTAAGAAAAATTCTTGTACATTCAGTACATTTTCACAAGTAATGCCAATTTTTATTTTATTATGTAAAAATCTATGACTTAAATAATTGTTGCCATATGTTATGAATAAGAAATGAGCACGGAACATTTTGAAACATGACATTGTTTGTCGTACTAAAATCTTTAATGTGCAACAACTAAATATATTTTGATCATTTTCAATATAAATTTTTTTGTGCATATGTATCTCAAACTATCCTTAAAAAATTTGCTAGATTTATTAGTAAATAATTTTAAACAAAAAAAATTAAAAAAAATTAAAATTCGCCTTAAGAAACATATTTTTTAATAAATTGTTTCCGTTTTTATTTGCGTTCGTTACTATACATTTATGTAGCACCTATAGTCGTTTGTCCGTCCATCTGTCCGTATATAACAGACAAAAACTACCCAACTAAATTTTAAATATATAACTATTGCATAATTTTGGGAAGACATTTCAAATACTATGAAAATTGGATGTATAGTTTTATTACAGGGACAATCGAAAGCATACCGTTACATTTCGGTCAATGAGAAAAGCACATTTTAGTAATGTTATACGTTTTCGAACATAGTAAAACTGGCATGCATCTATGAAATATATACTGAAAAATACATTCTGCATAACCTGTGGTGCAAAGAATATTTCTTATTAATTCTCAAGGCCACACAAAAGTACTTCATTAGATGCATGCATAGAGGGAAACATTGTTGGGTTGCGTTTTAAAACTTATAAACTGTTTCACATTTAATAAAATTGTCATATGTTGCTGAGGCTTACTACAAGTTTCTTCCTGTATAATAGAAAGCAGTTAGTATTTGCAAGAACAAGCAAAAGATTTCGGCCACTATACTGTATAAAATGTACTGTTTCCCAATACACAATCATCTGAAAATTTTTAAAATCTGGTTGATGTACGAACGTACCTAATTAACTACGCTTGACTTTCAATCCCCAACTTTTTTTTTTTTTTTTTTTTTTTTTTTTTTTTTTTTTTTTTTTTTTAAGATATCTAAGGCAAATATTTTTATTATTTTTTTAACGGTGAATAGACTGAAATTTTAGCCGAATGTATACAGAAAGTCAGTGTATGAAGTATATATTTTTTATAGAAATAAAAATATATTCTTGAAATGCTACAAATTTGCGAAAGTTATGTTAAAAATGGTTTGTATTCACAAAAAAACTTTTTAACTTCTTATACTAAAGATAGTGTAACAAAATATGTGTTTTAAAAAGGAAATATGCATTCAGATAAAAGATTTTTGTCAAAATATTCATGCAAAAAGGAGCATTGTAAGCATTTTACATATTGCAAAAACGTTCAATATTTTTAAAAAATATTTTATGTTTCGATATGTATATCAAAATATATATATATTTCGATATATATACTTTACCGTCAGCAAGTATAGTAAAGCAATGCTTTTACCCCCGACTTATTTCGGAGAAAACATTTAAATTTAAAAACATTTGTTTTGCCTTTTGAATGAAAATAAAAAATAACAAATTAACAGCTTACTACGAAAGTGCGAGTAAAATTAGTAAATTACAAATAACCAGTTGTAAGTTAATAGCGTGCCATAAATATATATTTTTTATGATAACTGTATACTACAAATTACTTTGTGGCTCGATGCTTATTTATTTGCTTTAAACCTCCCATATGCCAACGATGTGTGAACTAGGCGATATTATTTTAGATTTTTTGTATATATCGGTTATATTGTATACAAGCAATTTCATTATGACTTTAAATTATACAAATGGCTATTATTAATCTCTTTAAAAATGAGTTTTAAAATTTTATTTGGTAAAAGCATATTTATTACTTTCATATTATATTTTCACTATATAATGCAATATTTTATGATTTATTTTCCAATTGTGAAAGCTCAATGCCGATACATAAAAGTAGTTTTTAATATAATCCACAAACTAATCAATTAAAAAGATAAATTTTGGAAAATTAGAAAATCAGATTACTTCTTCTACATCAATTGTGAAATGTGAAACTAACAGTTCATTTTTTTTCAAGATTGCTTTTCAGCATTTTCAAATATCTATACTAATAAAATCCGTGCGCCTCTGTCTGTCTGTCTGCTTGAAGCCGATTACAGTTCGCAACGCGGGCGAGTTGGAAGTCGCGAGAGATGTCTTTCGATTCGAAAAATTCCGAGAAAGTCATTTCGGGCATTTTCGAGACCGTGGGACCAAAATTAAAAAAGTTATGAATTAAAAACCGGTCGGGAATCGGAACGGAAAACGTCTAATTTCCCAAACGGAGCTCAAACGGAGCTCTGAGGCAGAACACTGCTTCACCTTGCGGTGAACGACCTGAACTTTTCCCCTTTGGTTAAAAGAAGAAGCAGCCGAAAACCTCTTTTTTCTCCCGGGAAAACGACTTTTTCTTTTGTTTCGGTTCTTTGAAAAAGAACTAATTGGTAAAAAATGTTAAACACGGTTTATTTTCATACTTTTTCTTTTTGTTAGCATACACGAATATTGTGTAACCTAAGATTTACGCGATTAATACTAATTTTTGTTAGTACAAACGGAAAACGAGCTGCCAAAATTATTTGTTAGTTATGTTGTTTGTGATATTAATGAAATTACTTATTTTTTTTAATAGCAGTCTTTTGCAGTTTTTAATACCAAAACTTTTTTTGTGCGTTTTTTCTTAAACCATCATACAGACAGTTTTTAAAGTAGATAAAACTGATTACATATTCAGAATCTGCGTAAAAGTCTGCCTCTGATGAACCAAAAAATACGAGAAAATGTCTTATGGGCGCGCAGCGCCAACCGTGCAAATCCAAATATTTTTAACGGGACGATGGCGACCATGGCGCGTAGCGCCGGTGGGTGGTAGGCCTTTGCACGTTGGCCTTTGCACGGTGGGCGCGTAGCGCCCACTGTGCAAAATCACATATTTTTAACGGGATAATGGGCGCATAACAACCATAGCTCTTTAATTTACTTTTTTTGTGCTTGAGGATTCGAACTCCAAGACTTGCTTATTAAATGAATTTTTTTGCTTATTATATACTGCTTAATATCGAGGTTCGTTTGGAAAAAGTGGCCCATCTAGCGGGCGTAGCTCGCTAGTTATTGATAAATTGTTGCGGAGTAAAAATTAATGCAGACTTTGAACAAAAAAAATTGTATTAACTAAAAATAAAATTTTATTTTATAAAATTAGAAATTATATTCCTCATGAAATAGTTTTAAAAATGCATTCTTTTACAAATTAATTTTATATATTCTTTTACTTATATTATTTATGAAGTATTTATAAAAAATTTAACAGATGCACTGTTAAAAATTTGCTATTAAGTGCCCATTAAGGCTGCGGGTACACGAGTATTTTGCCATCCTTCTCCGGTATTCTAGGAAATATTTTATCCAGAATACTTCTGCAGCTTAATCAAAATAAAATGAGGGGAAATCTACAGTAGGTTATGATATAACTATCTAGACCTTACTTGAGGTAAAAGTTCACGTTTTACAGAACATCAATACTCTTCCCCTAAACGTTATCAGATCAAAAATGTGGCGACGCACCAAAAAAGGGTACAGGTACTGATAACAGTTAGTAGATTCGTCTGTTTTCAGCTTAATTTTACATTATCACAGAAAAATATTACAAAATTGTAATCTGATCCTACGCAGACTATTCAGAATGTTCAAAAACTCCCATACATGAAAAATAACTTATCACGCTATATCTGAAAAAAAAAAAAAAAAAAAAAAGGATAGCTTACGTTTATAAGTATAAAGTGGTTGCGTTTATTGCTGGGAACTTCCAGCTTGGTAGTGCTCATTTACGTAAAGCGAGAGAGTACATCACTGTCATCGAGAAAAAAAAAGTAAAACAATGAACGAAAATGTATATATATATATATATAATTTCTCCTTCATTTAAAAAAAAAGTATTCGATTCGTCAAAACTTTTGGATTCTGGTTTTTGACGGTTTTACACGTCAAAAAATCAGAGATCCCTAAAAAGATATTTTTACAAAATGTCTGTCTGTGGTTCTGTGATTCTGTATGTGACACAAATTTCGTGAGCGCTCTATTTCAAGGATTATTGAAAGAAATTTAATGAAACTTTAGATTCTAGTCCTTAAAATAGATTGGTTCTGATTACTTTTTAGTATAAATTGCACAATAAATATCGTTGCTATGTAGCCTTTTTCACAATATCAACAATAGCTGTGCCTGAATCACTAATGCACGGCTTTTCATAAAATTTTAGATTTCGTTATTCCCTGATATTATTTGGTGCTTATGACTTTTTGGTGTATATGGCCTAACAAGTGGCGTTGCTATACTGCATTGTTTATGATTATCGAAATAACTTTATCGCTAGAATTAATGTACAAACTTTCATTAAATTTCAAATCAGTTAATCCTTAATATAAAATAGTACTTTTGAATTCTTGGTGTAAATCGCATGACAAGTGGATCTGCTATGCTTCATTTTTCACGATTGTTGCAATAGATGTATCTCAAGAACTAATGCATGGATTTTCATCAAAAATTATATTCTATTAATCCATGAAAGAAATTGGTCTTGAACAGTTATCGGCGTAAATCGCCAATGCCATTCCTATGTAGAATTTTTTATTATTTCTGCATAAGTTCTGTTTCAAAAGATAATAAGCACATTTTCATTCAAACATCAGATACAGTTCGAATTTGGCGTAAGTTGTTTGTGATTAGATTTTGGAGTAGATCACTCAATTGGAGGCGCTGCCAAGTTGTAATGTTTCAGGAAGTACTAACATGTATGAGAAAATTTTGGATCTGCCTAGTTTTAAGTTGGGAAAATTAGCTACAAAAATGTATGAAATTATTAAATCTTCATGTGAGAACGATGTTGTGAGTATCTGTGAAACTATAGTAAAAAATTATAAAAAAAACTACAGTAAACTACGTAAAGTAAAATTTATGTTACTAATCTCTTTGTGTGATTGTATCCAAAAATAGCGAAATGTAAGCAAATGGATAATATGAAGCAAATAAATTATTAGCATAAATTTTACTTCTATTTTTGGATAGTATTCCCTAAAAGATAAATTAATTTATTCATAAATACATTTCAGTGCATTGTATAAGTTCAGAGAGTGTCATATATTTTACTGTGCATTGGAAAACTAAAGTTTTAGTTAGATGCATTAATTATTTAGCCAAACCATAAAATAATTAAATGAAATTTAAAATTATTCTTTAAAGTTACATCAAGGCGACACTTAAATTCTGATATCAGACCTTTAACTCATATTTTAAATTTATGAGAAGTGTGAATGATAAAGCCTCAATGAATAAATTTTGATACATCCTTTTAAATTTAACACTATTTTTACATATGTAATTATAAATAAAACAAAAATAAAATGATAAAATTAATAATACAAATACAAATGCTCAATAATTAATAGCACAGTGCATTTAAAATTTTATATCATCATTTTTAAGTTTCTTATTTAAAACTTCTCTAGCAATAAGATAAAGGGCGGCATCACCACTTTTTAACCCGTTAAGGGTTTTTGTATTGATTTAATATATACCGCAAATAATTCCTTTCTAAATCACTGTGTAACAGAATTATTTTGAATGGCTCTGTAAGTTAATAATATTATCACTATTATTTGAAGGCCATATTTTAATGCTCTGATATTTTAATGAAGTCCGTATTTTAATGAACGATTTTACTATGTATAAAATAATATAAGATCATTAAAATTCATTTGAATCAATTTTTTCATTAGCCGGTACGTAACAAAGTACTTTTGTTTGTCTCTGTAAATAAAGTAAACATGCTACAAACTTTACTTGAAATAGGGTTCGCGCTAAAGTAAACGTCAGTAACATTAAAAATTTTCAGTACAATCCGAGTGTATTTACGAGAGTTGAAGCGCGGAAAGACGGACAGAGGGACAGACAGACAGAAAACACAAACTTCATAGTTTAATAAGTTAAATTTTATATCTAATTCAGTCCAAGCAGCGTACATAAGTTTTATTACATGGGAAATATATTAACATAATGAAATATGCCACAAAATAAAGTCTCTTCTCCTTATACCATTATGTAATGGAATTGTTTTATGTGGCCCTGTAAATGAAAACTATATATATATACTTTTGTGGCATATTCTACACAATGTTTATTTTACTACCCTTCATAAATATATATCAATTTCATTATGTTTTGACTGGTGTAAAATTTTTAAGGAGAGTTTGAAACTATTTTATCCTATTGGCCAGAATGTAAAAGAATAATTTTGACTGTACCTCTATTTGAACTATATATCAGATTTTACTAAAAATTAAAATGACTTAATAAAGTTCTGCAACAAATACATATATTAGGACAGACAGAGGGGCGGATGGTCCAAACGATAACTATGGGTGTTACGTATTTTCATAATTACGAACGCACCTAAAAAAACAGTTAAGTTTTAAAAAAACGCATTTCCTGCAATTGTTAGTCAAAAACAATTTTCTAACCGATTTTTTTTGCATTTCTCTGTAAATGGATTAAAAATGCTATCAATGCCCTGTTATAAGTAATCATACTGAAATTCAGTGACCATATCAGTTTCAATACATTTGCAATTGCGTAATGTAATTAAAATTCTCTATAAAGGATTTTTTCCCATAGTCCATAATTAATGGATTTCCTTTTGGTGCACCCGTAAATAAACTATTAATTGCGCTAACGTCATATGCAAAACCAAACTTTACTAGTAGACCCTAAATAAGGTTCACCAATATCATGAAGGTGCATGAATAGTAACGGGAGTTAGAGCGTGTACAGACGGACAGACAGAGCGTGTAGGAACGATTCACTCCGCATCGGTGATGTAAGCACGGGTTCAAGAAAAGACAAAAAAAACTCCAAGATGAGATGGGTTATTCTTGACACAAAATCCTTTTATTGAAGAACATTAGGCAAGTAACAAGGCTCCGGTCGACGGGTAGTCAGTCCCGTCGACCGCAGGAACATAGGAGAATATTGTATCACATAACAGTACCAAGGATGAGAGCCGAATGATAAAAATACAATTTTTGAAACCACTGTCTTTGGCGTATTACATTGGTATTTATCGCCAATAACGAACACCAGATGTACATTTTCGATGGTAGGAGACATGCATTTGATTTTCGTTACATAGAGTGCAATGAGAATGCTCAAAGTGTAAAATTTGAAATAATTAATGCCAAACGATAAAAGGGTGTATATGGCACCGGAAAACCGCAAAGATTGAATTCTTTACCTAAGGTTAACAAGAGTCTCACGGGCTCCGAAAGGAAATGAATTCTAATGAAATAAAATAAAAGACAAACTTAGCGCATCTGTTTCTTAAGCGAATAGCGTTTAACTATGAATAAATACAGGCTAGAAATAATTCTCTAAATGGTTGTTGCTATGGGAAAATACTTACAGTTACATGAACAAACGGATATATGTTGTGGCTTTAAAGAAAGAATTAGAGATAAGCGAAGTCATATTTTATAGGAAAAATGGCCGTTAGTAACTGAAAAGAATTAAAGGGATTAAAAAATCTAGCTTATTAAATAAAGTTACAAATTAAGGGAATATTGTAATTTTAACTAAGGGGGGAAAACAATTATTAACTAATATGTAAAGGAAAACGCCTTTACAGAGCGAATGCATAAACACATTTCAACTTAATTTAGAAAGTGTTAAAAACCCCAACCATGAATGAAAAATGAAAATTTATAAATTTATATAATCGCAGTTGTGTTTGTTAATAATTGTATATAAACGTTACACAACCCGTGAGACATTCGTCTTCAATGGCATGATACAATGAGATTAACATTTAGATCCAACATAATTCAACACTATGAGACAAAACCCTTATTACACACATATCTTTCTATCTACAGAATTATAAATTCGTGAAAATTTTACATTCTAAAGCATTTTACTTAAATTGTTTAAACTAAATTAAAAGTTTTACATAAGCATTTAATAATTTTTTTAAGGATTTTAGAAGGATTGAAAGATTTAGAAGGATTTAATTAAGTCTGAATTTAACGGGATTTTATGCAATATTTATAACCACACACAAATCTTTTATTTTTAATTGTTTTCTTAGTACTTTGCAGAATTATAAAATGTACAAATATGATGTTCTTACAACATAAATATAGAGATATTTCCAAAATGAAAAATACCCATCTTCCTCCCTCAACGCCAAAAAACGTGCAGATACAGCAGAAATAAACCTTTTAAAAATATTTTTGTTTTCTGTAACCAGTAGTGCTTTTGGAACAAAATAAAGTAATGTATCTGTAACTCACTATTAACAGTACTACAACTAATCTATATATTTAAAAGACCTGGCTGCTTTTTTAGTCATCAGCCCTGAATTTTCTATTTAACCAATATTGATAATTATTTTTTTAAATGAAAGCTATATGTTTTTAGTTGTCCCCATTTTAGCTATTTTTTAATTTATTTCCATTTTTATATTTTATTTTTAATTTTAAATGCTTTTTACGATATTTCTTCAAAATGGTGGCAACTTAGTTTAGCTTTTCTCTTGATAATAAATTTTTTTTCCATTATCACTTTCCCCCAGTCAGAAGCTTTATTTCAACAATGAACATGTCCTCGCATTTAAAAGAAAAAAGTTAATTGTTTTCGTAAAATTTAACCACGATAAAATGATTGCGTATAATGATGCACTTATTGAGGTTAAAATAATATGTTTACTGAAAAATAATATTAATAATATAATTAAAATACCCGAAAATAATTTATGATAAAAATTAATCTCTAAAGCAAAATAAGAAAATTTTCAAATGAGGAAAATGATGTCATTCAGCAACCAGATAAATGGGAATTACAATATTATTACGGATTCCTCTCTCATATTACTAATAACAGTTACTTTAAAAAAATTTGAAGAGAAAATGGCGTCACTATATAAAACATCGCATTTTTACTCATAACCAGTGCCTGATTTATGGCAGGGCATTCAGGGCACAAGCCCAGGGCCCCTAGATTTTAGGGGCCTCCAAATGCTTCTAAAGGTTTCTCAATTTTTTTTCTAAAATCTGATATTATTTTATTATCTAAAAGGAATTTTACAATTCATTCTACATTCTATTGTGCTCGTTGACCTATTGAAATAATTTTATAATAAGTAATTTTAAAGGTACTTATAAGTACCGTAGGTAGATAAAGGGTAGGCAGATAAACTTTGTTTCTCTGTCTAAATTGTGAGAAGAGAATGCGAAATAAATGTAACTACGTCCATTTTGTTTTTCCTTGCGATCTCATTATTTCCAAATTGTCGTTTGGCAATGTCGTAGATATCAAACGATGCAAGATAAATATAGAAATATTTCCAAAATGACAAATACCCATCTTCCTCCCTCAACGCCAAAAAACGTGCAGATACAGCAGAAATAAACCTTTTAAAAATATTTTTGTTTTCTGTAACCAGTAGTGCTTTTGGAACAAAATAAAGTAATGTATCTGTAACTCACTATTAACAGTACTACAACTAATCTATATATTTAAAAGACCTGGCTGCTTTTTTAGTCATCAGCCCTGAATTTCCTATTTAACCAATTTTGATAATTATTTTTTTAAATGAAAGCTATATGTTTTTAGTTGTGCCCATTTTAGCTATTTTTTAATTTATTTCCATTTTTATATTTTATTTTTAATTTTAAATGCATTTTACGATATTTCTTCAAAATGGTGGCAACTTAGTTTAGCTTTTCTCTTGATAATAAAATTTTTTTTCCATTATCACTTTCCCCCAGTCAGAAGCTTTATTTCAACAATGAACATGTCCTCGCATTTAAAAGAAAAAAGTTAATTGTTTTCGTAAAATTTAACCACGATAAAATGATTGCGTATAATGATGCACTTATTGAGGTTAAAATAATATGTTTACTGAAAAATAATATTAATAATATAATTAAAATACCCGAAAATAATTTATGATAAAAATTAATCTCTAAAGCAAAATAAGAAAATTTTCAAATGAGGAAAATGATGTCATTCAGCAACCAGATAAATGGGAATTACAATATTATTACGGATTCCTCTCTCATATTACTAATAACAGTTACTTTAAAAAAATTTGAAGAGAAAATGGCGTCACTATATAAAACATCGCATTTTTACTCATAACCAGTGCCTGATTTATGGCAGGGCATTCAGGGCACAAGCCCAGGGCCCCTAGATTTTAGGGGCCTCCAAATGCTTCTAAAGGTTTCTCAATTTTTTTTCTAAAATCTGATATTATTTTATTATCTAAAAGGAATTTTACAATTCATTCTACATTCTATTGTGCTCGTTGACCTATTGAAATAATTTTATAATAAGTAATTTTAAAGGTACTTATAAGTACCGTAGGTAGATAAAGGGTAGGCAGATAAACTTTGTTTCTCTGTCTAAATTGTGAGAAGAGAATGCGAAATAAATGTAACTACGTCCATTTTGTTTTTCCTTGCGATCTCATTATTTCCAAATTGTCGTTTGGCAATGTCGTAGATATCAAACGATGCAAGATAAATATAGAAATATTTCCAAAATGACAAATACCCATCTTCCTCCCTCAACGCCAAAAAACGTGCAGATACAGCAGAAATAAACCTTTTAAAAATATTTTTGTTTTCTGTAACCAGTAGTGCTTTTGGAACAAAATAAAGTAATGTATCTGTAACTCACTATTAACAGTACTACAACTAATCTATATATTTAAAAGACCTGGCTGCTTTTTTAGTCATCAGCCCTGAATTTCCTATTTAACCAATTTTGATAATTATTTTTTTAAATGAAAGCTATATGTTTTTAGTTGTGCCCATTTTAGCTATTTTTTAATTTATTTCCATTTTTATATTTTATTTTTAATTTTAAATGCATTTTACGATATTTCTTCAAAATGGTGGCAACTTAGTTTAGCTTTTCTCTTGATAATAAAAATTTATTTTCCATTATCACTTTCCCCCAGTCAGAAGCTATTTCAACAATGAACATGTCCTCGCATTTAAAAGAAAAAAGTTAATTGTTTTCGTAAAATTTAACCACGATAAAATGATTGCGTATAATGATGCACTTATTGAGGTTAAAATAATATGTTTACTGAAAAATAATATTAATAATATAATTAAAATACCCGAAAATAATTTATGATAAAAATTAATCGCTAAAGCAAAATAAGAAAATTTTCAAATGAGGAAAATGATGTCATTCAGCAACCAGATAAATGGGAATTACAATATTATTACGGATTCCTCTCTCATATTACTAATAACAGTTACTTTAAAAAAAAATTTGAAGAGAAAATGGCGTCACTATATAAAACATCGCATTTTTACTCATAACCAGTGCCTGATTTATGGCAGGGCATTCAGGGCACAAGCCCAGGGCCCCTAGATTTTAGGGGCCTCCAAATGCTTCTAAAGGTTTCTCAATTTTTTTTCTAAAATCTGATATTATTTTATTATCTAAAAGGAATTTTACAATTCATTCTACATTCTATTGTGCTCGTTGACCTATTGAAATAATTTTATAATAAGTAATTTTAAAGGTACTTATATGTACCGTAGGTAGATAAAGGGTAGGTAGATAAACTTTGTTTCTCTGTCTAAATTGTGAGAAGAGAATGCAAAATAAATGTAACTACGTCCATTTTGTTTTTCCTTGCGATCTCATTATTTCCAAATTGTCGTTTGGCAATGTCGTAGATATCAAACGATGCAAGAAATAACATTCAAAAGAAAAAAAATATTTAGCAAATTTAGTCAAACGTAAAAAAAGTTCGAATTTTATTCTAATGTTATTTTTTTTAATTATCCTTTTTCTTTTCTGTCGAATTTAAAAGATTCACATGAATCTACTTTTTCTTTATTTTATAAATGTTCGATTCAATGAACAGGAAAATTCGTTTTTCATGAAAAAATGCAAATAAAGAGATAAAGAGATGCATCTCTATTTGTTTTATAGAATAAACGTCAGTGTTTTCGTTTTGAGACAAAAGTAAATTTATTGGCTAAGAGAAAATTGTGCACTAATAATATAATGAAATAATGAAGTTGAAAATAAAAGACAGATTTATATAAAAATATATAATTAATTTTAAAAATACTCAAATATTTTACTGATTATGCGATTTTGTGTATTTGAAATCATTAAGGGTTTTATTAATATATTTAAACTCCTTTAAAACGTAATTTGTAATCATATTATCGATTTTTCATTTATGCAATAATACTAAAATCGACTCTGTCAAATTCTAAACAGTATCTTAAATATAACCAAAGTTAAAGCCACCTAAAATTATAGCTATTACAGGCTTTGAATTGTGTTTAAAAGTTAATTCTTTAGCTTTTTCTCTAAAAAAATATTTTAAGATTTTTTTACTATACGCAAAACATCCTAAAACAAACAAAAAAAAAATATGCATGAAATGCCACGAAATACTTTTATATTTATATTGGTATAAATGACAAACTTGAGAAATTTCATTACATTAATACTTTAACTCGCATCTCAACTGTGATAGAGATGCAATTAGAGTGTATGTAGTTTAAGTTCTAGAGAAAGTATTCTGCTTTTTATGCAATTAAAAAAATGTTAATATGTTGTTCTATTTTTGAGCTATCTCGTTTTGAGGAAATTTCAATTTTCGACATTTATCTCTAAAAAAATTATTCCTAAGTAATTGAAAAAAAAAATTATATTTTTTCAAAGTTTTAAGGTAAATGTTATAAAACTGAATAACAAAAAATAAGTAAATAAATAAAATAAATAAATAAATAAATAAAATAAATCAAAAAATCACTTCCAAAAATGCATAAATACCTTGAAAGATTATTATATTAGTCATATTTATATATATTATTTCGAAGATGGGCTCAAAAAGGGAGAGTACACAGTTCGAAAAATGCTCATATAAAAATATTAGGGTGATGTTTTTTAAACTTAAGTTCAGTTTTTTAAAAGTAACTTCAATATTTTACTGCTGTTTTGAGACCTCGCAATATTATAAATATGTTTTATTAAAGCATGGTCATATAAAATAGATAAGCAACCAAATGAAAGTATTCTCTAACTTGCGCTAAACAGAGTATGCAAATAAGTTATCTTCACATAAGCATCTTAACATTTCCGTATTACAATGAATTCATTAGGATGCGCCTCGCTGTCGCTCTATAAACTTTGAAGAACAAAATAATCATACAAGTACATTTATAAGCCCAAAGATGGACTTTCATGTGTATTGATATTTGTTAAGGAAGTCTGGAACTCATTTCAAGACAATTGCTATTTATTAAAAATTAATATCACTAGCGGTTAATACGTAGGGTTGGCATTGTGCTTTCCTGCACCCAATTTTCCATGTTTTCATACTTTTGATTGTAGGACAAATACAATGCTAAACCTACCAATCAACCACTAGTAGTATCAAATTTTGGCTTATGCACCACTTTACTGCTGGCAGACATGAATGATTAGATTCTCCTATTGTTATTATATTCACTATTTTAATTTCACAAAATACGATTTTTTTAAATTAACTTATTCTTCTAAGGTGAAATACTTACACATTTTATTTATTTATTTAATTCTGTTCGAATTGCGTATTTTAATAACATTTATTAAACGATTAAAAAAACTATATAATCATTAATTACAAGAATTTTAATTTAGACACTTTATCAAATATTGAAAGATATATACGTCGGATTTCTCAGAACTTCCGAATAACGAAAAATATGCTTGACTTCATAATCGTGAATAATGATCTGATCAGAAGGACAATTAGGGGACCAACAAAATTTCGAATTATAATAAGAATATTTGAGATCGATCGGTAAAATAAGATGCATGAAATGACCTATCGCTATAGCTTACGAATATGTGAATACTGCAGAATATATGTATTCATATGTGTAAGAACTGCGTATTTATTACGAAGATACATCGATTTTTTAATGAAAAAATTCTTTCAACTATTCAACAAGTTTTAACAAACTAAAAAAAAAAAAACCTTTTATAAATCAAAATAGCGTTTTTTATTAATCTTCCGTGAAATTTTGTTGCAAAAAGTTCAATGTATGTAACATAAATAAGATACGTGCACTAAGAATTAAGGAAACTGAATATACCTCTTAATTGCTTAACAATGAAGTAAATTAGCAACATATTCCATATTTTTTCTGAAACTAAAAAAAAAAAAAAAAATCTAAAAAAAAAAAAGAATGGAAACTAACTAAGACGATAAGTAAATGCATTAATTTATCTTATATGTCGTTCAAAAAGGCATAGTATACAAAAGTTCAAAAGAAAAAAATAGTTATAAAAATAATTAATAAAACGCAAAGATTATGGTATCTTTTTATACATAATTCAAAACTAAAGTCCTTAGCAATTTGCTAAAAAAGCTTTTTCCATTGTCGATGAAGATTTTTTTTTAAATTATTATTATCTGAATTTAATAAAGTTGTGTTTTGTAAAAAGGAAAAAATAGCATTCTAGTTAGTGTATTTTATTAAAAATTGATGATATAAATGTAGAATTTTTTTTTAGAACGTTTAGAAAAACAAACAGAAATGGCATATTAATCTAGAATTATATTTCGTGATAGTGAAAAAAAAAATAAAACCAATTCAAAAACACAAACGTTTTTCTTTTAAAAGTATCTTAAACGTCTACAAATAAATTTTCATTCCTTCTTTAATAATTATTTTTACTATCATTTTTTT
The DNA here is from genome assembly GCA_964019185.1 of Maratus speculifer. Classification (NCBI taxonomy): domain Eukaryota; kingdom Metazoa; phylum Arthropoda; class Arachnida; order Araneae; family Salticidae; genus Maratus; species Maratus speculifer. Next base: position 199,064,718 of record OZ025294.1, on the reverse strand, counting down.
TTATCATTGATATTTTTAACTTACAAAGTTATTATTTCATTTACTTTCTGAATTACTTCGAAGAAGAATGGGATTGTTCAGATATAAAAAATTGAACATGTATTGAATCTTTAAAGCACTATTTATAATTCTTAGTATTGTAACCTGCTACTTCTATTGCATTTATTTAGATTACTTTTTTTGTAAAAGAAATTTTATTTACCTTATATGATTTTTTATGTTGCAGAAGGTCATAATAAGATATGCAAAGTATGTTTGTTTAATGATATGAAATTGGAAAACTGAATTCCTATCTTAAATTCTGTAAAACATTAAAAAATAAAGTAATTTGTCAACAACAGTCATGTATGAATTATTCAATAAATAAATTCTAAAGGAAAATATATATTATTTAACCATTCTACTTAGTAAAAAAGAGTATTAGTAATAAAATAAAAATAAATAATTAAAAATAAATGGTTAAGCTTCTACTATCAAATTCCTTGATGATCTGAGAAGATTATTTTTAAAATTCTATAATAAAACTCGGGGAATATAAAATGAGATAAAAATCTAATTCGTTTAAAGGAATAAAGACTTTTTTTATTCTAGCATTATATTTCCTCAAAATAACAATGCATTGTTTTGTAAAATAAAAACAGACATATTTCTGTTTCCATAATTTTAGAAAGAAAAAATTAAGCAGCCTTTTTTTTTCTTTTGACAAATTTTAAAAAGTGGAACACAAATGGAATTATATTTTGTGCTGAATATCACTAGCATATATGAGTAGAAAAATATAAACACAATACGTTCGCTGTAAAAAAGTACCCAAACTCTTACAAATTAATTTCATTCTTTTTTTTAAACCGATTTACATTGTTTATTGAAATTTTATTTTTTATCTTTTATTTTTTCCCGCATAAGATAATATGCATTATCTGCAAATACATAGAAATATCACCATGTGATAAATCTTTAAACCACTGGATGTAACTACTGATATTTATCATACAAATTTGCAATAATACAAGTTTGTTAGATGACATAGATGTAAATGACATTTATTTAAATTACATATATAATATGATAATTTTTTAAGCTGATGCTAGATAAGAAAAAATAAGATACAATCGGTTTTTGTGTTCAATTTCCAAAGTGTTTAAAAAATAATGTTCATCTTTTTAAGTTATGTTTTATTAAATATTTGTTTATTTTTTCTTTTTCTATCAAAAATAGTTTGGGCTATTTCTCTGAATAGGAAAAAATACACTTTTATCAAATCTTTGACACATTATTTATAATTGAAATTTATCAAATTATTTTTTAATCCATCTCTGATAAATGATATATATTAAAAATAATTTCATACTATGTAATTTATTCTTCAACGAAACATGCATTTAGTATAAGTTTGAAATGTGATCTCTAAAGTAATTAAAAGAGGGAAGAATAAAACTTTGAAATAATATTATATTCTTGAATAGAACTTTAAAACAAAACAAGTTGAAATAATTTATCATCATCTGTCATAAGTTTGTGTCAGAGAAAAAAATAAAGACACAAACAGTATTCGTATTTGTTCTTTTCTGTCATTATGTGTTAGATATAAAGCCAAAAGTTCACAAAACCTAAACAATAAACGTAAAAAATACTTTGTATAAAAATAATCAATTAATAGAGAAGATTAAATTTGTAAACTATATGAAACACATCAGTAACAAATCGCCTAGATCATAAAACAAAATAAAATTACAAGTTCTTCCTTAAAAGATAAATGGGGCATTTTCATTTAAAAATTATATTCCCTTAAATTAAAATAGCGGGTTTATTTTTTTAAGTAAAAACAATTTTGTTTTAAATACGCTATCACTCTGGAGTTACAATGTAGTATATGTTTTATACGGTTTTAAAATGAAATTTTTTATTATTATCATCATTATGATTTTTTAACCCCTAACCCCCGAACAACAAGGTAAAAAATTAATGCTATTTTCTTTTCTTTTTATCTTTTTTTATGTTAAAAAATGTTTTTTTTTCAACATAATACAACAATTTTTACCTTCATTTGCAAATATGAAAATAAGTGGCACCTGTAGTATTCATTGAGTTTGTCCATCGCTCCGTAGATAACAGAAGAAAAACTATCCAACCGAATTGTTAAAAATTTAAAATATGTAATTGTTACATACTTTTATCGAGTCATTTCAAATTTTCTAAAAATCGGATGTATAGTTTGATAAGAAGGACCATCAAAATTATTCCGTTACATTATGGCCAATCCTTAAAAAAATGGTTTCAAGTGCATTTTATTGATGTTACACATTTTCGAACCTAATAAATTTGATATGAATGTATGAAGTATATACTAAAATATACATTCTTTACAATCTGCGTTGCACAGAATATTTAACATTAATTTCCAGGTCCATACAAAAGTATTTCTACACATAATGGAATAGGGTTAAACATTGTTTGGAGGGAGGGGACGTTTTAATCATATTAAACTATTGGATATTTTATAAAATAGACATAAGTTGCTGAGATTTTCTACAAATTTCTTTCTGTGTAATAGAAAGCATATAATGTTTACATAGAACACACAAATTTCGGTTATTATACTGTATCTGAAGTACTTTATTTTATTGCACCAAGATCTGAGTATTTATAAAATTTCCTTATAGTACGAATGAACCTCATTTCATACGCTTAATGTACAATTTCTGACTTGTACATTAAGTGTATGAAATGAGCTGTGATTAAACTTAATAAATTAAGTTTAATCACAGCTTGAGAGTTTTATATTAATTTAACTTCTCAAAACTAGATTATGTCAGAATAATTAAAATTATATTATTTTAAATAATGCTTTTCAAATAGGAAAAAAGCTGAGGGAATGAATTACACTAACACACTTTCTAGACAAACTATACATAACGGATAAAGGAACCCCCCCTCCCCACAACATAACAACAGTAAATAAAAATAAAGATGATGCAAAACCACCAGTATTTACAAAGACGGAATTAAATAGAATAATCAGAAACGTCAAACAAAACAAAGCACCTGGCTATGACTTCATTGACTACAACTTAATAAAACGCATAAAGAATGCCGCCCCGCAACTCCCACGTACACTTCTCTATACATCTTTAAAATTTGAATACTTCCCTAATTCATTTAACATCGGAATAGTGGTCCTCTTTCACAAGCCGTGTAAAGACCCCGCAAACACTAAAAACTACAGATGGATATGCTTACTACTAGCAATAAGTAAAATTTTTGAACGCATAGTAAAGGCAGAATAAAATACTGGAGCGATAAACAATATGGCTTCAAGCACGTATTCTCCACGAAACACTACTGGACAATCTAATTAAACATGAATTGACATGAATGGGGCTTTCAAAAACATATGCTGACCAATAATAATAGGCAACTTAAAACAATCTCCCTGGTCGGGTTTTTTAATAAACTGGGTAGTGTGTTTCTTGCAAACAAGATACTTTCACTAGAAGAAAATGGAATCGCAAAACATACATTCTGTGGCTGCCCTCAGGGAAGTTACCTGGGTCCGTTTCTATGGCTATTAATCGCATGGATAGCATTAAAAACACAGGGGAAAACATGTCAGGATAGAGACATTCGCGGATGACTTTATTCTGATACTTAAGGGAAGAACAAAAGATGAACTTAAAGGACTCGCCAGTGAAATACTCAAAAATTTTATCGAATGGATAGAGGCTAATTACCTTATGCTGAATAAAGAAAAATCAGAACTACTATACCTAAACAGTGGAAGTACGGGAAACAAATGAAACAGGGGGCATAGAGTTAAACGGTCAATCGCTAAAAGTAAAAGAACATATCAAATATCTGGGAGTAATATTGCCTAAAAATCTGAACTTGGTACCTCACCGCGAAACACACACGTGCAAGGTTAGATCAAATTTCACAACCTGGTCTATATGACGGAAAAGGACTGGGGATTTAAACCTGATACTATCAAGATATGATACACAACAGTAGTGGAAAAAACGCTAACTTATACAGCCCCAATTTGGCGGCATAAGCTCAATAAAAGAAGCAAAGAGATACGCTCTAGTTCTCAAAGCATTTTGGACTGGCCATAGTCATGGATTATAGAACGGCCCCTACCTTGGCACTTCTGGTAATCTCAGGCGTGATTCCAATCCACCTGAAAATCAGTTACGCCACAGCCTATCGAATAATCTCAAGACTCAGGAAAAACACAAAAATACACAACAAGGTCCTACAGCAACATGAATATGAAAAAAATCAATATATGGGCAAATCGCCTAACAAAAAAGGATTGAACCAAGGATTGGATACAACATGCACAAGGTAGTCATTTACACAGACGGATCCAGATTGGAATCAGACTCTCCAGGTTCGGCCTTTGTAGCACGCAAAAATAACCAAAAAAATAATGACAAAGTCAGGGCCCCTAAGAGAATGCAACAGCGTTAACCGTGGCAAACTACTGTTAATACAAAAAACAGCGGAATGGAGCAACACAAAGAGGTAGTCATACAGCATACAACTGGAATGCAGTCAGTCATACAATCACTAAAAAACCATTTAATGTCAATGAAACAGTACACAAAATACAAAACTTCATTAAAGAATCCAACAATAAGTTTAAAATCCGCAGGGTGAAGACACACGTGGGTATCCAAGGAAATGAGGATGCAGACGAATCAGCCAAAACCGCAGCGCAAAACACAGATAATAAAAATAAATACTACATAAACAAGCCAATTCCAAATCAGAAACCGACACTTAAAAAAATAAACAATGAAGCAATGGCAGTTCGAGTGGGATTACGGGGATACAGGCAGGGAAATATATCAGTTCTATACAATTCTCACAATTCTACGCAGCACATCCAGCATATCTTCATAGATTCAACAAAGCGGACACTCCGAGCTGTGAATGCGGCTCGGCGGGTCGCCTAACCATTATCAACTCCACTGCCCACTAATAAAACAGTACCACCTGGTAAACATAACAGGAAATAATGATAAACTATGGCACGAACAACTAGATAAAAACAAACAAGTGTGAATATATATCCAAATATATGTTTGGAAATAATTCGTCAAGATTCCATCATTGCAAAATTTATCGAAATTTCATAAAAGTGGAGCCAAGTTACTCTGATTCGGTGTAAACTTACCCTGCTTGACTGCATTATTATTTATTTAACTGCACAAAAACTATGAGTTATTTTAGTGTTAATTCGAGGGCCAAAAATCGGACGAAAACTATAGGCAAATCCAAAGAAATTTTATGAAAATTAAAAGAATAAAACCATGTTCTAGAAAGTTCGATGTATAAAAAAATTTATGAAAAAGAAATAAGTGTAGTACGAAATGTTAGAAGCATAACTTATCACCGAAATTTATATTTTAATTTCCAAAATTCAAGTTCGCTAATAAAAAAAAAAAAAAAAAAAAAAAAAAAAAAAGTTATTTTTATAATAGGCACAGTTATTTTTTTTTCTGATTAAAAAAATAAAAATAAAGATTAAATGCAATTTATCATTTAATTTTTTGAAATGTCAAGACCGGTATAAGTTAAAAAGCATATATCAAAATTAATTTTATAGACACTTTTATTTAGTTGAATAAAAAACTTTTCACAAGCTCATTCTATGCTGTATAATATGTAATATCATAAAAATAAATTCACCAAAAAAGTTAAATTTGGTTATTATGTGTTAAATGCTGTAAAAACATATTAAAATAAAGTAATTTGTCAACGTCTGCCGTACTTTTAACCTTTCAAAAAAAGAACACAAAAAGTAAAGAAAAGACAATTCAATTTGTTCATTTAAGTTGTTTTTTTAAACCATAATTTAGCAAAAAGTGAAAAAAAAGTAATGCCCTTTATAAAAATAGTCAATCAACCGTTAATACTATTTTTTTTTCTTTTACTTTCTGAAATACTTCTACAATAAAGCGAAGAAAAATAATAAGAAGAATTTTTTTAAACGATCAATGAAGCGTTTTATGTTTAAGAAAATATTTCCTGAATTTAATACTCTTTTGTGAAAAAAAGAAGAAAAAGGAAGAAAGAACAATTGCTTTTTAGTTACTGTCATGTAAGAAAGCAAAATATTATTTTATAGGATTTTTCTTTGGAAGCGGTTTCAAAAAAGAAATTAAAATTTAATCAAACTGCGATGTTGCATTTCGCTTTTTTTTTTTTTTTTTGAGATCAACAAAAATACAAAAATATATAAAAGTAATTAATTAAATGAAAAATAAAGATAAATAAAGATAAATAAATAAATCAACGGATTTGGCAGAGTCAAAAAGTTTATGATAAAAAGCAGATAAACGCTTAAAAATTAATTTTGAATCTTTTCTTTTAAAAAGGTTTTTAATAAATAAAAATGTTTTTAATAAAAGGTTTTTTTAAACCTGTAAACTAAATTCCTTTTGGGGAATTTATACTTTTCTGACATTATCATTAAATGATTATATGAAGAAAAATAATTAAGATCATGAAAAAACGTAATTCTTATAGCAAATTTTTTAAATTGTAATTTTTTCAATATAGGAAAACATTAAAGTTGTTAAACTTGTTTTGAATTATCTAGTTTGAAATTAAAAAAAAAGATAAAGTGAGCTGATTCACAAATTGTAGGAATTTTTTTTATAATAAATCTATTTTAAGAAAGTAACTCACTATAAACTTCCATATTTTTAAATATTCATGATATTCGAATGTTTTTTTTTTTTTTTTTTTTTTTTTTTTTTTTTTTTTTTTTTTTAAGTTGGCTTAAACAACAACTAGCGACCAGTTTATTTCCGTTTGTAAACCTAGAAGTATTTCGACATTTTTTTTTTATCCAAATAGAGGGGGTGGGGTTTATATATGAGTCTATTAAAATTTGCAAATTTGATATTCTAAAATAAAAATGCATTGCAAGTATAAAAAAAAATTAAATTGCAAAATTTTCTAAAAATGCTTTAATACAATATTTTACAAAGAAAAAGCCAGAGATCATCATTTACTATGCAAGTCATTATCAGAATTTCAAAAAAAAAATGCTTAAATTTGTTTCCATCGATACATAAGAATGAATGTCATTTGTTTATAATTCATCATCATCTCCATATTCTTAAAAAAAGCATCATCGTCACATCCATCCATCGCATTCATAATGCAAGATTTTTTGAAAGGTCAAACGATCCTTTCATATGGTTATTAAAATCAAACGGTACTACTTGAATATACCGTCGACCAAAAAAACTGTCGCCAAATTATAAGATTAAATGCCAATGATGGATGATTGTGAATATCATATTCAATGACATTAAACACAATACCCATGTTTAAAACTTCATCAAGTGGTTTTTCATTCCACTTTTTGTTTGTATTTTTATCCATGTTTTACTAATTTATTTATTTTTTCGATATTTAAAATAACAATTGTGTCAACATGTATAACTTGACACTTTGTTTGGTGATATTTATAATTAGGCAAAAATGGTCGACCGGGATAACCAAGTATTATCAATCAAACTACTTGCTTCATTCAATGATAATGTGGATCTAATTTTTTTTTTTAAATAACTGCCACTTTTCACAGCTGATGCGTCTGCAAATGGAATGAATGAATTTAGAATAGAATTTGTTTTGAAATGATTGAATTAGAAAAACGACCGATTGTTAAAAAATAGAAGTAAAGCTATTTGGAATCTATCTGTAGATCAGATAAATAATGTCAGATATCGCAATTTATTTTCAATTAGTTATGCAAAAAAAAAAAAAAAAAAAAAAAAAAAAAAAAAAAAAAAAAAAGAAAAAGAAAAAGAAAAAAAAATGGTGAGGGCTCGGTTTTTGTTTGCAGAATTATTTAACATTATCTTTTTTTATACAGAGATTTCCGATTTTAGGCAATGTTTCACTTAAAAGTCATATACACAGCGTATATACGACTGTAATCTGATAAATAAAAAAAATTGGACGCATGCGGAGTTAAATATCACGCAATACAAATCTCTTAAAAAAATTCGATACATTCATATTTTAGTATATTACCTCCACTGTTCTTTGTTTTCCTTTTTTTTTAATAAAATTAAATTTGTTTTGAAAATCCTCTATTCTATAAACGAAAAAATTTTAATTTTCAACCGAAAGTTATCCCTTCTACGAATATAAGTTTAGTGCTTACACAAATGCTTAGGTCCATTAAACAAGACCCACATAGTCAATTTTTACAGCGACAGACCTTTCTGATGAATATATTTTTGCTTGTGATAGAAAATATTATCTTATTTTTGTTAAATTTATTATTTGTGTTATAACATGTTAAGTGTGATGTCAGTCACCGTTTGAACATTCCGTTTTTTGCGTCAGTCACCGGTGACCGACAATCTTAAATATGATATAAAACTAAAATATTTATATTATTTTAGTTAATTACTGAAATTATATTTAAAATTTATGTAATATCATTTTCACACTCTCAGTCATCTATGATTGCCATCTATGACATCAGTGTCAGTCACCGTAGCACTCAGCGTGTTAGTTGTTTCTCCGACTAACTCTTCATTGATGAATATGAAATCTAACATGTTCTGTACACCCTAGAAATTCAAATACAATTCGTGAAACATTTTGGTAGATAGTTAACATACTGTGTGCAATGGAATGCATCCGGACGCTGTTCCTTAACTTTTTTTCAGGCCAGTATATTTTAGGTTCACGTCTCAACATTTTCATCGTCGTTACAGAGAATCACCTGGAATATTTTTATTAATAACTAACATATTTATATAATTTTCCTTGCGCCGTGTGTTGTAAATTTCTCAAATAATTTTGCTTACTTATAAAAAAAATGGGAGATGTATATATCTTATCCTCTTCACTAATAAAAAATTATGTAACGTTACTCCATAAAAGCCAAAGCTGCTGCCTCGAATTTTATGGAGTAATTTTTTACACTTAATTAATGGTATACATTTAATTAAGACTGTTATTTAAATATAAATTTTGGTGTAACATTTGTTAAATAGGTCAAAGTATTCCATAAATTGGAGACAGTAACATTGCCACCAATTTTATAGTGTTGCCTTGCACATTTTTTTTCAGTTATTGAAAATGAAAATTATGTTGTTTAAAATGAGATGTTTAATATTAAAAAGTATTAAAGAAGTACAAAAATTACATAGTTGTTTCTATAAATTTTTCAACAGTTAGAAAAGGATTTCTTTACTTGAAAAATAAATAAATTATAAACAACTTCAATAAAAAAATAAATAAACTCTTAACAGGTAATCTATAATACTCTCTTTAGAAACCACATGAAGATTTCTAGTACAAGAAGTCCAGTACAACTCATTTGAAAGCTAACAATACGGATCCTTATTCTCTCTATTTAAATGTTTAAATATACATTCTATTATGTATTTTCTGATAATATAATATATACTGTTTGAATTCTATTATTTAAACGCAGATATTCAAACAAACACGATTGTTTATTTCACATGAAATATCACAGCAATGAAATTTGTTTAATAATAAGTTTCAAACAGTCTGTATATATAATTCTACAAAATTTATTAAGTATTTGTATGAAACTGTAAATATAGTGTAAATATAGATAATAACAGCATAGAAACTGTAACATAATAAAGAATGTAAAGCATGCAGACTCAGCTAAAAAAAATTTACACTTTTTTGCAAAAAAGTATAGATTTTACACAATTTGTGCACAAAAAGTGAATATTTTTTAAATACTCAGAAAAGTATGTGCTTTTTGTGCAAAATATTTTAATTTTTTATGCATACAAAAAAGTGCACATTCTAAATTGGGAAAAACTTTGCATATTTTTTGCAAAAGAATAAATAATCTGTATTTACAAAAACCGTGCTTTAAAAAAAAAATAAATAAATCAGAGATTGTAATTTTGAAAATATTATGTACTATTTTCTATCGATGTGAAAATTAGATTTTTCATTACAGACATTATTATTTCCAGGCCTGGTGCCTATTCTAAATTTGTAAAAAAATTTAAAGGTAAATTAATGTTGTATTTAATTTTCATTTAATCGGAAGGAATAAATCGTATAATGTCTTAATAAGGCAAAATAAAATACGTTAATTAAATTTCCATATCGTGAGGTTGTGAGCCATTTCTCAGTAAAGTAAAATTCTCAATTCGATTTTAATTTTAAGGTAAACGAATTAAATACATTTTACTATATTTATCAAATTTGGAGAAAAATAAATTTTAATTATTTAAATCTCAAAATCCAGGAAGGGTTAATGAGGGGTGATTGATAATGAAATTATCTGAAGAAATATATGCTTTCTTCAGAAATTTTATAGAAATTAAAAGAAATTTTACAGACTTAATTTTACCTTAGAAATATTTGCAGAATCATTGTTTTTCTTCAACTTACAATATTATTATGTATTTTACGTTCTCAATTACCTCGGAGAAGAGTGTGTTTTCTCAGATATAAAAATTTGAATACGTATTGAATCTTTAAAGTACTATTTATAATTCTTAGTATTGCAATCTATTGTTACTTGTATTGCATTTAAATTACTTTTTTGTAAAAGAAAATTTTGTTACTTTAAATGATATTTTATTCTTCAGAAGCTCAAAATAAGATATGCAAAGTATGTTTTTTTAATGCCATGAATTATTAAACTGAATTCATATCTTAAATTCTGTAAAACATTAAAAAATAAAGTATAATTTGTCAACTGCAGTCATACATTAATCACTCAATAATGAAATTCTAAAGACAAAAATACATTATTTAACCATTCTACTTGCCAAAAAATGTCAGATTTATTTAAAAAAAAATAAAAATAAATGCTTAGGCTTCTACTATCAACTTCCTTGATGATCTGTAAAGAACAATTTTAAAATTCCACAAAAAAACCTCGGCGAATATAAAATGAGATAAAAATATAATAATTCGTTTAAAAGATGAAAGACGTTTTTTATTCTAATAATATATTTCCTTAAATTAACAATGTATTGTTTTGTAAAATAAAAACAAACATATTTCTCTTTCCATAATTTTAGAAAGAGGAGATTAAGCAGTCTTTATTATAATTAACATATTTTTGTTTCCGTAATTAAAAAAAAAAGATTTAAGCAGTCTTTTTTTGGGGGGGGGGGGACAAAATTTAAAAAGTGAAACACAAATGAAATAAGTTGCATTTTTATATTTTATGCTGAATATCATATGAATATATGAGCAGGAAAATGTAAACACAATACGTTTGCTGTAAAAAGTTACCCAAACACATAAGAATTAATTTCCTTATTTTTCATTATTTTTAATATTATATTTATTTTTAATATTATTTTTCATTATATTTATATTTCACATTTTAAATTGATATTTAAATTTGTGTGTTTTATTTTTTTCCTATTGAATATTATGCACTATCTGCATTCTTATAGAAATATCAACATGTGATAAATATTTAAATCACTGATTTTAACTGCTATATATCATAAAAATTATTATGCAAGTTTTTTAGATAAATAGCATTTAATTCATCTACATTTGTACAATGACAGTTTCCGAAAAGTAAAACACAATTGGAATAAAATTGCGGTCTTATATTTTGCACTGAACATCAATTAAATATAACCGACAAAAAAAAAAAAAAAAAAAAAAAAAAAAAAAATAGACAACAATATATTTTGTGTAAAAAATTACCCAAACTCTTACAAATCAATTTTATTCTTTTTCCTTAAACTATTTACATTGTTGATTGAAATTTTAATTAGTATTCTTTTCCTCATAGAATAGCATGCATTATATGTATACACATAGAAATATCAACATGTGATAAATCTTTAAACACTGTTATTTATCATATAAATTTACAATAACGCATGTTTGTTAGGTAAATGACATTTATTTAAATGACATTAATAATATGATATTTTATTAATTGGTGCTAGATAAGAAAAAATAAGATACAATCCATTTTTTGAGTAAAGTTTCCCAAGTGTTTAATAATTAATGTTTCTTTTTTAAGATATGTTTTATTAAAGTTTTATTTATTTATTTATTTATTTTCATTTTTCCATCAAAAACTAGTTTTCACTATTTCTTTGAATAGAAAAAATACACTTTTATCAAATCTTTGATACATTATTTATAACTGAAATTTATCAAATTATTTTTTAATCCATGTCTGATAAATGACATTTATTAAAAATAATTCCAAACTACGTATTTTGTTTCCTTCAACAAAACATGCATTTTCTATAAGTTGGAAATGTGATCTCTAATATATTTTAAAGAGAAAAGAATGAAACTTTGAAATTGCATTATATTCTTGAATAGAACTTTAAAACAAAACGAGTTGAAGTAATTTATCATCATCTGTCATAAGTTTGTGTCAGAAAAAAAAAGAGAAAGAAAGAAACAATATTCGTATTTACTCTTTTCTGTCATTATGTTTTAGATACAAAGCCATAATTTCAAAAAACCCAAACAAAAAACATAAAAAATACTTTGTATAAAAATAATCAATCAATAGAGAAGATTAAATGTTGTAAATTATATGAAACACATCAGTAACAAATTGCCTAGATTATAAAACAAAACAAAATTACAAGTTTTTTTTAAAAGACAAATGGGCATTTTCATTTAAAAATTACATTCTCTTAACTTAAGATAGGATTTTTTTTTTTTGGTTTTTTTTTTGTTTTGTTTTGAATGAAAACATTCTCGTTTTACATATGTTATCACTCTGGAGTTACAATGTACTATATGTTTTATACGGTTTCAAAATGAAATTTTACATTATTATTATCAATATGTTTTTCTTTAACCCTTAACCGCCGAACAAAAATGTGAAGATGTTTTCTTTTCTTTTTCCATTTTATGTTTAAAAAATATTTTTTTCAACAATATACAACAATTTTTAGGTGCATTTGTAAATATTAAAATAAGTAGCACCTACTGTTATCAATGAGTACTTACGTTTGTCCATTTATAACAGAGAAAAAACTACCCAGTCGAATTGTTTAAAATTTAAAATGTATAATTTTTACATAATTGAATCCAGTCACAAATTTTATGAAAATCGGATGTATAGTTAATAACAGAGACAATCAAATGTATTCCGTTACATTATGGTCAATGGGGATAATGGTTTCAAGTGCATTTTAATGATGTTACACATTTTCGAACATAATATAATTGATATGAATATATGAAGTATATACTAAAATATACATTCTTTATAATCTGCGTTGCACAAAGTATTTGTCATTATTGTCCAGGTCCACACAAAAGTATTCCTACACATAATGGTATAGGGGTTAAACATTTTTTGGAGGGAGGGGACGTTTTAATTATATTAAACTATTGTACATTTTATAACATAGACATACGTTGCTGAGGTTTACTACAAGTTACTTTCTGTATAATAGAAAGCATATAATATTTACAGAGCACACAAAAATTTCGGTTATTATAAGTGTATATGAATAAGTTTAATACAGCATTAAGTTTAGCACAGCTTGTGGGTTTTTATAATAAGTTAGTTTCTTAAAACTTGATTATGTCAGAATAATTAAAATTATATTATTTTAAATAATGCTTTTGAAGTTAAAATTACAGTTGAGTAAATGAATTACACTAACACACTTTCAAGACAAGCTATGTATAACGCATTAGGATACCCCTCCCTAAAACATGAATACAGTAAATAAAAATACAGATGATGCAAAACCACCAGTATTTACGAAGGCGGAATTAAACAGAATAATCAGAAACATGAAACAAAACAAGCACCAGGATATGACTTCATTTACTATAAATTAATAAAACGCATAAACAAAGCCGCCCCGCAAATCCCACTCACACTTCGCAATACATATTTAAAATTTGAATACTTCCCCAAGTCAAATAACATCGGAATAGTGGTCCCCTTTCACAAGCCAGATAAAGACACCACAAATTCTAAAAACTACAGCCTGATATGCCTGGCAATAAATAATATTTAAGAACGCGTAATACATGGCAGAATGAACTACAATCTTAAAAAAATAAATACTAGAGCGATAAACAATATGGCTTCAAGAAGTTAATCTCCAGGGAATACTAATAGACAATCTAATTAAAACAATAAAAGAAAAAAAGCTAAAAACTACCAAACACTCTTAATAGACATGGACATGAATGGCTATTTCCAAAACATACGCTGTCCAATACTAATACACCTTAAAACAATCTCCTTGCTCGGGTTATTTAATAAACTGGGTAGTGAGTTTCTTACAAAAAAGATACGTTTCACTAGAAGAAAATGGAATCACAAAACAAACATTCGGCATCTACCCTCAGGAAAGTTGTCTGGGTCCACTTCTATGGCTATTAATCGCAGAGATAGAATTAAAAAACTCTAAGCAAAGCATGTCAGGATACGGACACTCGCGGATGCTTTATCTTGATATTCAAGGGAAGAACAAAAAATAAACTAAAAAAGACTCGCCAATAGAAGATTTTAACGAATGGATAGAGGCTAATTACCTTATTCTGAATAAAGAAAAATTTGCAATACTATACCTAAACAGGGGATACATGAGGGACCAATGAAATAGAGGGTATAGAGTTAAATGGTCAATCGCTAAAAGTAAAAGAACATATCAAATATCTGAGAGTAATATTGCATAAAAATCTGAACTGGGTACCTCACTAAGAAACACATATAGGGAAGGTTAGATCAAATTTCACAACCTCGCCTATATGACGGCAAAGGACTGGAGACTAAAACCAAACATTAGCAAGATATGGTACACAACAGTTGCGAAGAAAACGCTAACTTTTGCATCCACAATTTAGGGACACAAGCTCAATAAGCGAAGCAAAGAGAAACGCTCTAGCTGTCAAAGTATTTTGCACTGGCCATGGTCATGGCTTATAAAACGGCCCCCACATCGGCACTTCTGGTAGCCTGATTCCAATCCACCTCAAATCCTGTTACGCGGCAGCCTAGGAAAAAATCTCAAGAATAAGAAAAAACACAAAAATACACAAGTTCCTACAGTAACATGAATATGAAAAAAATTAATATATGAGCAAATCACCCAGCCAAAATAATTGAACCAAGGATTGGATGCAACACGCACGAGGTGGTCACCTACACAGATGGATCCAAATTGGAATCAGACGCTCCAGGTTGGGCCTTTGTACCATATAAAACTAACCAAAAAATAATGACAAAGTCAGTGCCCCTAAAAGAATGCAATAGCGTTAACCAGGCCAAACTGCTGGTAATACAAAAAAAAAAAAAAAAAAAAAAAAAAAAAAAAAAGGAATGGGGAAACACAAAGGTGTAGCCATACAGCATACAATCAGACTGCAGATCAGCCATACAATCACTAAAAAAATATTTGATGTCAAAGAAAGAGTAGACAAAATACAAAACTTAATTGAAGAATCCAACAACTTTAAAATCCGCTGGGTCAAGAATCACGTGAGTATTCAAAGAAACGAGGATGCAGACGAGTTAGCCAAAACCACAGCGCAAAAGACAAATAATAAAAACAAATACTACATGAAAAAGCCAATTTCAAAGTTTAAATGGACACTTAAAAAACTAACAATGAAGCGATGGCTGTTCGAGTGGGATTACGGGGAAACAGACAGGGAAACATATCGGTTCTACACAGTTCTCACAATTCTACACAGCACATGGAGCATTTACAGCGTATCTTCATAGATTTAACAAAGCGGACACTCCGGGCAGTGAATGCAGATCGGTGGGTACATCTAACCATTATCTACTCCTCTGTCCACCCATCCAACAGTGCCACCTGGTAAACATAACAGAAAATAATGATAAACTATGCCATGAACAACTAGATTAAAACAAACACGTACGAATAAAGCAAAAAGTGTAATCAGGTGGTTCCAAATATATATTTGGAAGTAATTCACCAAGATTCCTCCATTTCAAAATGGATCAAAATTTCGTAAAGGTGGTGCAAAGTTACCCGGATTTAGTGCAAATTTACCATGATTGAGTGTATTATTTATTTAAATGTACAAATACTATCAGTTATTTTAGTGATAAATCGAGGTCAAAAAACGAGCGAAAACTAGGGGTAATTCCAAAAAATTTTTATATAACACAAAAGAATTAAAACATGCTCTAGAAAGTTCGATGTATACAAAAATTTATAAAAAAGAAATAAATGTAGTATGATGCAGTTTTCCTCATTTTGCGAGAGTTAAATTTTAAAGAAACATACGTACACGTGATATACATTTTTTTAAAATAATTACGAATTAATTTACCTTAACATTTTAAAGATTTGATTTACTAAATTTATAGCTTAAACTTTTTTTTTACTAAACTGTTTTTTTTTTCAAATTTTTTCTTTTTGTTTAAAAATTTGGGCAGTATCAGCATGAAAAAACAGAAATGCGAAGTGTTAGAACAATAACTTATCACTGAAATTATATTTTAATATCCAAAATTCAAGTTTGCTAAAAATAAGTTTACTTTTATAACATGCAGAGTTATTTCCTTTACTCTGATTAAAAAAAATAAAAAGAAAGATTAAATATAATTTATCATTTAATTTTTTGAAATGTCAAGAAGTGTATAGGTTAAATAGCATTTATCAAAATTAATTTTATAGCAGACACTTTTTATTTTGTTAAATAAAAGACTTTTTACAAGCTCATTCTATCCTGTGTAATATATTACACATTCACCGAAAAAGTTAAATTTGGACATTATGTGTTAAATACTGTAAAAACATATTAAAATAAAGTAATTTGTCAACGTCTGCCATACTTTAAGCTTTGAAAAAGAAAACAGGAAAAATAAAAAAGACAATTCAATTTGTTCATTTCAGTTGTTTTTTTAAACCTCATTTTAAACCTCCAGATTTTTACTTATTTTATCCAGTGTTAAATTACAAAGAAATATGCATACACGTGATAGCTTTTTAAAAACTTTTATGAAATCATTTACGTTAAATTTTTAAAGTTTTATTTTATAAAAATTGAAATTTAGTTTTTATTGTATGAAATGTGCGCATTGTAAGCATGAAAATATATAAATACGAAATGTTAGGAGCATCACTAATCACCAAAAACAACACTTGAGTTAACGCCAAAGTTTTGGTCTCAAAATATTGATAGCAGCACTTGTGTGAGATTGGCAGCTCATTGAAAATTGTTCTTCAGGGTTTCATCATTGTAAAATGGATGGGTTTTGCAATGGTGGACTATACATAATCTGATTTGGCCAAAAGTTACCCTGATTGACTGTATTATTTATTTAAATGTACAGTTATTTTAGGGTTAAATTGAGATTCAAAAACGGAGGAAAACCAGATGCAATTTCAAAGAAATTTTATATAGCACAAAAGAATTAAAACATGTTCTAGAAAGTTCGATGTATAAAATAATTTATAAAAATGAAATAAATGTAGTATTATGCAGTTTTCCTCATTTTGCGAGAGTTAAATTTTAAAGTAATATACGTACACGTGATATACATTTTTAAAAAAATATTTAGAAATTAATTTACCTTAAGATTTTAAAGATTTGATTTACTTAATTTATAACTAAACTATTTTTTACTAAACTGTTTTTTTTTGTTTTGTTTTTATTTCTTACTTTTCCTTTTTTGCTTAAAAATTTGCTTGAAACATGTTCTAAAATGTTCGATGTATAAAAAGATATAAATGCAGTATTATACAGTTTTCCTCATTTTGTTCAGTTTTAAATTACAAAGAAATATGCGTACACTTGATAGTTTTTTAAAAACTTTTATGAAATAATTTACCTTAACTTTTTAAAGATTTATTTTATTAAAATTGAAATTTAGTTTTTATTTCATACTTTTTTTGCTTACTAATGTACGAAATGTCATCATAAAAAAACATAAATACGATATGTTAGAATCATAACAAATCAACAAAATGTACGTTTTAATTTTCAAAATTCATGTTTGCTAAAAAATATGTAAGTTACTTTTATAACAGTTGCAGTTATTTCAGTTTCTTCAATAAAAAAAAAAATAAAAAAAAAAGATTAAATACAATTTATCATTTAATTTTTTTAAATGTCAAGAAGTGTATAAGATAAATGGCATTTATCAAAAGTAATTTTATAACAGATATTTTTTTTAAATAAAATACTTTTCACAAGATCATTCTATGTAATATGTAGTATCATTAAAATAAATTCACTAAAAAAGCTAAATTTTTATATTATGTATTAAATACTGTAAAAACATATTAAAATAAAGTAATTTGTCAACGTCTGCCATACTTTTAACCTTTTCAAAAGCAAACACAAAAAGTAAAGAAAAGCGAATTCAATTTATTCATTTCAGTTGTTTTTTAAACCATAATTTAGCAAAAAGTGAAAAAAGTTAATGCCCTTTATAAAAATAGTTAATCAACCATTACTATTTTTCTTTTTACTTTATGATATACTTCTACAATAAAGCGAAGAAAAATAATCATAAGAATTTTTTTAAACGATCAATGAAGTGTTTTATGTTTAAGAAAATATTTCCTGAATTTAATACTCTTTTTGTGAAAAAGAAAGAAAGAACAATTGCTTTTTAGTTACTCTCATGTTAGAAAGCAAAATATTATTTCATAGGATTTTTTCTTTGGAAATTTACAAAAAAAAAAAAAAAAAAAAAAAAAAGAAAGAAAAAAAAAAAAAAAAGAAAGAAAAAAAAAAAAAGAAATTAAAATTAAATCAAACTGCGATGTTGCATTTTGCATTGGCTTTGAGGTCACCAAAAAAACACATAAATATATAAAAAATAAGAAATTGAATGAAAAATAAAAATAAATAAAATAAATCAGCGGAATTTGCAGAGACAATAAGTTTATAATAAAAAGCTGATAAACGCTTAAAATTAATTTTGACCTTTTTCTTTAAAAAAGTTTTTTAAACTGATTTTCGAAATCTTTAAACTAAATTTATTTTAGAGATTTCATATTTTTTTTATATTATCATTAAATGGTTTTATGAAGGAAAATTATGATCATCAAATTAAAACGCAATTCTTATAACATTATTTAAAACTGTAATTTTTTCAATATAGGGAAACATTAAAGTTGTTAAACTTGATCTGAATTATCCAGTTTGAAATTGAAAGATAAAGTGGGTTGGTTGACATATTGTAAGAATTCCCTTATAATAAATCTATTTTTGAAAAGTAACTCACTCTAAGCTTCCACCTTTCTGAATATTCGCGATATTCGATTGGTCTTTTTATAAAAGTTGGCCTAAACAACTAGCGACAAATTTATTTCCCTATGTAAGTCTAGAATTTCGTACCAAAAGTGAGGGGGCGGGGTTTGTATATAAGTCTAATAAAATTCGCAAATTTGATATTCTAAAATAAAAAGGTATTGTAAATATTGTAAAACATTAAATTGAAAAAATTCTTTAATGTTACATAATTTTACGAAGAAAAAGTCAGAGATCATCATCTATTATCCAAGCCAAAATCAGAATTCTCAAAAAAACTTCTTAAATTTGCTTCCATCGAGGATGAATGTCATTTGTATGTAATTAATTATCATCGCCCTATCCTTTAAAAAAGTGCATTATTGTCACATCCATCCATCACATTCATGATACAAAATGTTTTGGAAGATCAAACGATCATTTTTTATGGTTATTTAAAGAAACGGCACTACTTGAATATCCCATCGACCAAAAAACTTTCGCCAAATTATAAGATTAAATGCCAGTAATAAATTATTGTGAATGTCATATTTTATGACATTAAGAACAATACACATGTTTTAAACGTCATCAAGTGGTTTTTCATTCCACTTTTTATTTGCATTTGTATCCATGATGCTCAAAATATTTTGCTTATATATATAGATATATATAAATAGATAAAGGAATTTTTTTATAAGATGTATATATCTTATCCTCTTTTATTGTAAAAGAGAAAATGTTACGTTACTCCATAAAATTGGAATGATGTTACCCATTTTTTTTACACTGTTTGAATACGACGATGTTTGATATTGAGGAGTATTAAATAAGTGAAAAAATTACATAATTGTTTCTAGCAATTTTTCAACATTTGAAAAATGATTTCTTAACTTGAAAAATAAATAAATTATAAACAATATCAATAAAAAATATATAAACACATAACAGGTAAACTATATTACTGTTTTTAGAAACCATATGTAGATGTTCAATTTAACAGTCCAGTGCAACAGATTTGAAAGCAAGCAATACAGTTGCTTATTATCTCTATTTAAATGTTTAGATATACATTTTAATATATATTTTCTGATTATATAATTTACACTGTTTAAATTCTATCATTTAAACGCAGCTATTCAATTAAACACGATTGTTTAGTTTACATGAAATATCACAGCAGTCAAATTTGTTTAACATTAAGTGCTACACATTCAGTATATATAATTATACAAAATTATTAAGTATTTGTCTGAAACTGTAACAATAATAAAGACTGTTATGTTAGAATGTAAAGCATATAGAAAATAAGTTCAAATACTATGCGTAGAAATGCACTCTAAAATAATAAATTTTGATAAAACATGAAAGCTTTTTTTTCAGGTTTCACATCATTCCTTGAATTAAACAAACGTGTTCAGTCTAGGGTAAAAGATTACATGAAATCTTCAAAAATAATGTTTTTTAATACACAGGGATGTTGAATTACAGTAGTCTTCATCGCAAGTTTGCGCCTATCTTTAACTTTGGTTGCGTAGCACGTTTTCGTATTAACACACACACACATATATATGTATATATACACATATATATGTATGCATGCACACTGGTGTGCAAAATTTAACGACGAGTCAAAAAATGCAAATTTTCAAGGGATTTTCAAGGGATACTTTTAACGCGAATATTCCAAAGGAAGTAATATAAGTCGAATAATTACTATCCCTGAATAACAGCTAGTCCATATAACATCTCATTCGAGTCACACATGGTGACAAGAGTCACAGTCACACGGCGAAACAAAAAATAAGAAATTCCATACGTCTCTTTTATGAGTCTCAAATGACTACTATATGTGACTCTATTGACAGGTCATTGCGACTGCTGCTTTGAGATGAATCACCAGGTTACTTTACAATGCCATTTTCACAGACTCTCATGTGACAGTCATTTGGAGACTTAATTTCAAAGTCATTGTTAGTGTTTCAATGTTACATTATGATAAACCACCAAAATATGTCACGTTAATAACATAATCACGTTATTGAAACAAAACACATATTGACATAATCACGTTATTGTTAATCATGTATTAACGTTAATCACGTTAATACATGGTGACTTTCTGTCACAAGTCTATGTCAAATAGTGACAGAGACCCAACTGTGAAATAACCAGAGAGAAAGTGGTGAAAAGTCACCATGTGACTTTAATGGGACATAATTTGGTAATTTATCATACACAATTATTTTGAAATTGAGTCTCCAGATGAGAGGTCACACGAAAGTCTCAATGAAAAGACATTGAAAAGTCATCTGGTGACTCGCCACAAATCAGCAGTCACAATGACCTGCCAGTGGAGTCACATACAGTAGTCATTTGAGACTAATAAAAGAGACATATGGAATTTCTTACTTTTTTTTGTTTCGCCGCTTGATTGTGATTCTTGAGACCATGTGTGATCTGAATGCGATGTTATATGGACTAGCTGTTAAGCAGAAATAGTATTTATTTGAATTATATTACTTCATTTAAAATATTCGCGTGAAAATTATCGCTTGAAAATCTCTTGAAAATTGGCATTTTGGGATTCGTCCTTAAATTTTGCACACTTGTGTATATATATATTTATTTATTTACATATAGTCCTTTTCAGTCAAAATACAAAAAATGAGGGATATTAAGTTGAAGTTTTTAATTTAAACCGTCGAATATCTACAAAAAATAGAAAAATTTCATTTATTGGTTACTGAATTTAATAATGCGAATTTGCATTAAAAATAATTTTAAAATATCTTTTGTTGAATATTGTCCAAAATCATAAGTCAAAAATATCACAATAGCAAGTTTTTACTCGCAAAATTTTTTATATTTTTACTATTATAATTTAGAAAAATTATACTTGATATGTCATTTTTTTCAATCCATAGTTGTTGTTAAGCAAAACTTTTAATTTATTGCGTAATAAAATATATTACTTTAGAGTTTCGTAAAACTCACTATTTTAGCAGATCATATTTCATATCACTCTTTTATAAACCTTCTTATTATAATTTGTCTACACCAATCCCCATTATTTTTACTTAAAAGAAATTCGTTGCTATAAACTAGTAAGTCCTAAATCTGATTTTATAAATGATACATTTCAGACAAAATTAAAAATAAACGTTTAGAAAATATTTCATCTGTAAGGAAAGTACTTGTTTGTAAAAATATGATAAATCATTTGACAAGAAAAAAATAACCCCAAATTAATTAAGTTAAATTTTACAATAAGATCCCTAGAACACTGTGGTTCATTTGGTTCATTTGTTAAGTTTTTCTAATAGATAGTTCCGCATTTGAATATGTACTTTGCTACTTATTCAATATGTATTTTTTTTTAAATTCAACTACTTAGAACTTTTTCGTATTTAAAAAAAATATATTTATGTATGTCCTTTTTTCTTCAAAACACAAACAAATCGGTATTCTAAGTTTAAAAATTTCTAAAAATAAATGGTCAAATTTCTTCAAAAAAACTTAAAAATTCCATCTATTGGTTTCAGAATTTAATTTTGCGGGTGTACATTAAAAAATAATTTTAAATATCTTTTGTAGAATATTGATCATAATCCTAAATTAATTGTATCAAAACAGCAAGTTTTCATTCACAAAAGTTTTACTCATTCACAATATTTTTACTATTATTTAGACAAACTATGCTGAGATGTCATTTTTTTTTCAAAATATAGTTCTTGTTAAGTAAAGCTTTTAAGTTAGTACCGAATATAACGTATTACTTTAAAGTTTTGTAAAACTCAGTATTTTAGTAGACCATATTTCATATCAATCTTTTATAAACCTACTTATCCAAATTTGTCTAGAACAACCTCGATTCTTTTTATTTAAAGGAAAAGCAGTGTTATAAAATAGTATGTCTTAAACACCATTATAAAAAAAATATATTTTAAACAGCACAAAAAATAAACATTTAGAAAATATTTTAATCTGTTAGGAAAGTACTTGTTTCTAAAAAGACAAATATGATAAATCATTTGCGAATAAAAGAATAACCCAAAATTAATTGAGTTAAACTTTACGATAAGTCCCTTAAAAAGACTATGGATCATTTATTAATTTTTCCGAATAATATTTCATCATTTTTACATGGTAGAGTACTTTGATGTTTATTCAGTATTATTCAGTATTTATTTTAGCGAAATTTGAAGCATATATATCATTTTATGAGTACCATACTATTGAAAAATATGCTATTTAAATGTTTCTAAATATTATTTAAAGGCTGCTATAAAAAGTACTTTTTTAATTAAAAAGAAAACATTTCAATTATAAATAATAGGATTTTTTTCTTATAAGAAAATATTAAACAAGTTTGTAATTAATATTGATTTTTTTAACTGTAATACAGTGAGTTTATATAACAATCACAATGGTTTTAAGATATAGTTTATACGAACACTTTTGAAGATTCCATTTCGTTGTACATTAAAACAATTATAATTTTTTTTAACTCGTTATATCTATAAAACAGGAGGTTTATATTTTTTAAAGTAATTTCTTACATTATGGAACTTTCAAACATCCTCAATATTTTTATAATATTTTAGAAAAATTATGCATGAGATACCATTTTTTTTCAATCTATAGTTCTTGTTAAGCAAAACGTTTGAGTTATTAGATAATAAAATATATTACTTTAAAGTTTTGTAGAACTCAGTATTTAAGTAGATCATATTTTAAACCACTCTTTTATAAACATTCTTATCCAAATTTGTCAAGACCATTTTTTTTAATTTAAAAGAAAAGCATTGTTTTAAGAAAGTAAGTCCCAAACCTTCTTTTATAGATGACATCTTTTAAACAACATTAAAAATAAAAATTTATAAAGCAAACAGTTAAGTTTGTAAAAATACTAATATGAAAAATCATTTAAGAATAAAGAAATAACCCAAAATTGAGTTTAACTTTACGATAAGGTCCGTAAAAAGACGTTGGATCATTTATTAAGGTTTCCGAATAATGTTTCAGCATTTTTATATGGTAGAGTGCTTTGCCGTTTATTTAGTATTTATTTTAATGAAATATGATGCATATATATCATTTTCAGAATAACATATTAAACAAAGTATATTACATATATATTTCCAAGTATTATTTAAAGGCTGCTACAAAAAGCACTTTATTTTAAAATTTTTGAAAAATATTCAAACATAAATAATGGACTTTTTTCGTTTAAGAAAAATATTTAACAAAATTATGATTTAAATAAAAAAAGAGATTTCTTTTCACTGCTTTACTGAGCAGTCAGATTAAATAACAATCGTAAAATTATACTTTATACGATTACTTTTGAAGATTCCGTTTTTCTTTAGATTAAAACAACAAAAGAAATGTACATTTTAACTCGTGTCTAAGTATAAGAGAGAAAGTTTATTATTTTTAAAGTAAACTCTTAAATCATACAAACTTACAACCATCATCAATATTTTTACTATTATCCAGAAAAATTATGACTGAGATACCATTTTTTTCCTATCTAAATTCTTGTTATGTAAAACTTTTAAGTTATTACATAAAGTATATTACTTTAAATTTTTCTAAAACTCAGCATATTAGTATATCATATTTCATATTACTCTTTTATAAACCTTCTTATCCGAATTGTCTACACCATTCCTCATTCTTTTCTATTTTAAAGAAAAGCATTGTTATAAGCAAGCAAGTCCTAAATCCCATTTTATAGATGACATCTTTTAAACAATATTAAAAATAGCATTTAGAAAATATTTTGAACTGTTGCGAAAGTACTTGTTTGTAAAAGACTTGTATGATAAATTATTTGAGAATAAAGGTTTAACCAAAAACTAATTGAGTTAAAACTTTACTATAAGATCCGCAAAAAGATTGTAGATTATTTATTAACTTTTCTAAATAATGATTCATCATTTTTATATGGTAGACAGCTTTGCTGTTTATTCAGTATTTTTTTTAGCGAAATTTGATGAATATATCATTTTCTGAATAACACACTCTACAAAAAAATATGTTATTTAAATATTTCTATGTTTTGTGTAAAGGCTTTACAAAACGTTACTACAAAATGTTGATAAATATACAGGTAGGCTGAAAAGCATTGATTTGTTACTGACATTGATGCTGACATATAACAGCCAAAATTCGAAAAAACCTGAATATGTTTCATAATTTCGGTAGAATTTTTTATGGATTTTCTTCTGATGCATTTTTTATTTACTTTCTGCGTTCTTATGAATCCCTGTGGTCATCGTTTAGCTAACGCAAATTTGTCAGCTAATGAAGAGAAGACATCAACGAATGTACGTCGTCTGAAAATCCCACTTTTAACAGAGCAAAGCTTTGTTAAGCAGTTGAAAGAAGTAGAAAACATCGATGTAAAAAGGAAATCAGCCGGAAAATCTTCTGTGAATGCCGAAAAATGTGTGGCATTATCAAAAAGAAAATTATCCTGAAAGATGCTGTAATTCTGAATTCCATTGTAAAGGAGCATGGATGATTCTCGTCTACGTATCGAAATACTCTCAGGCTTCATAGTTATGGTCTTTAGCGTGGACAACATTTGCCAAATGATGTCAAGCGAAAGAGACTAACAAGATGCAAGAAGATGCTCGAAAATTTCATTCCGCGTCGCGTGGAAGATGATTTATGTTAGGATAAAAAAAATCCCACCATCGAAATGGCAAACAATTGTCGTAATTTTCAACAACTGTTATGCCCAGTGCAAGAAAAACAAAAATTGTCACACGATCGCTGTTTTTCGAGAGAATTAATGGTTTGGAAGGAGTTACTGCGATGGTTAAATACTCCTTTATTTTTTGGAGATTAACGAAAACACGTACTATGACGAAGTATTGCTAAGATTGTGACCACATGGAAGCAAATAACCCTAATGAATCTTCTAGCAGGATTGATAGACTGCTAATGAAGAAAAAGGGACAAGTCCACGTCCATGGATATTTAACAAAAAATAAATAGACTTCAAACAGTCTGTATCTCATTCCACTCGATTTTTCTGGATGGAGCTCTTTAGAAGGAAAGTTAAAGAGTAGAAAAAAAATCATCCAATTTGGATTATCTCCAACGATAACTTATCGAGGTTTGGGTTCAATTTATGATCCCTTCTTCCAAAACCTGAAAAAAACACAAATGGCGGTTATGTTTAACAAGTTTTTTTTTTTTTTTTGTTATTTGTTACATTATTTTTTTTAGAAAAAATGCTATCAGATATTTTTTTAAATAGTGTTTTTTGCCGTGCGCTTCAGTATGCCGAGTTACACCAGAGAAGCAAAAAATATTTTTATTTTCAGAACTGAAAGAGATATTGTTACAATGACCTTATGAAGAGAGATCTTAAATAGTTAAAACAGGTGGGCCATTTTCACCATTCGATTACATTTCAGAATTTAAATTTTATTTTTCAAACTTAATAATTTATTTAAAAATGGAGACAGATGTTAAAGTAAATGTTGCAGGTACATGGAAAAAAATGGTTGCGCACTTTTCCCTGTAATATAATATGTAAATGCTATTTAAAATTAACTCGTAAGGCAATTGTCAAGTCCGTTAGCATACAAAATCACTGAAAATACTCAGTTTTAAATTTATTATATTTTCTAAAATCAAGATACTTTGAAGAGACTTATGTCTCTAAATTTCAAAACATGATATTTATCAATTGTATTTAAATTAAAACTGAAATGAGAGACACATTTATCGACAAGATTTTGATCTCATAGAAATTATGTTTTCTAAAATCAAGATACTTTGAAGAGACTTATGTCTCTAAATTTCAAAACATGATATTTATCAATTGTATTTAAATTAAAACTGAAATGAGAGACACATTTATCGACAAGATTTTGATCTCATAGAAATTATGCAAGAACTTTTTCTAATATTTACACTATATATTCCTGTAAATTATTAAATTTTAATAAAATTGCATATTTGATTCTTAGTTGAATAAAAAATAAAAGTAGAATGGTGAAAAAATGACAATCATTAAGAAACCGTGCGGTAACACTTAACATTTAGTAACGGACTTGACATTATGTTGAAAATGGCCTTAGTAAGTTACAAACTACAGGTAAATCTTTATTGTTGCAAGCTGCTGAAGACATAGATAATAGGGTGGGTCGAAAATATTGATTTTTATTTTAATCAACTATTAATAGTGCAGAAACGTTGCCTTTCGTAATTAGAAAGGTAACGAAAAAAAGAGAAAAAAATGAAATCGGTTAATATCTTTAGGTCGCGCATCGCACTTGAAGTTAGGGAAATTTGAATAAAAATTACATTTTAGAATTAATGATGAAATTTAAACACATTCCGAACATACTTCTAATAGTGCGGGAATTTTTCTTTTATAACTAAAAAGATAACGCAAAAATGTTTTTGAAATTGGTTAATATCTTTGGATCTTGCATCGCCATTTAAATTAGCGAAATTTTTATCAAAATAGACAAAGTTTCATATAAAAGATGAAAATTCGTTTTCTTTCCTTATTTACTTCTAATAATATAAAAATATTCTAATATATGCATAGAAACGTAGAATAAAATCAATTTTAAAATTAATTAATATTTTTTTTATGATATATTGTTTATAAATTACGAAAAAGTTTAGAAAAATATATTTTTCAACTATTTTATTTATTTAAAGTTAAACATTTATATTGAACAGATTTAAAACACTACTTAATGAGACATTTTGCAACAAAAAAAATGTAAATCAATTTTAAACAATTCTTACTCAAACAATATTAAACTATTTGCATTGTAGTAATTTTAGAGAATAGTTTTTTTTCTATAGTTTTTACCTTCTTTTTTAAACAGGCAAAGCCTTTATTATCAAGTTTTGGCATTAGTGATCGCGATAAATCAATTTAAATGTTTCCAGAAATGTTAAAAATATTCCTAGGCTTTTTTAATAAATGTTTGCTTGTCATAAGTATTTATTCATATATTGATACACCTTTGGAGATGTTTTACAGTAATTTTAAATTAGTTTTTGTAGTTGCCCGTGATATTTGTCTGAGGAGGTTACAGTAGACATAGTTCAATCTTAAATGTTATTTTAAATCTCGTTCCTATCAACAAACCCTATTTCTGAAGTTGAGTGGAGAGTCGATTCAAAATTTCGACTCAGATTCGATTCTGGAAAATGAGCCGGAAAGATCATCAACTTCAGAACAAGAAAACAGGCTGTATTTCTACAGCCTGATGCCACCAGTGCCATCTTTTGGCCGAAATTCGAACTATTTGAAGGAAGTGCGTATTAAAAATTTATTGATATTCAATAACAATACCGCAAACCGCGCATTTTTATCTCAAACTGTTTTTTTTTTTTTTGTTATTTAATTTTAAAATGGGTCAGTCATTTACTGGACAACCTGTACATACAAGTAATATATTACAAACATATATATATATGCTGAAATATATAATAATTGCAAATTTATTAACATGCCCGAAATTCTATGCAATCACGATTTTTAAAATTCAGTAAAATTAGCCTTTCAGATGTGTAAAATAATTATACCTAACCGAAAATACCATTCATTGCAGATAATAAAGAAGAATAAAATACACAATTTAAATTCTTGTTTCATGAATATAATCGAAATTTGCAATCCGAATTTGAATTAATATTAGATTTGTGTATTAAATGCATTTTTCATTTCTTTCATTAAATTTTTTAAAAGTATAGCTAAAAATTACCAAGTTCATTAAACATCATTAATCGTTAATGACCAAACATAACCTCAAGCGAAAGCCAATTTAGAATAAATTATATTTTAATTTTTCATGAGATGGATATTTTATGAGGAAAAGAATTCAAGTTGTAATTACAAATTATTTGATTTGGATTTATAAACAAATTAAAAGTTCGGTATATGATTTGTTAAACAAACTGTTAAAATATGTGAAATTAATGTTTGTACGTAATTATAAATTAATTGTAATGTTACATTAAACATAATTTCATCACCACCAATTACCATCAAGCTATATAAGGAACTAAATGATTATAATTTTTCATTGAATTATTTGCATTAGTTTTTATGATAGAACAGCTCAAAATTTGTATCACATAGAAACAGATAGAGTCACAGACTCACATACAGACATTTTCTAAAAATATGTTTTTCTGGTATCTCTAAAAACTAAAATGTGTAAATCCCTCGAAAACTGAAAGTCTAAAATTTTCAAGAATCTCATACTTTTTTCTTGAAAAAAAAAATGTAAAAATATGTGACAGGTTTATATTAATATGTTACCATTACGTGTATTTCTAAGCATGCATGCATATTTTTGATTGAAAATGTGTTTTATAATGACCAGTTGCATCACAAATTTATGTTGTTCTATGTGTATATATTATATGTATAAGTATATATACAAGTAGCATATCAGACACTTATATGCATATGCTGAAATATATTACATTTGAAAATTTTTTAATCTGTGCAAAAATGTAATTACAATTTTGAAAATTCAGTAAAATAGACTTTCAGATAAATGAAATAATTATTCCTAACTGAAAATACTATTCATTGCATATAATAAAGAAAAATAAAGTACCCAATTTAAATTCTTATTTCATGCATGTAATCTAAATTTGCAATCCGAATTTGCATTAATGTTGGATTTGTGTACTAAATGCGGTTTTCATTTCTTTTATTAAGTTTTGGAAAAAAGTATAGGTAAAAATTACGGAGTTCATTAAGTATCATTCATCGTTAAGGACCAAACATAACCTCATGCGGAAGCCAATTTAGAATAAATTATACTTTAATTTTTTATGAAATGGATATTTTATGAGAAAAAGAATTCAAACTGCAATTACAAGTTATTTGATTTAAATTTATACACAAAATAAAAGTTCAGGATATGATTTGTTAAACAAACTGTAAAAAGAATATGAAATTAATATTTGAACGTAATTATAAATAAATGTAACGTTTCATCAAACATAATTTCATCACCACTAATCACCACCAAACTGTATCAGTAACTAACTAATTAATATATTTTTTTTAATTCTGTGCATTTGTTCTTGAGATAGAGCAGCCAAAAAATTTGTATCCTATACATACAGAGAGAGTCACAGACTCAAAGAGAAACATTTTATAAAAATGTGTTTCTGGTATCTCTGAAACCTAAAACGTGTAAATCCCTCGAAAACCATAAGTCAAAAGATTTCAGGAATCTCATACTTTTTTCTTGCAAAGGTAAAATAATGTAAAAATATGCTTCAGGTTTAGATTAATATGTTGCCATTACGTGGATTTCTATGCATGTATGCACATTTTTGTTTTAAAATGTGCTTTATAATGACCGGTTCTATTTCAAATTTATGTTGTCCTATGTGGATTTATATATGTATATATACAAGTAGCATATTACACACATATATGTATATGGTGAAATATATTGCACTTGCAAATTTATTAACATCCGCAAAATTGTAATTACGATTTTTAAGATTCAGTAAAATAGCCTTTCAGATGTATAAAATAATTATACCTAATCGAAAATTCTATTCATTGCAAATATCAAAGATGGATATAGTACCTAATTTAAATTCTTATTTCGTGAATTTAATCGAAATTTGCAATCCGAATTTGCATTGATATTGGATTTGTGTACTAAATGCATTTTTCATTTATTTCATTAAGTTCTGAAAAAGTATAGCTAAAAATTACGGACTTCATTAAGTATCATTCATCGTTAAGGGCCAAACATAACCTCAAGCGGAAGTCAATTTAGAATAAATTATATTTTAAATTTTCATGAGATGGATATTTTATGAGAAAAAAAATTCAAGCTGCAATGACAAATTATTTGATTTGAACTTACAAACAAATTAAAAGTTCGTAATATGATTTATTAAAGAAACTGTTTAAAGATATGAATTATATTATTTTAATATTTGAACGTAATTTTAAATTAAATGTAATGTTTCATTAAATATAATTTCAGCACCGCTAAACTATATCAGGAGCTAACTGATTATAATTTTTTATTGAATTCCTGCATTAGTTCTTGAGATAGAGTAACCACAATATTTGTATCACATACATACAGAGAGAGTCACAGACTCACAGACAGACATTTTATAAAAATGTGTTTTTTGTTATCGCTGAAACATAAAACGTGTAAATCCCTCGAAAACCGGAAGTGAAAAGTTTTCAGGAATCTCATGTTTTATTCTTGTAAAGATAAAAGAATGTAAAAGTATGTTACAGGTTTAGATTATTATGTTGCCATTACCTGCATTTCAATGTATACATGCAAATTTGAATTTATAAATAAATTAAAAGTTCGGCGTATGATTTGTTAAATAAACTGTTAAAATATATCGAATTATAATTTCATAGTAATTATAAATTAATTGTAATGTTTCTTTAAATATAATTTCTGAGGTAGAATAATTGCAAATGCTTATTTGTAAGCTTTATACATTGTTTTAATTTTCATATAAAATTGTGAGAGTTGTTGCAACAAAACTAGTCGGGCGTGGTAAAACTTCCTTCTATCACATGCATGTTAATAATTGAAAATTCGTTGCTACAGTGCAAAAATCAAATGAAAATCCATGCCCATCGTGAGGACTATAAAGGAATGAGTACTACTTGGTTTTCTTGTCGACCAATTTCGCCAAATTATACGCCAAATTATACTAATAGCCAAATGATGCATATTGACATATTTTTTATTTTAAATAACGAAAAGAACAAGATAATAGTAGAATATTAATAAAAATACAAATAAATAGTCGACATAAAAATCACTTAGTGACGTTTGAACACGTGTATCGTATTTAATGTCATTGAATGTGATCCATTGAATCATCCATTACTGTCACTTTATATTATAGTTTTGTAAAAGTTTTCTGGTCGACGGGATAACTAAGTAGTGCCAAGGAAATGAAATTCCGTATAGTAGCTTTTCTAAAAGGAGTATTGAGGATATTGGGAAAATACAACATAAAATCGCCACCTGTTATGTGATTTACATCAAATCACAATCAGCAGTAATATTTATCAAGGTATACATGAATCTGAAGTTTTATGTAAATTCGTGCATTTGTTATAAAGGTAAAAATATTGCGGGAATCAGAAAAAAATCAGCATAGCAGCGCTACCTGTTAGGCGATTAGCACCAAAACATATTCAGAACCGGTTCATATCAAGGATTAACGGTATCTGAAGTTTGATGAAAATCAGTGGAATAACTCTTGAAGTAGAGCTATCTAGGAAATCGTCAAAAATACAGCATAGAAGCATCATTTATGGAAAAAATACATCAAAATCTAAACAACATCAATTCATGTCCAGGACTAATTGAATCTGAAGTTTAATGGAAAATGTCCGTGTATTAGCACTTGAGATACATCTGTTATATAAATCGTTAAAATGCAATATAGCAGCGCCACCTATTGAGCGATTTAAATCAAAAACTAATCAGCTTCAATATATATTAAGGATTATAAAGATGTATTAAAAAAGTAATGCCTAAAAGACGTATTTAAAAATAATAATAATAAAATCCCTTTTTTGTTTGTTTACTTGAATTTTCCGTGCTAAAACGGTAAAAAAAGAGCTGAAATTTCGTCCGTTCTCGAACATATTCTTGTAACAGTGTTACCAGGAATTAAAAGAGCATTTATTGTTATCGTATTTTTTATGTGTTTATTATGTGTTTTATACAGGGTTCGCCCAGGGCCCAGCCCGAAAAAACCCGCCCGGGTTCATTCGGGCGGGCCCACTTGAAAAACCCATAAAAAACCCAATTGTGTTTTTTTTCAATTTTTTGTTCGTTTTTTCACAATTGTATCATTATTTAGTCTAAGGTATGAGAATGTAAAGATAAATGCTGATTTAAATATATTTCAGAAGAACCAGATTTAAAAGAATTTCTATGCATTGATAAAATGAACCTCCCCCCAAAAATAAATAAATAAATAAATAAATAAAATACAATAAATAAATAAAAAAAATAAAATTAGCTTGTAAAGAAATATGATTTGCATGGCTGTATTTTAAAATGCATGCAAGTGCTTTAAATCTTAATCCTAAAAGTGGCATTTGAAATTTGAACCCCATCCTGATTGCTTGCATTGTTATATTCCATCCTGTTTCGATGTTTAATGTAAGTGTTATAGAGTAATTTTTAACACAATGATTTATTACAGAAAAAAAATGAGTGAAAAAGATAAGTTTCCTCATGAATTTTGTCAGTTTTTCTTTTCTTTACATTCAGCACTATACTATATTTGAGATCAACGATTTGCCCTTAACGCATGTGATGTAGGAGATTTAACCTTTTTTCTCGCTTGGCCCAATGTTACCTGATTGATCAAATATACTCTGATTAACTATACTCTAATTATAGCAAAACACCACCATACTTTTTCGCAAAGTAGAAAATTAGTTTAGTAACTTTGATTGTAATCTCAGTACTACCTTTTGTATCATTTTTCTCCGAATAGATTTTATAAAGTTTATAAAAAAATTAAACTAATCTTAGCTTATTATTTTAAATTGTTTCAAGATTCGTAATGTGTTTAATTCTTACATGTTATGTGATAAAATACGTTTGACATTATTCAGTTTTAGAAAACCTTATGACAAATACTAGAAAACGGATCTGCAATATTCTCCTTCAGATTCAGAACTATTCTTCTTTTTTTAAGCGTATTTTACATATAAATGTTAACAGGTACTTATTTTTTTTTAAATGTACATTCAAACAATTTTCATTTTTTTGAAGAATTAATTTTATTTTGAAACAATTACGTTATCATGCTGCGTTGCACATTTTAAACAAAAAGTGTTTTTTTTTTTTTTTTTTGGCATAGTGCCCTGTAAGTATAATCATAAATTTTAACTAGAATACTTAAAGAAACGTAAACACTCAACTCTTTAATGTGTGCTTTTTTTCAACTTAATATGCAGCGATTCATTTTATTTATAAAGATGAAAGCTGCACTTTCATGTATTTAAATGTGAAAGGTCATAAAGAATTTTTTCTTATAAAATAGTTTTATTCGAATTTTTTAATCTTTTGCTAACTAAAAGACATAGTTAAAATTGTAAGCAAGAATTATTTTTTTCTTAAACAATGATGACTTTTAAAAATTAATGGCAGTTTTCTAGAGATTGCAATTTAAAAAGAAAATCGTGTGAACCTCGTGTGAAACAAGCCAAAATGAAGAATACTTTCTCATATCTAAAATGTCATTTGCAAACTTTTAATGTCATATGAATTCTTTTTTCTTAATAATATGCTTTTAACATAAGTCTAAAATTTCTGAAATTAGAATTTTCTGTATTTAAAAATAAAATAATAAATGAATATTTTATGTTTACCCATAAAATAAATCTTCAAAACGACGTCAAATCATTTACATCAATATTTATATTATTTAGAATTCTATGTGCTCCTGTATTAATATATATATATATATATCATATATTACTAATTTGTTAAACATTTTAATTCACACAAAATATATGAAGA
Organism: Maratus speculifer; assembly: GCA_964019185.1. Classification (NCBI taxonomy): domain Eukaryota; kingdom Metazoa; phylum Arthropoda; class Arachnida; order Araneae; family Salticidae; genus Maratus; species Maratus speculifer. Next base: position 199,029,934 of record OZ025294.1, on the reverse strand, counting down.
CTTTTGTGAATTTTCAATTTTCCAGTTCCCTGTATTCTGAGGTATTCGAGCATATTAACAGACGAAAATTTCAAAATGCAACTAACTCTAGACTGTCTGGCCATATATGTCGAACACAGACGGGAAAGCGAAAAAGTCCGATATACTGACATTCAAAATATTACAATATATCCCAACTTATAGATCGCATAGAATATTTTAAAACATATCAAAACATCTTAAAAGGATACGATTTGAAGAATTGATCATAGACCGAAACGTGTCTGATATCTTTAACCTATACATATGTAAAGTTATGTCATAACAAATACAAAAAAAGCTTAATTTCTAACATTTTTAATAATAATTGATATAATATAAGCGATATGCACCAAAAACATTTCTACATATCTATTTTACTTTACCTATATATTTTAAAAACGCCCAAAACACGGCAAAATCTACCTGAATCAAACTCTTCATTCTCATTGACTTGTGTTGATTACTGGATTAGGGTGGATCGAAAAGTATAGGAAAAAAACTTTTTTTAGAAATCACTATCGGCGCGGCGTGCAAAAGTTGCCTTTTATGCATACTAGTTTACAGGATTTTTTTTATTAATATCCATTCATATCTTCCGGTGCCCCAAGCGCCCCAAAAATAATTAAAAATTGAGTTTTTTATGATTTTTTTTATATTTTTTTGTTTATTTATTTTTTCTTAATTACTTTTGGCGCGGGGTGCAAAAGCTATCTTTTATCTATCTTAGCTTACATATTTTTTAAAATAAAATTCATTCATATCTTCCGGTGCCCCAAGTGCCCCAAAAATAGTTTAAAATTGAAATTTTCTTGAAATTTTTTTTTCTTTTGTTTTATTTTATTTTATTTTACTTTTTGAAATTCATTTGGCACTGGGTTGGAAAGTTGTTATTACAATACTACATAACTCTGCAGCTCCCATATATTTTTTAAATCAAAGTCTATTCACATCTTTGATGCACCAATTATAATTAAAAACTGAAATTTTTACAAAAATGTATTAAGAATTATAATTTACGAAAAATGCTTACAAATTTTGAAAACAGTTTAATTAATAACGTATAAGGTTATAAATAACATTAATTTTACAATAATAAGCCACATATAAATTTAAAAATCAAAGCATTAAATCATAAAAATTACAAAAATCGAACTTACGTAGAGAAAAGTTATACATCCTTCAATTTGGAAATTTACATATTTTTAAAATTTGTAATCTTTTTTTTTGGTATCATAGTGTTTTATAGTATAAAACAATGTCTCTTTTCTTGTCCAGATACAGTTTCTGATGCCTCAGACACTAGTCGAACGCATCTTTCAACCGCTTGGGTATGGCATGCATATTTTGACCATTCATTCGTTTTTACAACTTTTATCATATTCTCAATTTCTTCGCAAGGCACATTCATCAAAAGAGGTTGTTCAAAACGTCCAACTCGTTGCCAGTCAATAAGTTCAAAATAATCCTTCGTTTTGAAGTTTATTTGGGGTACTTTGAAAATTCTCATTTCTGGTGATTTTCTCTTATTCCTAGCAAAATTAGCTTTCGTATTGCTAAAGATCTGATATGCTCTCTATTATCTGTGAGCAATAGCAAATTTTCAGGGAGGAAAAAAACTATTTCGTTGAATAATAGCATCTACAATCTTTCTTAAATTGGGTTCCAAATATCTAGAATATGTGATAAGTTTCCAAATATGACGCGCTCCTTCAGTTATGGATGGCTTTGTTTTGATATGAAACCATACAGGTGCATATACCTTCATAATATATGTTGTAAGATTAATGAGACTATCAGAAGGATTTTCTGTAGCCACTTACAACCTTAAAACTCTACACGCAGGTTTTAGCCATCTTGAGTGATAAACTGGACCAGGTTTCATTAATGCCAGATCAGAACCACATTCACCACGTGATGTTGCTATGCAAATATTGCTGCTCATTGCTGAGAACTCTCCTATCTATGTTGTCTTTCAAATAATAAAGTATAAAAAGTTTATTTTATACACTTAATAAAATACGATAAACGATTTCTCATCCTTCCGATCTACGTTTTACGTTAGATAAATTATTCTTTAACTGTTATTTTTACTGTTGTTTTTTTTACTGTTATTTTTACTGTTGTTTTTTTTAGCTCAAAATTTGCATGAAACTCGATTTTCAGCAAATAATTAAAAGTTTTGGGGCATTGGAAGAAATTTATCAAAGTCGAAAATTATTTGAATGCATGCTAATATACTATAAAATGCATCTTTTTTATCCCGCTGATAAAATAATTTAAAAGAAATTAAAAAAACAAAAATTATAAATTTTTATAAAAAATTTCATTTTTTGTACTATTTTGGGGGCGCTTGGGGGCACCGGAAGATATGAATGGATTTTAATTTAAAAAAAAAAATTGAACTAATATATATATAAGGCAACTTTCGCAACCCGCGCCAAAAATAATTTTAAAAATATTAAGAAGCAAAAAAAATTATAAAATTTATAAAAATTTCAATTTTTAACTATTTTTGAGGCGTTTGGGGCACCGGAAGATATGAATGGATTTCAATAAAAAAACATATGTGAATTAGTATGCATAAAAGGCAACTTTTGCATCCCGCGCCGATTCGATTATCCGAATTTCGATTTTTCGATCCACCCTATTACTGGATACATTTAGATAGTAGTGTCAGTGGAGGCAGATTAAGCTCTGGAAACACGTTGATCTTTTCAGTGATACTTGGAAAATTATTTTTACGATAGGGTTACTTCCAGGGTTGGATAAATTCGTCACATATATGTGATAATTTTGCTTGCAATAGCATTATAATACATAAGTTTATAGAAGACGCATTTTTCTTCCTCGTAGATTCCATAAAACGTATGATTTACTTTCATGCGTTTCTACTTTGTATTACATTAAAGTGAAGAAATTTACAAAGTCTGCTGTTATTGTAAAATAAAAACACAACATTTCGCCTTTCTTTCTTTCTTTCTAACCGATGGCCAGGCCCTTACCTGCCGAGTTATCTCAGCTTAACGGGTTAGATACCTGGTATCGGGGCGGTCGACCGCCTAATTGCCGCGTAGCGGCAATAAACCTGATTTCTTTGCTACGCATGCCATCATTTCTGCAGTACTTGCTTGTCGTTGAGCATACTTTGTTTCGCCTGTTAATTAATGTTACATCCTGTTGTTTGAACTGCAAATGGCTTCACCAGATGGTCTCGTAATTTAGACCCTTGATGACGAGACCTTCACCTGGCAAGGCACCTCCAGAGGTATAATTCACAGGTAACTTGGAGGACTTTGCACCCACGACGGATTTTACATGCACCAGGCGCCATTAGCGTACATGATGTAATTTTAGCCGGCAAAGTGGCGAACCACTAAGACAAGTACCCGGGTCGGCTGTTTAGGTTAAGTGCTTTGTTGGTAATCTTTGTGGTTTATTGCACATTGGGTTAACTTTGTGATTTGTTGCCGCACACCTTGTACTCATCATACCAGACGAAATGGGACTGGATGTTTTTGGGCCTAAACAATGGTACTGAACTTAACTGAATGTTGGGGAAATTTTGAGGGAATTTAAAAAAAAAAAGAAAAAAAAAGAAAAACAGAAAATGGCCGAAAAGCTTAGTCGTACCGCTGATGCAGGAAAAATTTTCCGCCAAATAGCAAGGCAAACGAGAGCGTTGCAGAGAGAGAAACAAGAACCCACCTTTCTACCGTACCCCACCGAGAAAAACTGGCTCCTTGGGTTGTCCCATTAGAGCGGGTCCGGTATTTTGTGCGGACAGAGTCCTACTGCACCAAATAAGGAGGCGAGCTGTCAAAAATAAAAAAATAAATAAATAAATAAAAATTAGTAATAATAAAATTAAAAAAATAGTTAAATAAAGAATAAAAATATATATAAAATAAAATAATAGATGAAAAAACTTAAAAGCAGTTTTTTTTTTTTTATTTATTTATTTTTTTTTTTTTTGGCATTAGGGGATTCCTAGACCTTTTATATATAATTTATTTTATTTTTTTATTTTTATTTATTTTTTTATAACACAACACAGTGGACGGACAAGCAGTGCCGGGGGCGTTTGAAGCTTCTTACTGTGTCATATTGCGCAACTTGCTGAACCGTTGGTAATATTCGTTGTGCTTGCAATTCATATGTTGCGGGGCTCCTATTGCGGGCCATGGTTACAGCTGATGTTGTGCGACTACCGCACACTGCTAAAGGACATAAAACATATACAAAGAAATTTTTTTTTTTTGGCAAAAAAAAAAATCCTAGGCTTTTTTTTTTTTTTTTTTTTTTTTTTTTTTTTTTTTTTTTTTACATACAACATATAACACATAACATACAGTATTATGTTTCTGCTGGGTTACCAAAATGAGAGGGCTTTCTGTTTTATATGTTTGTTTGCTTTAATGTTGTGATACTGTCGCAGTTTTCTTGGAGCCACTTGATTACTGTTTTTGCTTTATTTTGTACGTGTTTGTTTTTACCTAATTGTTCGTGCCACAGTTTATCATTATTTGTTGTTATGTTTACCAGGTGGTACTGTTGGGTGAGTGGTCAGTGGAGGAGATAATGTTTAGGCGTACCCTCCGTGCCGCATGCACAGTCCGGAGTGTCCGCTTTATTAAATCTGTGGAGATAAGCTGGAAATGCTCCATGTGCTGTGTAAAGTTGTGAGAGTAAAAAGTCACTTATGAGTCTGCTTTCACCTACTGTTGGAAAATACTGATGTGTTTCCCTGCCTGTATCCCCGTAATCCCACTCGAACTGAAATTGTTTCATTGTTAGCTCTTTGAGTGTCCGTTTCAGTTTTGAGAATGGCTTTTTCATATAGTATTTGTTTTGTTATTTGTGTTTTCCGCTGCGGTTTTGGCTAACTCGTCTGCATCCTCGTTTCCTTGGATGCCCACGTGCGCCTTGACCCAGCTGATTTTAAACTTATTGTTGGATTCTTTAATTAAGTTTTGTATTTTATCTACTGTTTCATTGACATTAAATGGCTTTTTTAGTGATTCTATGGCTGATCTGCAATCCGAGCGTATGCTGTATGGCTCACCTGTTGTGTTGCCCCATTCCGCTGCTTTTTGTATTGCCAGTAGTTCGGCCTGGAAAACGCTGTTGCATTCTCTTAGGGGCACTGACCATGTCATTATTTTTTGGTTATTTTTGTATGCTACAAAGGCTGAACCTGTAGCGCCTGATTCCAATTTGGATCCGTCCGTGTAGGTGACTACTTCGTGTATGTTATATCCAATCCTTGGTTCAATTATTTCGGCTGGGTGATTTGCCCATGTATTGATTTTCTTTTCATATTCAAGTTGGTGCAGGACCTTGTTGTGTATTTTTGTGTTTTTTCTAAGTCTTGCGATTGTTCCATAGGCTGCCTCGTAATTGACTTTGAGGTGGATTGGAATCAGGCCCGAGAGTACCAGAAGTGCCGAGGTGGGGGCCGTTCTATAAGCCCTGACTATGGCCAGTGCAAAATGCCTTTGACAACTAGAGAGTATCTCTTTGCTCCTTTTATTGAGCTCGTGCCCCCATATTGGGGCCGCATGAGTTAGCGTTTTTTCCACTACTGTTGTGTACCATATCTTGATAATGTTAGGTTTTAGTCCCCAGCCCTTTGCCGCCATATAGGCCAGGTTTTTGAAGTTTGATCTAACTTTGCCTGTTGGTGTTGCGCAGTGAGGTACCCAATTTAGATTTTTATGCATTATCACTCCCAGATATTTGATATGTTCTTTCACATTTAGAGATTGACCGTTTAACTCTATGCTCTCTATTACATTGGTGTTTTGTGTAGGTAGGTTCCTCATATGTCCCCTGTTTAGATATAGTAGTTCTGTTTTTTCTTTATTCAGCGTTAAGCCATTAGCCTCTATCCAATCGTTAAAAGCTTTGAGTATTCTATTTGCGAGTCTTCTAAGTTTATCTTTCGTTCTTCCCTTGAGTATCAGAATAAAGTCATCCGCGAATGCCTGTATCCTGACATGTTTTCCCCAGTGTTTTTTTAATGCTGTCTCTGCGATTAATAGCCATAGAAGCGGGCCCAGGCATCTTCCCTGGGGACAGCCGCCAAACGTCTGTTTTGTGATTTTGACGTTTCCACTTAGATAACTAGAGTGATGTTACATTATTTTTGCGTATCTAAAGTCGTTCTTCCTCGGTATCTGCGTCACGTAGAAACATGTGACTCAAGATTCTAAAAACGACGAATGTATAATGCAGTAAGGCATCCCGTTTTCATATTAACACTTTACAATAATTTTGAAAAGTGTTTATGCATTGAGTTTTCTGTCCATCTGGCCACCTGTCCACGTATCTCGTAAATATACTTGAATTTTCGTACACCTTTTAGATATTATTTAGGGTTCCTTAGGCATGTTTGGTATTGTATATGAAGTTTGTGGAATTAATGGTTCATTTACAGGACACCCAAAAGTATTCCGTTACATTATGATCTCCGGGGGGTAATTGTTTGCAGAGTTTAAGGCTATAAGAACATTACGCTTTTGCAAATGCATTGAAACTGGTGTAAGGCACTGAATTTCATTAAAATTACGTTATAATAGGATATTCATAGCATCTTAAACCCATTTGCAGATATATACAATGTTTTAAATCTCTGCATGTATTTATAAATTTAACTGTCTCTAGTGGCGTTCGTAAATATAAATAGGTAGCATCTATAGTTGTCTTCTGATCGTCTGTCTGTTTGTTTGTCCATTTGTATGTTTGTTTGTCCACAAATAAGAGCACAATAACCATCCAACAGAATCGTTTGAAATTTTAAATGTATATTTGCTTTAGAATTTTGATGAGTCATTTCAAATTTTAGTTAAATTGGATATATAGTTCAAATACAGAAACAGCCAAACATATTCCGTTACATTACGGTCAGTGGGATAAGTAGTTTCAAGCTCTTATTAATGATGTTAGAACCATTGAAACACAATAAAATCGATATGCATTTAAGAAGGGTACTAAAATATACATTTTGCAGAATATGCCGCATAAAGAAAGTCTATTATTCATTTACAGGGCACCATAAAAGAATTCCTTTACGTATTGATATGGGGGTAAACATTATTTGCGAAATATTTTAAATTATTTCACAGATAATAAAATTGATGTTTGTGACTTAAGCTTGCTACAACGTACTTTCCGTGAAAAAGCGCTTCTACATTGTTGAATTAAATATAATATTTTAACTTATTATATAGTGCAGATTTGCTATGGAAATTATCTCATAATCTGTGTTTGAAGCATATTTTTTTGTTATTTGTTTGTTTTTTTCATTATACTCGTGAAACAATATATACTGCTGGTATCTGCAGATGTAAAAACAACGACATTAGGCGTAAGCAAAGACTAAGAATGAGTGTTCAATAATTGTTGACACATGGTATTATCCGAAAAAAAATCTCATGAATTTCCATATCTGAAACTATTTAAAAGCTATTCCATGCACAGTGCACTCACTTGAGTATCTTACTGAAAATGAGGTTAATCACATGATACAACAGATTTTATGGGCAAATGTTTATTCTTGTTCACAATCTGCATCATAAAATGTCTAGAACAGATGAAGTAAGCGTTAGTTTTTGCATGCTTTTCTGATTAAAATGTAAAGAAATCAATAAAATATTATTTTATTTCAAATAAGATTTAAAAGAAATAGGTGCTATTTAAAAGTATTTTATAATAGCTTTTTGTTACATAACAGCATTTAACATCAATAATGTCTTGCTGCACTTGCTTCGAACGAGGAGAATTGTGGCTTGGATAGAAAATTTTATCCACAAAAAAAGTGGACAGTATCTTTCTTTTTTAGTAAATAAATATAAACTATAACTAAATATAGTAAATATAATACACAAGCTTCCTCTCTAATGTACTTCACATGTGGTTTCTAAACCGTGATTATCTATGCATATACACATGAAAAAAATGTCAAACGTTGAGATATTCTGTATTTTAGAATGAATTAATTTTACAATAATTTAGTGATTTTAATAACTTCGTTTTTTTTTTCTCATAAAAGTAGATAACAGACTAAAAACGATTACATACTATTTTGAACTAAAGACCATTTTACAAATAAAAAGATAAAATTTTTACAGGATCAAAAATGATATCGATAACAAAAGATAAACTCCCCCCCCCCCCTAGCGAGATGTTACGATATCATGTGTTAGACCCCTTCCCCTCTTTCCCCTAAAATGATAACGTTATTCATGCACAACCCCTAAGAAAAAAAATTTTTCATCATATTTACCAATATTCTTACTAAACCAATTTTAATGATATATATATATATATATATATATTGTAGCGTATATTGGGTTCTTTCGATCTTATGGTTAGACAACTTCAAACTCTTTTCTCTTAGAAAAGTAGAAAATAATTTATTTACAGATCTTCAGAACAACAGAGTCTTCGAAACTCACAAATATTACAAGATATTCCAAAATAACTGTTTAAATCTATCGAACAAGTACAAATATAGGTCGCAGAGACTCTTTATACAATGTCTCAACACTATATCACATTCAAAACAACGTAGATAAAACTCAATACATCAAGCAAACTTGCTTGGACAATCTCTAGTAGCTCACTCAATGACTGACTGGTAAATAATAACAACAGCTCGCATCGCTTCTCTTCTTATATAGGTTCGGAGCATGTGCTAGAAATTTCTAGAACCTACTCGAAAAAATCCACGGAACAACAAACAATGTATCAGTATATCTAAGGGGGGTTACCAGAGAGGAAAGGGTTACCATCGCCAACAATCGCCAAGTTTGTCGCCAACTTGGCGATATATCGCCAAATTTGGCGACCAAAATTAGTCGCCAAAAGTGACGCCAACTTGGCGATATCTTCATTATTTCGCCAATCTGCCGTAGACATACACTGAAAATAATGGACAAGTTTGCTTGATAACAGAGACAATGTAACAAAAACTAATATAAGTAAAGGAATGGAGCTTAATAAGATTATTTACATTATTTTACAGTACAAACACTAACTATTTACAAAATTCGTAACACTACCCCCCCCCTCAAAGACTGCACGTCCCGGGCAGTGCAATCCTTGAGTTAGAGGAGAACACTTAAAATAAATAAATAAATAAATAAATAAATAAATAATAACAATAAAATTTACATAAATAAGAACTAATTACTATTTACATATTTACAAAAAGTGACTTTCATGACCATGGTCTAAAATTCTAGTTTTGAATTTCTAATCACTTTGGCCAAAATAAGGGGCTAGCCGGTTATAGTGTACGACCTTGGGTTTGGTGTGTGGCGATTTTCGTATGCGTACGACGACGTCATTCAGCCTGTTGACGACTATGTAAGGACCGTCCCAGTTTCTTTGTAATTTTGGCGACAGTCCCTTACGACGTATCGGATTCCACAACCAAACTTTGTCACCTTCGTTGAACTCATGTCCTGTTGCCTTTGTGTCGTACCGTGTCTTCATCTGTTCCGTTGCCAGTCCGATTCGGTTCCTCGCTAGACGATGAATCTCCTCAATCCGCGCCTGGAGTTTATCGACATATTCCTCAGGCGATGAAGGAGCATCAGAAGGACGGCCAAACAAAAGATCAGCAGGCAGACGAAGATCACGACCAAAGAGCATTTGAGAAGGGGAGTAACTAGTGGCCTCATGAGTGGCACTCCTGTAGGCAAGCAGGAAAAGAGGCAATTTCTTGTCCCAGTCCTGTTGGTCTCTAGACACCAGGAGAGAGAGGCTATTTAGGATGGTACGATTGAAACGCTCCACCATGCCGTACGATTGAGGATGTAGGGGTGTAGTTCGAGTTTTGTCCATGCCGAGTAGTCCACACATTTCCTTAAACACAGTCGAATCGAAGTTTCTTCCTTGATCGGAATGGATTTGAAGAGGAACTCCATATCTGGAAACCCAGTGTTGAACTAGTATGTCTGCTACTGTTACCGCCTCTTGATTAGGAATGGCGTAGGCTTCAGGCCACTTAGTGAAGTAGTCCATGACAACGAGGATGTACTTATTGCCATCAGATGTTCTAGGAAGAGGACCCAGGATGTCTAGTGCAATTCGTTCGAAAGGAGCTCCTACATTATAACGCTGCAGTCGCCCACGGGTGCGCCTCTTTGGACCTTTACGTGCTACACAGGTGTCACAAGTTCGACACCACTTCTCTACATCACTGCGAACATTATTCCAGTAGAAACGCTCTCGAACCTTTTGCAGGGTCTTCATTACACCAAAATGACCTCCTGTGGGACTACCATGCAGTTCTTGAAGGACTATAGAAATTCTCGACTTAGGGAGTAGTAGTTGCCATCTACATGTCTTTCCATCGTCAGACTCCCATTTTCGGTACAAGATGCCGTTCTTCAAATGTAAGGAATCCCAGAGAACCCAATAACGTTTAGTCGTAGGATGGTAATGGGCCATGTCTTGCCAGCTGGGCTTCCTGTTGGACTCCTCTTTCAGCTCTAGAATTGGCTTAATTTCAGGATCAGCAAGTTGATCTTTACGCAGGCTCTCGTCACTCCACGGATCTTGCGATGATGTAGACCCAGTTGTAACTTGTCTTACTATAGGACCTTTGACATTAAATTTCTTCTCAGCCCGGTCGCAGTATCTACAATTCTCTGAGCAGGGTCTTCTTGAGAGAGCACCTGCATTTCCATGTGATGAGCCTTTTCGATGGCGTATCTCCATATCGTACTCTTGAAGCTTTTGTATCCACCTGGCTATCTGGCCTTCAGGGTTCTTAAAATTCAATAGCCAAGTTAGAGAAGCATGATCAGTTCGGATCAGGAACTTTCGACCGTAAAGATAGTGATGAAAGTGGTCTATGGCTTTCACTGCAGCAAGAAGCTCTTTTCTTGTTACGCAGTAGTTTCGCTCGGCCTTTGACAAGCACTTGCTGAAATAGGCGATAACACGCTCCTGGCCGTCGATTTCCTGGGACAGTACAGCGCCAATGCTTTCGTTGCTTGCATCCGTATCAAGTATAAACTGTTTATCGATTTGAGGATACGACAGAATTGGAGTGGATGTCAAGGCCTCCTTAAGCTTTTCGAAAGCAGCGTCACATTCCTGTGTCCACATAAATTTTTGATTGGCTTCTGTTAATTTATGAAGTGGTCTTGCAATCATCGAGAAGCCTTTGACGAATTTTCTGTAATAGGTGCATAATCCTAGAAAACTTCGAAGCTGGTGAACATCTGCTGGACGACTCCAATTTTTCACGGCCGATATCTTCTCCGGATCAGTCCTAACTCCTTCCGCCGAAATGATGTGTCCAAGGTAGGCGACTTCATTGCGAAACAAACTGCACTTCGAAGGGCTTAACTTCAAATTAGCTTCCTTTAATTTTTGTAGCACCCGCCTGAGGTTGTTCAGATGTTCATCAAAAGATTTTCCTATGATTATGATGTCATCTAAATAAACAAGACATGCTTCATACGACAGCCCCCGGAGAACCGTTTCCATAAGCCGTTCGAAAGTTGCAGGTGCGTTACATAGACCAAAAGGCATTACCTTGAATTGCCATAATCCTTGTCCCGTTGTGAAGGCAGTCTTCTCGCGGTCGTCGGGATGGATCTCTACCTGCCAGTAACCACTCTTCAGATCCAGAGTCGAGAACCAAGTGTTGCCCGCAAATGTGTCGAGAGTGTCGTCGATCCTTGGTAGAGGGTAACTATCCTTTTTAGTGACGTCATTCAATCGGCGGTAGTCTACACAAAATCTTGTTGAACCATCCTTCTTTCTTACTAATACAATGGGAGACGCCCATGGACTTGTCGATGGTTCGATGACGTCATTTTCTTCCATATCTTTAATTAAATTCTGCACCTCTTCTTGCTTGGCAAAAGGTAATCGTCTAGGGTGCTGTTTAATAGGAGAGTGATCTCCCGTGTCAATTCGGTGTTGTGCCATTTTAGTTCGTCCAAAGTCTTCAGATGTTTGGGAAAATAAACTTTGGAATTCTCTAATTAAACTTTCAGCAGCATCTCTCTGGTTTGGATCTAAGTCCGTATTTTGTAACAAACCCTTGACTAAATTATCTGAAGATTTCTGAGAGTGATTGGAATTTTGACTTATGCACGTCACAGGAGCACATGATGCTATCACCTCTCCTTTCTTGATAGTCCTCGTCTTATCACTGATGTTAGCAATTCTGACTGGAATGGTCTTTTTCGAGAGGTCTACTACAGAAGAAGCCACCAATACTCCTGCTTGTGTACTATTGTCTACTGGATAATCTATATGGCCAAATCGGTAATTAGTTTCATTTTTAATTTCAGCTGGAACTAAAAATTCTGTTCTTGGATCTAGATTAATGTCTTCTTTGGCTATTACTATTTGTTTACATTCAATTTCGTTATTTAATCCAAAAAGACTTATTTCTTCAAATTTTGAGATCATTTTTTTATTTTTGAAATCAAGTCTGAAGTCAAACTTCTTCAGAAAATCTAGTCCGATTAAGCAAGGATCTGTTATGTCAGCCACATATGCCGTATGGTAATATTTCGTTCCTCCAAAGTTGATAGTTAAATTGACCTTTCCATATATGACAATCTTGTCGCCCGTCACAGTTTGCAGGGTAACGCATGGTGGAGTCCAGATGAGTTTACATTTCAATTTTCGAGCCAAATCTTCTCTTATTATTGTCACATTGGCTCCTGTATCGACAATCATACGGCACTGAATTCCATTAATAAAGCCTATCACATATAATTCGTTATCACCGCCGCTCATTTTTGATATCTGGAGGATCTACAGGTGGGGCTTTTCATTCTCTGGCAACCTCCGCCCCGCGAGATGGCCAAAATTTAGTTTCCCTGCTGACTGTTTGAATTTATCTCACGTTCGTGGAATTTAGGGCAATTTCTTCGGAGATGTCCTGTATCACCGCATCCCCAGCACGTGAGATTCTGTCTTCTTGAACTTGTTCTTCCGTATTTTAAAGCTTCAATTTCTTGATTTATTTTCCTAATTTCTTTCAAGACGTCGTTCTCAGTGTCTGAGCTTTTGTTCACCGTTGCCCCTCGAACTGAATGACGATCTCTTCGGCTGGCTTGTGTAGCTGCTTCCAACTTTAAGGCATATAGTAGTGCAGCCTTTAAATCCTGTACATCTGCCATTCGTACCGCTCTCTGCACTTCTGGATCTTTTATTCCGTCTACAAAATATTGCAGTGACAGCATTTCCCGTACATTTGTTGGACAGTCAATGAATGCTAAATTTGCAAGCCGTTCAATTTCCGAGGCAAACTCTTGAAGGGTTTCACTCGATTTTTGATGGCGGCTCTTCATTTGTATTCTCGTATAATCCTTGAAGAATTTTTCGCCGAATCTCATTTCAAGTGCACAACTTAAAGTCTCAAAATTGAGTTGTGTCATATCGGGCAATGTTTGCAGCACGTCGGCGGCTTCTCCTCTTAAAGATGCTGCCAACTGACAAGCTTTCACCTCGTCACTCCATTTGTTCGCTTCGGCTACAATGGTGAATTGGGTCTTATAAACTTGCCAGGAACTCTTTCCGTCATATGTCGACAGTTTGATGTGCACGGGAGAAGCAGGCGGATTCCTAAATTCTTCATAATTACCACCGGACGCTGAAAGCTTCTTCTCGAGTTCTTGTACTCTTTTATTTAGCTTTTCATCTATTTCAACTATTTTTCCTTCCATTTTGTCTTCAACATTTTTAACATCATTCTGAATTTTCTCTTCTACTTCCTCTATTTTCCTTTCCATTTTCTCTTCTACATTACTAACTTCTTTCTGAATTTTCTCTTCTACTTCCTCTATTCGTCTCTCTACCGACGAGAACTTTTCTTCTAAAGTTTTCTTCATTTCTTCTTGGCCTATATTAATCTTTTCGGTCACTTCTTCTTGGCATTTGTCAATTTTGTTTGTCAACTGTTCCATTCTTTCTTCGTTTTTATTCATTTTATCCGCCAACTCTTCTTGGCCTTTATTCATTTTATCCGCCAACTCTTCTTGGCCTTTATTCATCTTTTCCGCCAACTCTTCTTGGCCTTTATCAATTTTATTTGTCAACTGTTCCATTCTTTCTTCGTTTTTATTCATTTTGTCCGCCAACTCTTCTTGGCCTTTATTCATTTTATCCGCCAACTCTTCTTGGCCTTTATCAATTTTATTGGTCAGCTCTGTTCTTAATCCGTTAATAGCTTCTAACAGTTCTTTCAGTTGTACGTCCATTGTTCGTGTTTTCGCCATAAGAACCCCACTCCTGACACCAAAAATTGTAGCGTATATTGGGTTCTTTCGATCTTATGGTTAGACAACTTCAAACTCTTTTCTCTTAGAAAAGTAGAAAATAATTTATTTACAGATCTTCAGAACAACAGAGTCTTCGAAAATCACAAATATTACAAGATATTCCAAAATAACTGTTTAAATCTATCGAACAAGTACAAATATAGGTCGCAGAGACTCTTTATACAATGTCTCAACACTATATCACATTCAAAACAACGTAGATAAAACTCAATACATCAAGCAAACTTGCTTGGACAATCTCTAGTAGCTCACTCAATGACTGACTGGTAAATAATAACAACAGCTCGCATCGCTTCTCTTCTTATATAGGTTCGGAGCATGTGCTAGAAATTTCTAGAACCTACTCGAAAAAATCCACGGAACAACAAACAATGTATCAGTATATCTAAGGGGGGTTACCAGAGAGGAAAGGGTTACCATCGCCAACAATCGCCAAGTTTGTCGCCAACTTGGCGATATATCGCCAAATTTGGCGACCAAAATTAGTCGCCAAAAGTGACGCCAACTTGGCGATATCTTCATTATTTCGCCAATCTGCCGTAGACATACACTGAAAATAATGGACAAGTTTGCTTGATAACAGAGACAATGTAACAAAAACTAATATAAGTAAAGGAATGGAGCTTAATAAGATTATTTACATTATTTTACAGTACAAACACTAACTATTTACAAAATTCGTAACACTACCCCCCCCCCCTCAAAGACTGCACGTCCCGGGCAGTGCAATCCTTGAGTTAGAGGAGAACACTTAAAATAAATAAATAAATAAATAAATAAATAAATAATAACAATAAAATTTACATAAATAAGAACTAATTACTATTTACATATTTACAAAAAGTGACTTTCATGACCATGGTCTAAAATTCTAGTTTTGAATTTCTAATCACTTTGGCCAAAATAAGGGGCTAGCCGGTTATAGTGTACGACCTTGGGTTTGGTGTGTGGCGATTTTCGTATGCGTACGACGACGTCATTCAGCCTGTTGACGACTATGTAAGGACCGTCCCAGTTTCTTTGTAATTTTGGCGACAGTCCCTTACGACGTATCGGATTCCACAACCAAACTTTGTCACCTTCGTTGAACTCATGTCCTGTTGCCTTTGTGTCGTACCGTGTCTTCATCTTTTCCGTTGCCAGTCCGATTCGGTTCCTCGCTAGACGATGAATCTCCTCAATCCGCGCCTGGAGTTTATCGACATATTCCTCAGGCGATGAAGGAGCATCAGAAGGACGGCCAAACAAAAGATCAGCAGGCAGACGAAGATCACGACCAAAGAGCATTTGAGAAGGGGAGTAACTAGTGGCCTCATGAGTGGCACTCCTGTAGGCAAGCAGGAAAAGAGGCAATTTCTTGTCCCAGTCCTGTTGGTCTCTAGACACCAGGAGAGAGAGGCTATTTAGGATGGTACGATTGAAACGCTCCACCATGCCGTACGATTGAGGATGTAGGGGTGTAGTTCGAGTTTTGTCCATGCCGAGTAGTCCACACATTTCCTTAAACACAGTCGAATCGAAGTTTCTTCCTTGATCGGAATGGATTTGAAGAGGAACTCCATATCTGGAAACCCAGTGTTGAACTAGTATGTCTGCTACTGTTACCGCCTCTTGATTAGGAATGGCGTAGGCTTCAGGCCACTTAGTGAAGTAGTCCATGACAACGAGGATGTACTTATTGCCATCAGATGTTCTAGGAAGAGGACCCAGGATGTCTAGTGCAATTCGTTCGAAAGGAGCTCCTACATTATAACGCTGCAGTCGCCCACGGGTGCGCCTCTTTGGACCTTTACGTGCTACACAGGTGTCACAAGTTCGACACCACTTCTCTACATCACTGCGAACATTATTCCAGTAGAAACGCTCTCGAACCTTTTGCAGGGTCTTCATTACACCAAAATGACCTCCTGTGGGACTACCATGCAGTTCTTGAAGGACTATAGAAATTCTCGACTTAGGGAGTAGTAGTTGCCATCTACATGTCTTTCCATCGTCAGACTCCCATTTTCGGTACAAGATGCCGTTCTTCAAATGTAAGGAATCCCAGAGAACCCAATAACGTTTAGTCGTAGGATGGTAATGGGCCATGTCTTGCCAGCTGGGCTTCCTGTTGGACTCCTCTTTCAGCTCTAGAATTGGCTTAATTTCAGGATCAGCAAGTTGATCTTTACGCAGGCTCTCGTCACTCCACGGATCTTGCGATGATGTAGACCCAGTTGTAACTTGTCTTACTATAGGACCTTTGACATTAAATTTCTTCTCAGCCCGGTCGCAGTATCTACAATTCTCTGAGCAGGGTCTTCTTGAGAGAGCACCTGCATTTCCATGTGATGAGCCTTTTCGATGGCGTATCTCCATATCGTACTCTTGAAGCTTTTGTATCCACCTGGCTATCTGGCCTTCAGGGTTCTTAAAATTCAATAGCCAAGTTAGAGAAGCATGATCAGTTCGGATCAGGAACTTTCGACCGTAAAGATAGTGATGAAAGTGGTCTATGGCTTTCACTGCAGCAAGAAGCTCTTTTCTTGTTACGCAGTAGTTTCGCTCGGCCTTTGACAAGCACTTGCTGAAATAGGCGATAACACGCTCCTGGCCGTCGATTTCCTGGGACAGTACAGCGCCAATGCTTTCGTTGCTTGCATCCGTATCAAGTATAAACTGTTTATCGATTTGAGGATACGACAGAATTGGAGTGGATGTCAAGGCCTCCTTAAGCTTTTCGAAAGCAGCGTCACATTCCTGTGTCCACATAAATTTTTGATTGGCTTCTGTTAATTTATGAAGTGGTCTTGCAATCATCGAGAAGCCTTTGACGAATTTTCTGTAATAGGTGCATAATCCTAGAAAACTTCGAAGCTGGTGAACATCTGCTGGACGACTCCAATTTTTCACGGCCTATATCTTCTCCGGATCAGTCCTAACTCCTTCCGCCGAAATGATGTGTCCAAGGTAGGCGACTTCATTGCGAAACAAACTGCACTTCGAAGGGCTTAACTTCAAATTAGCTTCCTTTAATTTTTGTAGCACCCGCCTGAGGTTGTTCAGATGTTCATCAAAAGATTTTCCTATGATTATGATGTCATCTAAATAAACAAGACATGCTTCATACGACAGCCCCCGGAGAACCGTTTCCATAAGCCGTTCGAAAGTTGCAGGTGCGTTACATAGACCAAAAGGCATTACCTTGAATTGCCATAATCCTTGTCCCGTTGTGAAGGCAGTCTTCTCGCGGTCGTCGGGATGGATCTCTACCTGCCAGTAACCACTCTTCAGATCCAGAGTCGAGAACCAAGTGTTGCCCGCAAATGTGTCGAGAGTGTCGTCGATCCTTGGTAGAGGGTAACTATCCTTTTTAGTGACGTCATTCAATCGGCGGTAGTCTACACAAAATCTTGTTGAACCATCCTTCTTTCTTACTAATACAATGGGAGACGCCCATGGACTTGTCGATGGTTCGATGACGTCATTTTCTTCCATATCTTTAATTAAATTCTGCACCTCTTCTTGCTTGGCAAAAGGTAATCGTCTAGGGTGCTGTTTAATAGGAGAGTGATCTCCCGTGTCAATTCGGTGTTGTGCCATTTTAGTTCGTCCAAAGTCTTCAGATGTTTGGGAAAATAAACTTTGGAATTCTCTAATTAAACTTTCAGCAGCATCTCTCTGGTTTGGATCTAAGTCCGTATTTTGTAACAAACCCTTGACTAAATTATCTGAAGATTTCTGAGAGTGATTGGAATTTTGACTTATGCACGTCACAGGAGCACATGATGCTATCACCTCTCCTTTCTTGATAGTCCTCGTCTTATCACTGATGTTAGCAATTCTGACTGGAATGGTCTTTTTCGAGAGGTCTACTACAGAAGAAGCCACCAATACTCCTGCTTGTGTACTATTGTCTACTGGATAATCTATATGGCCAAATCGGTAATTAGTTTCATTTTTAATTTCAGCTGGAACTAAAAATTCTGTTCTTGGATCTAGATTAATGTCTTCTTTGGCTATTACTATTTGTTTACATTCAATTTCGTTATTTAATCCAAAAAGACTTATTTCTTCAAATTTTGAGATCATTTTTTTATTTTTGAAATCAAGTCTGAAGTCAAACTTCTTCAGAAAATCTAGTCCGATTAAGCAAGGATCTGTTATGTCAGCCACATATGCCGTATGGTAATATTTCGTTCCTCCAAAGTTGATAGTTAAATTGACCTTTCCATATATGACAATCTTGTCGCCCGTCACAGTTTGCAGGGTAACGCATGGTGGAGTCCAGATGAGTTTACATTTCAATTTTCGAGCCAAATCTTCTCTTATTATTGTCACATTGGCTCCTGTATCGACAATCATACGGCACTGAATTCCATTAATAAAGCCTATCACATATAATTCGTTATCACCGCCGCTCATTTTTGATATCTGGAGGATCTACAGGTGGGGCTTTTCATTCTCTGGCAACCTCCGCCCCGCGAGATGGCCAAAATTTAGTTTCCCTGCTGACTGTTTGAATTTATCTCACGTTCGTGGAATTTAGGGCAATTTCTTCGGAGATGTCCTGTATCACCGCATCCCCAGCACGTGAGATTCTGTCTTCTTGAACTTGTTCTTCCGTATTTTAAAGCTTCAATTTCTTGATTTATTTTCCTAATTTCTTTCAAGACGTCGTTCTCAGTGTCTGAGCTTTTGTTCACCGTTGCCCCTCGAACTGAATGACGATCTCTTCGGCTGGCTTGTGTAGCTGCTTCCAACTTTAAGGCATATAGTAGTGCAGCCTTTAAATCCTGTACATCTGCCATTCGTACCGCTCTCTGCACTTCTGGATCTTTTATTCCGTCTACAAAATATTGCAGTGACAGCATTTCCCGTACATTTGTTGGACAGTCAATGAATGCTAAATTTGCAAGCCGTTCAATTTCCGAGGCAAACTCTTGAAGGGTTTCACTCGATTTTTGATGGCGGCTCTTCATTTGTATTCTCGTATAATCCTTGAAGAATTTTTCGCCGAATCTCATTTCAAGTGCACAACTTAAAGTCTCAAAATTGAGTTGTGTCATATCGGGCAATGTTTGCAGCACGTCGGCGGCTTCTCCTCTTAAAGATGCTGCCAACTGACAAGCTTTCACCTCGTCACTCCATTTGTTCGCTTCGGCTACAATGGTGAATTGGGTCTTATAAACTTGCCAGGAACTCTTTCCGTCATATGTCGACAGTTTGATGTGCACGGGAGAAGCAGGCGGATTCCTAAATTCTTCATAATTACCACCGGACGCTGAAAGCTTCTTCTCGAGTTCTTGTACTCTTTTATTTAGCTTTTCATCTATTTCAACTATTTTTCCTTCCATTTTGTCTTCAACATTTTTAACATCATTCTGAATTTTCTCTTCTACTTCCTCTATTTTCCTTTCCATTTTCTCTTCTACATTACTAACTTCTTTCTGAATTTTCTCTTCTACTTCCTCTATTCGTCTCTCTACCGACGAGAACTTTTCTTCTAAAGTTTTCTTCATTTCTTCTTGGCCTATATTAATCTTTTCGGTCACTTCTTCTTGGCATTTGTCAATTTTGTTTGTCAACTGTTCCATTCTTTCTTCGTTTTTATTCATTTTATCCGCCAACTCTTCTTGGCCTTTATTCATTTTATCCGCCAACTCTTCTTGGCCTTTATTCATCTTTTCCGCCAACTCTTCTTGGCCTTTATCAATTTTATTTGTCAACTGTTCCATTCTTTCTTCGTTTTTATTCATTTTGTCCGCCAACTCTTCTTGGCCTTTATTCATTTTATCCGCCAACTCTTCTTGGCCTTTATCAATTTTATTGGTCAGCTCTGTTCTTAATCCGTTAATAGCTTCTAACAGTTCTTTCAGTTGTACGTCCATTGTTCGTGTTTTCGCCATAAGAACCCCACTCCTGACACCAAAAATTGTAGCGTATATTGGGTTCTTTCGATCTTATGGTTAGACAACTTCAAACTCTTTTCTCTTAGAAAAGTAGAAAATAATTTATTTACAGATCTTCAGAACAACAGAGTCTTCGAAAATCACAAATATTACAAGATATTCCAAAATAACTGTTTAAATCTATCGAACAAGTACAAATATAGGTCGCAGAGACTCTTTATACAATGTCTCAACACTATATCACATTCAAAACAACGTAGATAAAACTCAATACATCAAGCAAACTTGCTTGGACAATCTCTAGTAGCTCACTCAATGACAGACTGGTAAATAATAACAACAGCTCGCATCGCTTCTCTTCTTATATAGGTTCGGAGCATGTGCTAGAAATTTCTAGAACCTACTCGAAAAAATCCACGGAACAACAAACAATGTATCAGTATATCTAAGGGGGGTTACCAGAGAGGAAAGGGTTACCATCGCCAACAATCGCCAAGTTTGTCGCCAACTTGGCGATATATCGCCAAATTTGGCGACCAAAATTAGTCGCCAAAAGTGACGCCAACTTGGCGATATCTTCATTATTTCGCCAATCTGCCGTAGACATACACTGAAAATAATGGACAAGTTTGCTTGATAACAGAGACAATGTAACAAAAACTAATATAAGTAAAGGAATGGAGCTTAATAAGATTATTTACATTATTTTACAGTACAAACACTAACTATTTACAAAATTCGTAACACTATATATATTTATTTATTTATATATATATATATATATATATGTATGTATGCATATCCATATATATATATGCATGTATATCCACATGCATATATATATATATATATATATATATATATATATATATATATATATATATATATATGAAAACCAATTATCCTAATATCACAAATAGTCTGACAATTTTCCCATAGTGTAGAACAAAGCGTCCCAAGCAGGCAGATCACCAAGTAAAATGACCATTCGACACAAGAGAGCCACTTAAAATTATATACTGATCCCTATGGTGGCAAAACATAATAAACGCCATCTTTTGTGATTGTCTGTGATTGTGTTCTACATTGTGTAGTACACAAGGTCCATTTTTAAATTTTCTTCTGGAACAGAATGATGTAGGCATTTTTATATAGAAAACCAGTTCTTAAACATCTTGACTAATTGTCTTTATTTTGTGCAGAATACGTGAATATGAGCACATATAAACAGCATGAATGCAGCATACTAAAAAAAATGTTCTCAAACATAATAAAGAAATATTTATCTTTTTCGACAACTGCGAGTGTGCGGGTAAACATGCCAGCGATAAATCGTAATCTGAAAAAAAAATCACATTTCACAAACGCCAAGATAAAATGTCGAGGCATACAATAGATTCCCAAGCCGGGCTCAAAAACTTACAGATAAAAAGGAGCGTTATATAAAAAGAACTGGGAAAATTTTAAAATGAGTGTTGACAAGGATAAAACAGTTATCGCTTGTGGCGAAAAGCGCGCAGCGCACAGTAACCCTAAAACAAAGTTGCATAATCGGTAAAAATTAAGTTCTTTTTACAAGACAAATGAGATGATAGGAAATAAATAAGGCAGTTATTTAAAACATAAAAAAAAAAATATTTAATTCGTTTGATATTTAATCAACTGAAAAGCAAGAAAGAAAAATCTAGAAATAAATTGATATTTTAAAACTACTTTATTATTATTATTATTATTACTATTTATTATTTAATATGCAATTTGGAGACGAACACTCAATAAAATATCTTCTAAACATGCCTTTCTTTTAAAATTAAATTTAAAAAGAGGGGGACGAACTAACATTTGAAATATTAATCTCTTATAATTAATTTATCGATTGAAATATCGTGTCATAAATTAATCTAGGACACTTATTATTCAGTTACAGAGTCACACAGCAGAATACCATTGCATAAGAATAAAGGCAGGACCAGTTTGCGATACATTTTAATTATGGTAAACGTTTTCATGTATAATCAAATTGATATACGTTGCTGAGGCTTAATGTGAGTTATTTCATGCATAATACGAAGTACATAGCATTTACAGGGACACACAAAAGATTTTAAATAACATATATTCTATCCGAAGTACTGTATATGAGGTATGATGACTGTTGCATGGATAAAATGCATTTTGAATTATGATATGTGCTTTTAAGTTTCACTAAATGAATTCATATTGAATGGTGTGTATAAATGGTGATATTTGCACAATTTAGATATACAGGGTTACGCAAAACATCTTGGAAGGGATACTGAATATGAGCGTAATTTATTTAAAGGTGGTTTTTTGAATAAAATATGCATTTTTATTTTGAACTGCATTCTGTAAACTAAAAAATGTTTGTAGTATATAGATAAAATAATATACAGGGTCACACAAAGTACTGGATACATGGTTGTTTTGGGATGATAATTTTTGAAAATGTAATTTAAGTAGTAATAAGGAATATTTTTGTTTGATCTAAAGTTTAGAAAAATACTTTCGTATATTAAAGGTACTAGGTAAACTAAAGGACTGAACAAAAGTATTCAAGAATGTTTCTATCTATTACTATAAGTCGCTGAAAGGAAAATTTAAACCAGCAAAAAAATTGGCAAGAAAGGATCATCAGAAGATTTTTACTATAAATCGCGATAAAAAGTTAATTACACATGCTTTTAATCAACGAATTCTTTTGTTTGATTGATTAATTTATACTTCTTTAGATTTTATGTGAACAAAGTCATGGGTAACAGCTAGTATAAATATATATAATAAAATATGTATAGCATCACATATTATCACTCGTTTGACCACCCAAAAAATATTTTTTTTTAATGAAGAAAAAAATATTTCTTTTTTTTTATAAAAAATATAGTAAGGTGTTGGGAATCTATGTACAATGCACTAGCAAAATATATACTTAAAAAGTAACAATACCCGTATGTTTATAAAAATTACAAGATATATATTATATATATAAAACACAATACAATATAAAAATGTTACGAAAAAAAATTAAATGCCTAGGTTTTTATATATATGCATATATACCAGTCATTGATTTTAATATCAAGCAATTTCATGTATACAGGGTGTATCTAAACTCTGGGCAAAACTTTAAGGGGTGATAGTACACATAAAGACAAATAATATTAAATGGGAAATCAAGGTTCCCAAACGTCTTCCGAAGGAGATAGGCGCCATCAAAGATTAGGGTCCAAAATTGGAAATGATTATAAAAAACGGAAAAATTGATCGATTCGTTTGCGATGTTCACGAAAACTATTCTTTATGTGAGTAATGTCTTGAAAATAAATTATAAAGATAAATTTCAAAAAATACCGATAGAGGGCGCTTTAGACTTTGGAGTAACGAACAACTATTTTTTACTGTTATTTTTTGCATTTCGATAAATTTTTTCAGAAGTTTAGACATGAACTTAAATTTTTAACTAAAAATCTGTAGTTAAGTAGCGCAAACTGAACTGTGTTCAAAGGCAGTGCGTAGGTTTAAATTTCGAATGATTATAAAAAACAGAATAATTGGTCAATTGATTTGCGGTTTTCACTAAAACTATTCTTTATGTCAGTATTGTCTTAAAAATAAATTATAAACATAAATTTAAAAAACTGTCGATAGAGGGCGCTTTAGACTTTGGAGTAACGTACAAATATTTTTTGCCGTTATTTTTTGCATCTCATAAATTTCTTTTGAAGCTTAGACATAAACTTAAATTTTGTGTTGAAATTCTGAATCATTGAGAGTGGTTAAGTAGCGCTAACTGAACTGTTTTCAATGGGAGGGTTGGAAGGTTCAAATTTCAAATGTTTATACAAAACGGAAAAATTGGTCGATTCGTTTGCGGTTTTTTCTAAAACCATTCTTTATGTCAGTATTTTCTTGAAAATAAATTTTACAGATAAATTAAAAAAAATTCCGTTAGAGGGCGCCTTAAACTTTAGAATAACCAACAACAATTTTTAACTGTTATTTTTTGTATCTAATTAAATCCTTGCAAAAGCTTAGACTTAAATTTTGAGCTCAAATTCTAAATCTTTGGGAGGGGTTAAGAAGCGCAAACTGAACTGTGTTCAGGAGTTGAAATGTTACCCTGCTCACCATACGAACACAGTTCAATTTTTCGCTACTTAATTACTCACAGCGATTCAGATTTTGAGCTCAAAATTTAAGTCTAAGCTTTTAAAACATTTATTTAGATCTAAAAAAAATAACGGTTAAAAATAATTGTTGGTTACTCTAAATTTTAAGGCGCCCTCTAACGGAATTTTTTGAAATTTATCTTTAAAATTTATTTTCAAAGAAATATTGACATAAAGAATGGTTTTAGAGAAAACCGCAAACGAATCGACCAATTTTTCCGTTTTTTATAATCATTTGAAATTTGAACCTCCCCACCCCCATTGAAAACAGTTCAGTTTGCGCTACTTAACCAGTCTCAACGATTCAGAATTTCAGTTCAGAATTTAAGTTTATGTCTAAGCTTCTAAAAAAATTTAATGAGATGCAAAAAATAACGGTAAAAACTAGTTGTTCGTTACTCCAAAGTCTAAAGCGCCCTCTATCGGCATTTTTTGAAATTTATCTTTATAATTTATTTTCAGGACAATAATGACATAAATAATGGTTTTAGGGAAATCCGCAAACGAATCGACCAATTTTTCTGTTTTTTATAATCATTTGAAATTTGAACCTACCCACTCCTATTGAACACAGTTCAGTTTGCGCAACTTAACCACCGATTTTGAGCTCAAAATTTAAGTTTACGTCCAAACTTCTAAAATAATTTAATGAGATGCAAAAAATAACGGTAAAAACTAGTTGTTCGTTACTCCAAAGTCTAAAGCGCCCTCTATTGGCATTTTTTGAAATTTATCTTTATAATTTATTTTCAAGACAATACTGACATAAAGAATAGATTTCGTGAAAACCGCAAACGAATCGATCAATTTTTCCGTTTTTTATAATCTTTTCAAATTTTGGACCCTAAATTTTGATGGCGCCTATCTGCTTCGGAAGACGTTTGGGACCCTTAGTTTCCCATTTAATATTATTTGTCTTGATGTGTACTATCACCCCCTAAAGTTTTGCCCAGTAGTTTAGATACACCCTGTATATACAACCTATTCTTTATATTCTTCGTCATCTTTCAAGTGTGAGCTCTTTCACATAATAGTTCTCCTGTAAAAGCAAATTTTTAGATGACGTATTTTTAGGTAGATTTCGAATGAAATTCTACCTATTTCATTCTCTCCCATGTTGGGATTTCTGAAAAAAAATTGCAGATCTACACCGATTATGACTCCTAGACCCCAAAACTACCATCAGTGAAAAAGTTTATATACATATCTATCTATCGGTGTATATCAATTTCTTCTGGACACGATAACTTCTATAATTATGCTCAGATCTTCTTCAAACTTTTACATAAAATCAAGGGGCATAAAATCTCGCTCGAGTTCGTTAATGGGTAAAATCGCACCAAGGAAGTGGAAAACAGGAGGGTTTTTGTGAAAATCAAAGAAAGTCATAACTTCTTAATTAAAATAGATATTGAATCGGTTTAAAGTTTACATTATTTCTTAAAAATAGGCCAAAAGTTTATGCGTGAGAGATTTTTGATAAATTTAGAAATGGGCTCAAGGGGCGAAAAAAACAGGGTTTTTGGGAGAAAAAAATTCATAACTTCATCAATTCTCAAGATATTAAATCCAACTAAATTTTTTATAAATGTTCTCAAAATTATCTAAAACTTTTGTATTTACAAGTTTTTGATAGAACCAACTTTTACCGATTAAAAAAATTAAAACCAAAAAAAAGGGGGGGGGGGGTGAAAAAGAAAAAAAATCCATAACTCCGTCAATTTTTAAGCTATCAAATCTAATTAAATTTAGTTTACATCTTCTCGATAATATCTACAACTTTTATATTGACAAGTTTTTCATAGGACTAATTAGTCTAGCAAAAATAAATTAAACAAAAATAGGAGTTGGAGAAAAAACCTCAAATCCAAACTGCTTATATTCTCACTCATTTTTAAATTAATTTTTGATTTTAAACTCATCCCAATGGTAGATCCTCTTATTTGGAAACTGTATAAAGTGACGCATTGGTCAGTTTTTTGATAAAGACAAAATATATTTCAAAAAAGGCTACCAAAAAGGGTATTTTGAACAGAAATTCCCGAAGACATCGTGACCGAAAATTTAAGGAAGTATTCAAATAAGAAATTGCGTTTTTTTTTCTGGCTCGTTTTTAAATCCATTTTTGCTCTCAAATGCATCCAATTTACAGATCCTCTTATTTAGGAACTATATAATGTAACGCATTGGCCAGTTTTTTGATAAAGATAGCATATATTTCAAAAAAGGTTGCCAAAAAGGGTATTTTAAACAGAATTTCCCGAAGTCATCGTGATTGAATATTTGAGGAAGTATTCAGATAACAAACTGCGTTTTTTCCGACCCGTTTTTAAATCCATTTTCGCTCTCAAACGCATTCAATTTACAGATCCTCTTATTTAGGAACTATATAATGTGACGCATTGGCCAGTTTTTTGATAAAAATAGAATATATTTTTTAAAATGCTGTCAAAGTGTGCATTTTTCAAAAACTTTTCCAAAGCGATCATGATTAAAATATTAAGGATGTATTCAAATAACGAATCGGTTACTTTATGACTCATTTTTAAATTCAATTTTACTCTCAAACGCGTTCAATTTGTAGTTTGTTTTTATTTAGAAACTATATAATGCGCTGTTTTGGTCGATTTTTTAATAAATTCAGAATATATTAAAAAATATGTTGTCAAAAAGTGCATTTGAGCTGAATTTTTCTTAAGAGGATTTTGATAAAACCAGTTCTTGCAGAAAAATGAAATTAAAAATTTTTCATAAGCGGCTAAATGAAGTTATTAAACTGGGTTTATCTCTAATCATACTTTCTTTTTTGTTGTTGTTGAAATGAGTGCTCTTCGAAATCTACCTCCGCCTATAGGCCAAGCTGACAGGGATTTTTTTATTTGTAAAATGGTCTTTTGTTGATGTTGCTTGAAAATATTTGCAACTTGTTGAATCTGTTATCGTAACAGTTTGCATACACCGTTTACAACGCACATTTAAATAAATGTTGAAATTTTTTTTAAATAAAATTTTAAATATTTACTTGATACATTCTTTATAATTCAATTAAATTTTGACAACTGTAATACTTATATTAAAATGCAAGAATCAAAATATACGCAACTAGATTAAAATATAGATAGATTAAAAATCAACACTGATCAGTATTAAAAAATTTTTAGGAAATGTACTTGATACCATTCTAATAGAGTGTTGAGAAAACTTACTTCAGTACATTATGAAATAAAATTGTCAAAATATTAAAGTACAGAAATGTCAAAATGTATGCAGTTTGAAAACAAATTATAAAACCAAATTGTACACTGCATATAGAATCTTATACACAATGAACTGAACTAGCCAGTAGAGCAGTAAAAATTCCAATACATAATACACAACCAAACAGAATTCTGTGTCCTGACCAGTTAACACAAGCATACTATAACAAACGTTCTCAAACATAATAAAGAAGCATTTATCATTTTCGACAGTTGCGAATATGCGGGTTAACCTGTCCGCGATTAATCGTAATCTGAATAAATTTTCACATTACACAAACGCTAAGATAAAATGTCTTGGCATACAATAGATTCTCAAGCCGGGTTCAAAAACGTTCAGGTAAAACGAACCGTTATATAAAAAGCAAAGGGGAAAATTTTAAATGAGTGTTGTCAATAACAAAAAAGTTATCGCGTGCGGCGAAAAGCACGCAACGGCACAGTAACCCTAAAACAAATTTGCATAATCGGTAAAAAATAAGTTCTTTATACAAGACAAGTGAGATGATAGGAAATAAATATAACAGTTATTTAAAACAGAAAAAAAAAACATTTAATTCGTTTCAAATTTAATCAACTGAAAAGCAAGAAAAAAAAATCTAGAAATGAAATGATATTTTAAAACTAATTTATATTTACTTTTTATTTAATATGCAGTTTGGGGACGAACACTCAATAAAAATACCTATTAAAGTACCGTTCTTTTAAAATTAAATTTTAAAAGAGGGGGGAACTAACATTTTTAATATTAATAGAAATATATATAATAAAATATGCGTTAGATCACAATCCTCGATCAGTTCCTTTTCCCTAGGTTTCATGGCCTGAGAGCTATGGCAAAATGGAGATGAAAAGATGAAGTTTCTCCA
This sequence comes from Maratus speculifer, assembly GCA_964019185.1. NCBI lineage: Eukaryota > Metazoa > Arthropoda > Arachnida > Araneae > Salticidae > Maratus > Maratus speculifer. Next base: position 199,001,388 of record OZ025294.1, on the reverse strand, counting down.
ATGAAGACAAGTGATAGTGCCGTTAATATTTTATTGATGCATAAATTCTCAAAACTACTCCATATTATAACCGGATATTAATAAGTCCGCCACTCATAAAATAATGAATGATAAAACATAGCTCCAAACTTCAACATCTCGAAATCAAATGGCACATCAAAACATTCGAATTTACTACTTCCTTCGACAGGATTTGTTTGGCAATTGCAATGAAAGACGAATTCTGAGCCCTGAATCAGTATAAAGGGGGCAAATTTACAGTCTCAGTGCCGAACACGAATTAGGGTGCGTCGGGAAGCGGGAGCAGGGATTATTCAATTACGTTAGTGGCTAAATGGTAGGACATCACGCTAGAACTATATTCAAGCTGCGAGAGAATTCCAAATGAAAAGATGTGCTCAGGCACAAGATCAAAATGAATTATGGGATAGCAGATGATATTTAATCAAATGTTAAAATAAAACTTTCGAAGAATAATTTTTAAGTCTAAAAAAGGTAAAATGAATAAATAAATAGATTAAGATTTGCAAATGAAATTTTAACGTTTTAATAATACATTTGAGTTTTTTCTTTTTTTAGGAAATAAAATCGTAAATTAAGCCGAATTAAAGAAAAAGGGTCATTTAGATGGTAATTAATATTTAGAATATTTCTGAAATATAGGTAAATTAGATTTTTATCAGAATTTGGAACGGAAAAATGGCGAAATTTTTTTATTAAATATGTATATATATTTATATTTATATACATACATACATATATATATATATATATATGTGTGTGTGTGCATATATATGTATATTAACTAAAAGCTTTTTATCTATAGATGCTCTCACTATTTTTTATGATCTTTCCATTTTTATAGTGAATTTTTAATGCATGTTTTTCATAATGGTAGCAATGACGTTTCTCTTAATGGAACAATGAAACAATGTATGTATACTCATGGATTACCTAGGTTCGGGACAGCTAGAAATTCAAAATATAGGTAAAGTGATTTGCAGAGACAATAATGAGTCATTGAAACGAAAGAATATCTAGATGTAAATAATATTTATCTGAATTTACTTCACTAAAACAAACAAACAAAAAAAATTAAATGATGGGAATTACATATTTCCAAGTGACTTTTTCTCGTTCCAGTTAAAAATCATTTTAAAAAATTTATTATGAAATGACACCACTTTAAAAAATATGCGCTTTCTCACACATTAAGTTCTTTCAATACATTATTCTCTTATTACATTAATGCTAACGCTAGTTTCAGACATATTTTAAATACTCCAGTTAGTAAAACAGAGAACATAAGAAAACAAGCATTTACTTTAATCAAACTAAATATTGTACTATCAGAAGCATAAATATCTTATCAATTTATTTGCTAATACTTAAAATAAAACTTCGAGTTTAGTGAGAATAGTTATACACAAAATGATGTTTGGAAAGTTTTAAGTAATGTTTGCGTAATGTTTGGAATATACATATATAGTAATAAATTTCTGTAAGTTAACATATTTATACGATGGAAGATGCGAGAAATAAGGTTTTTGTGTTTTATGATGGGAAAAGGGACATATTTATGCATCTCATTTAAATATAAATTATGATTGTATCAAGGTGACATAATTTTTTCTGATGTTTCAATATATAATGTCAAATATCAGAGACTTATGTGAAAGTTCAAAAAATATACTTTTTTAATTACATGTTACTGATACCTTATACGAATAAAACGTAATTAATTCATTTTAATTGTGAATTTTAATGAAGTACTGTGTTAGTAACTTTCAGTAAAAAAAAAATATATATATTTATTTTAAGAGCTAGATCAGACAATTAAGATTGACTATTTTATTGTTATCGTCTATGCATGTTTGTTATAGTTTTAATCTAAAAATATCTATAAACTAAATCTGTATTTTTTACTTTTGGCATTTTTAGGTGCGTTCGTATTTATGTTAATACGTAGCACCTGTAGTAGGGTGGTGCGAAAAAACAAAAGTTTTTATTTCCGAATCGCTATAGTGCGGAAAAGTTGCGATTGGTAAATACAAGAAAAACTAAAAAAAAAAATTTTGAAATCGGACATTATCTTCCGATGGCGCAAACCACCTAAAAATTCCAAAAAATTGAAAATTTTCGATTTTTTCAGATTTTTTTTAAAAATATTACATATACATATATTTTATCACTATAGTGAAAATTATTTACATATTGTACTATTTAATAATAATAAAAAAATAAATTGCGTTTAAAGAATATCTTCCGATCGCACAAGCTCATTAAAAATCGGGAAAAATTCAATTTTCAGTGATTTTTGATATATTAAGAAAATAATTAAATAAGCTGAGTTTGCAGTCTCATGTTAAAATATAAATGTAAATTAATACTATTGAGCATGTTATGTTATTTTTGAACAACCGAGATCTTACCACAACGAGATCGCTGCAAAGTTTAGTAGTTCTTCAAGGTTTAGAGTTTCGCGCACATCCTGTTAGCCACGTTGCGAAAAATCGTTGATGTCGCCTTACGTGTCCACATGCTTCTGTCCCCAACCTCGTCCACTTGCACAGAGTGCCATTTCATATCAGAGAGCCCGTGAACGAATTTCGTTTGTTAATTGGATGTATTGTGTTATTAAAAATACATTAACATGTGACAGGGACACGGATCTGGATAAGTCGTTGACAAAGAAAATTACTAGACAATCTTTTCATTGTCCTATATTCGTTCATCCAAGAGATTTTCTGCCAAATATTCTTCCAACACACGAAGATGTTCTTCAATGCTACCTTGAGGAGAGGTCTCTATTAGCAAGTAAATTCAACATCATTAAAGTGAGTTTCTCATTTGTCAGCAATACAGTGGCACAAAAAATAAAATATATTTATTAGAAGGCGTAAATCCCAAAAGTGTTTGATTGTAGAATCATTTAGCTAATTAATGCCTACTACGATAGTATTCTAAACTAACGAAATCTTATATTCGAGACAAGGAATAGCCAAACCTTATAAAAAAATTTGATGAATTTAAAAAACAAAAAACTCAACTGTTTGATATTTCAGCCTGCAAACGTGTAATGAATTTATACTGCTCCTGTAAAAAGTCACCAGATCTGAGGGAGTGTCTAATTGAGACTAATTGTACGTCTCAAAAACACAACAGAATTCCAGTCATTGAGCATAGATTTATCTATCTCCAGAGAAAGGACAGAATGGAAAAAATTGGTACTAAAATTTAAAAAAAAGAAAAAAACTGAGTACAAGACATGGAAGACGAAACTATATATTGAAAAGACAACCTTCCAAATTTGTTGAAGCGAAAATAAAAGACCTTGAGCATTTAGATTACATGAGAATTTTAATGCTAATGTAGGTATATGTAAAATATCATTACCATGACGGATACAGCCTATCAGATTTAAGAAGAAGAAATTACCATGGCAAATGAATGTGAAGTTACAATCTACATCTTTACATTGCGATCGCAATGGTGTATCTGACAGTGCAGGTGCTGCTAAAGCGTTGAGTGTACTAACTAGAAGATATTACTGTAATAACTAAAACAGATGATTTTCAAGTTTGTGACCTATACAAAATTAGAAAAAAACAAACAGAAAGAAAAAAAAGTCGAGTGGAATCAGAAGAACTACATGACATACATTTTGATGGAAAAAAGGGCGATTATTTAGTTATCCTCCTCAGTCCTGAGACAAATATCATGATGGACAACATACACTGTTTAAAATTACAATAAACCATCTTCAAACATGTATCATTCTACATATCAATGCGTGTTATATGGACGCATTTATTGAAAAAGTCTAGAAGTATTTTTAACGATTTTAGAAGTATTTAAATTCTTTTAAAGAATTTTCTTTAGTTTCTCGTACAGGCGCTATATTCGTGAAGAATATTTGACAAAAAATCTCTTGGGGATGACAAAATATAGGACAATGAAAAGATTGTCTAGTAATTTTCTTTGGGAACGATGTAAGCATATCCGTGTACCTGTTACATGTTAATGTATTTTAAATAACACAATACATCTAATTAACAAACGAAATTCGTTCACGGGCTCACTGATACGAAATGGCGCACTGTGCAAATGGACGAGATTGGGGAGAGAAAAGGATGTGGACACATACGGCGACTTCAACGCTGTTTCGCAACGTGGCTAACAGGAGTTGCACGAACTACTAAACCTTTTCGCCCTGCAGCGATCTCGTCGTGGTAAGATCTCGGTTGTTCAAAAATAGCATAACATGCACAATAGTATTAATTTACATTTAAATTTTAACATGAGACCGCAAATTGAACTTATTTAATTATTTTCTTAATGCATCGAAAATCACTGAAAATTGAATTTTTCCCGATTTTTAATGAGCTTGCGCGATCGGAAGATATTCTCTAAACACAATTTATTTTTTTATTATTATTAAATAGTACAATATGTAAATAATTTTCACTATAGTGATAAAATATATGTATATGTAATATTTTAAAAAAAATTCTGAAGAAATCGAAATTTTTCAATTTTTTTGAATTTTTAGGTGGTTTGCGCGATCGGAAGATAATGTCCGATTTCAAAAAAATTTTTTTAGTTTTTCTTGTATTTACCAATTGCAACTTTTCCGCACGATAGCGATTCGGAAATAAAAACTTTTGTTTTTTCGCACCACCCTAACCTGTAGTCGTCGTTCAGTCCGTCCGACTGTCCGTCTGATCGCATATAACAGAGCAAAAACTACCCAACCGAATCATTTGAAATTTAAAAGAGAAAAGTGTTGCATAATTTTGCTCATCTTGCTAATTTCATTTCCAATTTTATTGAAATCGGATTACAAAGACAATCAAAAGTATTCCGTTATATTAGATGAATGGGAAATGAAACATTTCAAGTTCATTTTAATTATTACAGCCTTCCAAATTGAATAAAATATATATGCACATACTGAAGTATACTAAAATACACATTTTGTACCCTTTGTGGTTACAAAAATGTTTATTATTCATTTACAAAGCCACACAAAAGAATTCCGTGACACAATAATACATGGGATAACATTGTTTTTGACGTATTTCAATCATGTTAAATCAATTCATATGTAATGAAATTGATATACGTTGCTGAATTTTATTGGAAATTACTTTTTGTTTAATAGAAACTACTGACACTATTTACAGGGCCTCACAAAAGATTTGGGATATTATACTGTTTTAGAAATACCGTATTAAACAGTCTTTGCTGGAAGCGCATTTTTAGTTGTGATATGAATTTTTAAGTTTATTTATATGTTTGCATATACCGTTGTGTATATAAATGCTGTAGATCATATACAGGGAAATACAACAGAACCTGTAGGATAGAGAGAGTATCAGTGAAACTAGATTAAAAATAGTTTTCGAATGAATTACGTATTTTTATGATATCCCTTGATAGGTAAAGACCTTGTTGATTACGTCTTATTTAAAATGAAGTCCTATTATTTTCGTTTTACTCAATTGAAAATATATATTCGTATAAAATTTTGTATTCATACATTTTTGCATAAGAGTTTAACAGCATCAAGCTCTGAATATTTATAAAATTAAATATAGTACGAACGCACCACATTTGCCACGTTTAACGTACAATTTCCAACACGTCTCTCTTTCGCTTATAATTGTTCCAGTTTTTTGAAGAAAGTTCCGAAATAAGATGTTTCCAGGAATAAATTCCTTAATTTTATTTAATGATTCTAAATGCTAGCAACATTGTTCTTAATTGAACGATTTATTATATTACAATTTTATCTTTCCTTATTTCCTTACAAATTTAGCTAAATTAAAACACACTTGTTTTTTTTTTTTTTTTTTTTTTTTTTTTTTTTTTTTTTTTTTTTTTTAAGCAAAAAATTATTTGATTGGCTCATTTTTTTTCTTTTACTACTTCTTAATATATCAATCTTTAATTGAATATTGAATACCCGTCACTAGTTAACTTCAGGATTAACCATTTATTCAGGATTCATTTAAAACAAGTTGAAAATTACACGTAAAGCATAGAAAATGAGGTGCGTTCGTACGTTAACAAAGTTTCAAAAATATTACTCTTATATATCAATCTCATAAAATTCTAAATAGTGATTTACAATTAAAACGCTCATCAAACAATGTTCTCCCTATACCATTATGTAATGGAAAACTTTTGTGTGACCTTGTATATCAATAACAAATGTTCTTTGCGCCACAAATTATGTAAAATGTATATTATAATATGTACTTTATAGTTGCAAATAAATTTTATTAAGTTCGAATGAGTGTAACACCATTAAAATGCATTTGAAACATTTTCCCCCATTGACCGTAATGTAACGGAATACTTTTGATTGTCCCTGTGATTGATCTATGCATCCGATTTTCATAAAATTTGAAATAACTCTACAAATATATGTAATAATGATGCATTTTAAATTTCAAACGTATAGAATACATTTGAAACATTTCCCCCATTGACCATGATGTAATTGAATACTTTTGATTGTCTCTGTAATTGATCTATGCACCTGATTATCAAAAAAATTAAAATAACTTGACAAAATTATGCAATAATTATGTATTTTAAATTTCAAGCGATTAAACTGCATTTGAAACTTTTTTCCCCATTGAGCCTAATGTAATGGAATACTTTTGATTGCCCCTGTAATTGATCTATGCATCCGATTTTCATAAAAATTGAAATAACTCGACCAAATTATGTAATAATTATGTATTTTAAATTTCAGACGATTCGGTTGGATAGTTTTTGCCTTGTTATATGCGGACAGACGGACGGACTGAACGACCATTATAGGTGCTACGTATTTACATAATTACGAACGCACCTAAAAAGACACAACAGATGAGCCACTTCCATTTATTATAGTTGAACTCCAAGAATTTATATTTATATTTATATATTATAAATTTTATCTTAGTATATATCTATACTTTAATTCAGTGTCTGATAAAACTGTGTAAGAACTTCACACAAGTTAAATTCTTTAGCTCTTCAAAAAATTGTACTTTTCATCTAAAGAACCCATGAACTCCTAAAGTCCTTAAGTGGTTTCAATGAAACACATTTTTGATAAATTATAACTATAAGACATCATATTGCAGATAGTTTACATAAAATTTAAGTAGTTAAAAAAAACACTTTTTTTAAAAAGAAAATATCTGAAAAATTGCCACTACACTGAAATACAAAATTTTAGTTGCCGAAAATAAACTTACCCATATGTTTTTGTATAATCTTATGAATGAGAATTCCAAATCTCATCAAAATCAGTTAGATAATTTACGTGAAACCTGATCTTAAAGCTGACATATTTCGCATACTATTGTACCCAGTCTTGTATTTACTTAAATAACTTTTTACACTGACATCGAACTTAGAGAATCAGCTTTCCACACAAATTTCGAAATTCATTACTTTTTTCAGCATTTTTAAATATTATTTCAGATTTAGATTTTGATCCATCATTCAATGAATTAAAACTCAAATTACCACATTAAACCTTGCTGGACGGGCCGGGGTTCTTTGGTATCCATTATCTGGAAATATAATCTACTGTCTTTTCTTATAAACCGAAGTAGTCAAGTCATCAATACTTGTATCCAAGTTTGTAGTCCAAGAGCCGACCACACAAAACTCTAAGTCCTCTAGCACAAGATTATTAAGCTTTTATATTATGGAAAAGTAGTCATAGGGGAATCTAACGATCTGTGTCTGCCGGAAGTGAAGTGGTGCATAAGCCAAAAATGAATACTACTAGTGGTAAACAAGTGGATTTAGCATTTTTTTCCGCACATAGTTTTCAGTGTTTTTACACTTTTCATTGTACGGCAAGCACAATGATAGGCCTACGAGTGAGCCACTTGTGGTATTAAGTTTTAGATTATGCACCACTTCACTTCCGGCAGACATGGATCATTACATTCCCCTATTACAACTCTTCCGTATTATAAGGAATTTTGTCTTGTGCTTGACTCAAGGTTTTGTGCTGTCGGCTGTTGGACTACTACCTTTCGCGCTTGAAGTATGAAAACAGGAAATTTACTCTTCTTTAGTCTTATAGAAAGGTTATCTAAGCACAGACACTGAAAAAATATAAAGTTTCTGATCCATATACACTCTTTTTTATGGAAATTCATAAATCTTAGTATTCTTATCAACAATAATAAATTATTTTTTTATAATAAAAAACATAATATCATTAAGTGATACATGGGAAAAGTTAACATTTAAAGTTAACATTAAAAGTTAATCTAGAAAAATAAAAGTGAGAGCTTTAAACTTCTTTTTTAAACAATTTTTTTAATTAACCGAAATTTCACATTTAAGTTGTCATTTTTCATGTTAAAGAAGAATTATCGGGAATTATATTAATAGATGGAAGTCTAAATATTTTTTTCTTTATACAATTTAATAATTTTCGGGTGAGTGGACATCCCAAGTCTCTTCCCCACCCCCCTTATATATCCCCATACTTCCGAGTTGATATGTGAAAGAAATCCGTGCCAGGAAATGAGAAATGTTCATATACACTGGTGTCCAAAAGTTAAGCATAATTGGTAATTAAGTAATTATTTTTAAGTAATGAAAGAAATATGAATCGGAATGTGCTGAAACTCCAGGTGTGTAATCACATATTTTCGCGAAGAGTTTTCCCCGAAATCGAACAGGGGACCGTCAACAAATTGAAAAAAACGAAGATCTTTTGGATAACCCTGTCAAAACTAATATAAAAAAAGCGTTCAAACTGCACATTATGATTAATTGGCTTATTGTAATGTACTGTGTTAATTTTTACAAGGATAGCATGTATACTCGTAGAGAAATTAAGGTTTTTATAAAAACAGTCCTAAGTTTATTGCTTATAATTTGATGAGTTCTTAATATAAAATAATGTTCTTTTTTGAAAAAATGACAAACATCATTGTACACAATACCCTGCCATCAGAATTAAAAAATAATAAAAATTGTATGACAAATGAACAGGTTTACTAAATAATTTTTTACTGCGCATGCGTGAACGCTATTGAAATTTCATTTACATATTATGTTAGTTAAATGTATAGAGCAACTTTTGTGAAAGTTTCAAAAACATAGCTTAAAAATTCTAAAAATTTTCGTTGATAGACTGAGATCAAATTTCTTTATTCCCTAAATGAAGCAAAAAGATGAGGGGCTGTATCCATATTCCATTGTTTAGTGCCTACACAATATTGCACGTACAACTATATTTAGGTAAAACCCCTGATTTTTTTGCTTCCTTTAGGAATAACGGATTTTGAGTTGATTCTATAGGCGACCATTTTCAGAATTTTCAAGCTATGTTTTTGAAACTTTTACAGAAGTTGCTCTATACATTTAGCTAACACAATATGCAAATGACATTTTGATATCTTTGACGCATGCGCAATGACAAATTATTTACTAAACATACTCATTTTTCATAAATTTTTTATTATTTTTAAATTCTGATGACAGGGTATTTTGTACAATAATGTTTGTCATATTTTCAGAAAAGAACATTATTTTATAATAAGAACTCTGCAAATTATAAGCAAAATACTTGGAAAAAATTAGGACTGTTTTTATAAAAACCTTAATTTCTCTACGAGTGTCCATCCTATCCTTATAAAAATAAACACAGTACATTACAATAAGCCAATTAATCATAATGTGCAGTTTGAACACTTTTGCTATATTAGTTTTGACAGGGTTATCCAAAAGATCTTCGTTCTTTTTCAATTTGTTGACGGTCCCCTGTTTGATTTCGGGGAAAACTCTTCGTGAAAATATATGACGCGTACTATTTTGTTTACACACCTGGCGTTTCCCACATTTCGATTTATATTTCTTTCATTACTTAAAAATAATTACTTAATTACCAATTTATGCTTAACTTTTGGACACCAGTGTATGTTAAATGTGTTATTGAAAAAACGGATTGCAAATTTCGCTGGGAGTCTGGAGTTTTACTCATTTTCACTATAAAGTAGCACTCATGCCTACTTTTGGTTTAAAAAAAAGTCTGATCAAGATTTTACAACATTTACTTAAATGTAATAACCCGCTCAGTTACTAAAATTATTAAACAAATAAAAAAAATTTTTTTTTTAAATATCACATTTAAATGCGAGGGTGTTGTGTATGCAGATAACGTATATTTCTCCTTTTGCATAGTTTGATTTTTATTTAAGAATATTCTAAAACTAAGAAATTTATATTAGTAATTTTTAATATCTAAATAGTTTTTATATACTTTTCCTAATAGTTCATAAAGACAGAATATATTATCTATTCATCTTTCAGTTTTCAATTACATTCGAACATTTTATGCAATGGAAAATATTTCACATTGAAAAAATCAAATCATTAAGTCACATAATAAAAATATATCTTTATATAAAAGGTTTTGTTTTTCAAAAGTTAACTAAAATAGCATTTTCAATAATCATTTATTAAATAAATGGAATTGTTGGAAACGTTTAGGCATAGGATTTTTTTTGATTAAATAGAAATTGCTTGCAGTATTTTATTTATTCCATTATAACTTCGTAATAATAGTAAATATAAAAAAAAAATAATGTATTTTTTTTACCAAAATTATTATTAAAGTTATCTTTTTCTTTATAACGTGGGCTGAGATTATTTTGTTTTCGTTGTTACTTAAATTATATTCAATAGCAACAGATAAAGCTAGTAATAGTTAATTCATATTAAATGAATTACAGCTAAAAGATAAACATCTAAAACAATTTTTAATTGTCTTATGTGTATAATTCAATTCCATATATCAAAGTTTCCCTCAATCAGCATTTCAAAGATTTCCATCCATTCTTACTCCTAAATTTAATTTAGGTAAATTTTTAAATAGAAATTACATTCCTATCACTTATAGAGAAATTTACAGAAAATCATAAAAATGACCAATGGCCACTGGAAACTGACCGCCAATAGTGACCAATGTTCCCAATCGGGAACATTCTGAAAATTATATATAAAAGTTTTCCCCATCATATTAATGACTAAATATCCCTTAACTAATATATTAAAAGTCAAAATGTGCAAAAAAAGAATATTTTAAAATATGCCTAGATCTAAATTTTACCTCTAAATCGTTAATCTAAGAATATTCTAGAATTGGTTTACACTCATAATAGCTTGATGTAAAGAGTACGAGTTTCTTTGCTATATTTCGAATGTGTTAACTTTGTATGAATTGTTTGCATCCAAAGTAATTAATATTCCTAAAAGTTAATCCAATTCCTCTTCTCGAAAAGTTGGGCAGTTTTATTTTACGAAATACAGCTGTTCGATGACCCGCGTATGTTAAAATCGCAGCAAGTTCCCGGGTACCCCGGTCATTGGACACAAAGGCAAATTTTGGTCATCCACATAAAGGACAAAATTCTTTGTTTGATAATGCCAATGATATTTTTCCGGGTGGGGCTTGTTGAGTTCAAACCAATTAGTAGGCCTCCCCACCTGGCAGAATCTGAATCTGCCAATGATATTTATGTTTGCATGTTCTTTATGCTTTATAAAAATTATTACATGTCACCTTATCTCATTTATCTTTTGTCAAAATTTAGCAGACCGCATGAAATCAAACTTTGCTCATTCAAAGTAATGTTATTTAATTGCTTCTAAAAAAGAAAAAAAAATCCCTCCAGCAAGAGGAGCATTAACTCACGTGAGGTTTTTTTTAATCAAACACACATCTGACTTGTGTGTTTGATATGAAAGTCTGCTTATAAGTCATCGTCAATATACTGGGACGAGACAGCACAAGCAAATTTTAAAACAAAGAGAAATACAGCCGGCTGCTCCACACAAACAGTGTGTGCAATGGAGCCAGTGGAATTTGAACCCACAGCCTCCTAAGCTGGCAAGCGATCAATGGCGTAATGTCTCAGCCACTCATCCACGGAGGTCACCTCTCGTGAGGTGGGATGTTTTGTTGAAACAAATGCATAATATGACACTCGAAGGGACATACTGACGGCAATCCAGGAAGAATTTTCGCTGTTAGCAAAATGATATTGACTGTTCAAAATTCTGAATGTTTTCGAGTTTTTCGATGTTTGCAAAAATTCAAGCTTTTGATTTGTTCAATTTCGCTTCGCTAAGATCGAAAAATGTATCAGGATCATCTCCTTTATGACTCATTATTGTCGCTGTCTACTAATTTTAAACGTTTCCATTTAAGTGTCGTCTGAAATTTAATGAGCCATCAATGGGTTTTGGGACATCATTAGAGAATGAGATCTTACCCGTAATGTAAAATTTAAAATTCTATTTGTTAAAGATGTTTATTAGTATGTTGAATACAAAAGAAAAAAAAAACCTACTTATTTTGATCTTATTCTATTGTGTTACAAAACATACTCTTTTTAAATCGTTTAAAAAATGCATTATAAAGTGACTAATAAAATTTTATGTAAAAATTCTAAAATTCAGTTGAATTTCTTAATTTTACAAAAAAGCATTTTATGTTCTGTATAAATGATCAATTTTATTAGAAAGTTATTATAGTTCAAAATTTTCAAACATACCATAAACCATCTGTAATAAATGAATTTAAACAATTTAAAATAAAAAAAAAATAAAACCGATTGAAAATTGAAGTAGAAATAGAAAGCTTACCTTTTTAACAATGACAAGCGAACGGAAATTAATTATGGAAGAAATAATGGTTGTTTCTTAAAAGTCATTTTCTTTAACAATATTTTTTGAAGTTCTAGTTAGCAAATGTTTAAAATTATTAATGGAACTGAATATTTTCTTTTAAATTATGTTTAGAAAAACAATTAAAACGTCATTATATATAATTTAAAATTTCAATAAACTTTACGTAATTCAATTAAATGCTCTTAAAAGAAAGAAATTTGTTATATATATATATATATATATATATATTGTGAAAAAAAGTTAGTAAAAATAAAGATTTTCAAAATTACCGTTAAAAATTTCACAAAGTATACTTTTTAAAAGGACTATTTACTTTATAATTTTTGATAAAATATAGAATTTGTTTGAAACCTCTTTGCCATAATTATGTTTACTTCATTGTTTTTTGTGGCTAAAAATATTTTATCTAGAGATGTATTATGCTACGTAATACTTACAGGAGAATACATGGCACAAACTGTCAAGTTCCTAACTCATTGTTATATGATAGTCACATAAAATGCCTGCTCCATTTTATCAAAAACAGAACAGATTAGGGTGGGAGACCAAATATCGCATTCTAAACACGCGAAGCATGTGGAAACTTGAATCAGTATTTTAGAAGAGTGGTTTTGCCTCTTTCGATATCGAATTAACTAAAAGGGAGTAAAATTAGTGCTGACAGCTTGATACATTGCACGTGTTCCAATAACAGAATTAGTAGCAGCTATGAAAACATTTCTTCAATAATATATTTTTATATATTAATTTTAAAAGTTTTTTTTTACACATCATCAGTTTTGTGAATGAAATATAACGTATTTTTTAAAATATTGTTTCAATAAGCTCTGCATAAAATAAAAAGAACAGTACAATAAAATCATGTAATGTGTATGCTCGCTTGAAGTCCTCTTTAGGCAGCGGACCTGCCCAGCGTTGCCTTGCACCCGTTATTATAACCTTAAACAAACACTTAACATTTTAGATCTACAATTAGTCAAAATTAATCATAGATTATGAATAATTATTATATGAATATAAATTATTTTAAATAAATATGTAAAAAATAAGCAAATGCTTTTAAAAAAGCCCCAGGACACCAATAAATATATCAGGGTGTAGTCCTGAAATAAGAGTCCAAAACTGAACTTTAAAATCAAGCACTGAGAAGGTGGGAGAATGAGTGAGTAACAAAAATTTCAAGGGTCCGTAAGGTATCTAATCCGTTAAGCTGAGGTAACTCGGCAGGTAGGGGCCTGGTCATCGGTTAGAAAGAAAGAAAGGGTCCTGAGCCGGACCCTGAGGTACCATAGGAAGTCCCAGGCTCTTAAATGGAATATAAGACGTGAGAATAGCTCAGGGGAAAAATAGTTCCAAAAATGATGATGGAATTAAGAGAGGTCAGTTTAATAACAATTTATTTTACAAATATTTCAGGAGGCCTTGTATCGGGACGCAAAGTAACAGGAATTTATTTCGCATGAAGTAGTATATAAAATAATCTTTGTAATAAGAGGACGCTAAAACTACATTAAAGAATATTGTAAGCAATTTGGATCATTTTTAAAGAAATTGCACTAACGGCTCCCAAGAATGCAATTAGTATCTAAAATTGGTAGTAACTAGTTTCTGTTTTTTTTTTTTTTTTTTTTTTTTTTTATGAGTAGCTGATGGATTTAAAAAGTTTTTTTAAAAAAAGCGAGTGTATTGGACCATTTTCAAGGGAACTATAGGGGCTCCAAGAAAGCCAATTGACAGTTAAAAAGAAAGACCTAACAGGAAAACATGTTAAAATGTCTTGTACTTAGCGCTTTAGGTCTACATTTAGTCAAAATTAATCATAGGGCATGGATTATCGTTTGAATAATATTTCAAAGAAATGTACAAATTGATTTGGTAAATTTATTTAAAAAGACCCCAGGCGCGGAGAAAAATATAGTACGTGTCTTATTGCGTGTTCTATATTAACATTAATCAATGGATAAATGACTATAACCCCCTCACTTTTTTGCTTCATTTTAGGAATAACGGATTTCAAGCTTATTCTATACATGACAAATTTCAGAATTTTCAAATTATGATTTTGAGACTTTCACAAAAGTTACTTTATATATTTGTCTAACACAATATGCAATTAAATTTTGACTTAAAAATTTTCTGTCGGTAAAGGAAATTGATTTACATTGGTGCAAATTTTTGATTGCTTAGTTTATCAATAAAGGACGATAAATGTATTTGAAGAAGCTACATTGTAGGATGACATATGTTCTTACAAGCATGATTTTTGCAATAGGCATGTGTGCTTGATTTTTGTACTTTTATTCAAAAACAGGAAACAATGACTTTTTTATTTGTCATCGTCGTGTTCCATGTTATTAAAATATAATAGAAATTAAAATAAATTTGTATTCAAATATTTAATGCAATACATTAAAGAGTCTGCTTCAGTTTTAATAATTTCCATCAAAAAATTAATCTGAATTCTGTTTGTCGGGCAGTCTCTCCACACTCTAACGCACTTAATAAAATGCTACTTAATAAAAATTTAAATATACTCGGATATTAATACAATTGATATGTGTTAATGAAGTTTACCATCCCACGTTCGATATTGAAAGTGAAGAGTGAAGTATGAATAGTACACATACAGGGGCATTTAAAAAGATGTTCGTTACCTTATAGCGATTAGGGGAAAATCATTTGCAAATTATTTTACTAACATTTCACTATTTCAGATTTATAAAAAATTACATATATCATTAATCATTGACCCTAGATGAAAATTATGAAAGAAAATGGCATTCAGAGCATTTGTTTTTATTTTACAGTGACAGGGAAAAGAAACTGTTACAGTACTGTCTTTGAAAAAATTTACTAGAAGTGCATTTTCGGTTGTTGTATTTATGACGGCCAATTATCCGCACGAGGAACATAGGCCCTAAAAATGGGTGCCCTACGTAGGGGGTCTTTCTAAGGGAACTTAACGCAAAGAAGCCCAAGGTTCAACGAAAACCATGGAAATATCCGAACGATTATGCCGGCGGCCGCGATTAAATTCGAACACAGCAGCTGTCGTCTAATAATTTCGAGAGCAGAATTCCTCAGTCACTGGAGGGTTGTACATTTTCGGTATGTAATTTTACACAGAACATTTCTTTTCATGTTGCTTTTTAGGCATACATTCTACATATCGTATACAGCACTGCACAAATCATATCATGTACCACTTTCCTTATTATTGAAAATTGCTGAAGCAAAATTTTTTGTTGAGTTATGCATTCCTTACTGAATGCAGTATGGATGCCGTTAATAGATACAAATATCTCTAAATATCATTTATTAGGATGCTAAAATAGATTAAGATAATTTTCCGAATGCAGATGAAAATTGCAGAAAGTGAGTTTTAGAATGTTTCCTGCATTTTTTAACGGTTAACTAAGACATCAAATTTCAACTTACTAAATGATTAAGTTTTGTTTCAATATTCTGACAAGATGGAAAACGTTTTATAATTTATGCTTGATGCATAATTTTTCTTTCTTGTTCAGAATTAAATATTTATTATTTATTTTCATGTATTAGAATATTTATTTTCATGTATAAGTAATATGTGAAAAATAATTCTTATTAATATCTGTCTCATAAAGATTACAGCTTTATAATATCCTCGAAGAATTAAATTATATAAGAGAAAATCCGTCACTACTTAAACCTCAATATATATGAGGATATAATTAAGTTTTTCTCCTTTTTCACTGCAACTTCTAATCTGAAAGAAGTTAAAGATTTTGCCAAAGCTTCAGATGTAATTCAGTCTTCCAAATATATCTCCTAATTTCTTTTGAATAACTTTTGACTTAATTCATTATTAATTTTACGAAGAGATGGATATTTTTGTTCGTTCTCTGATTCCTAAATTCATTTAAAACGTATAAAAGAGAATTCAAACGAATAAGCTTTCCTCTGAAAGTAAAGTATTTGTTGAATACTACCGTTCATGATAATCTATTTTTCTTTTATTGCTTCTTTTTGGAAATGCTTTCCGTAGCTAATGAAATAAAGACGACATGCTTGTTTTATGAAAACAAGTTTAACTTAATAACATTTCATAGTTCGTTCTGTTTTGTTTAAAAGTAATGGTTTTAATTAATGTTATAAAGGAATTTTAATGTAAATAACACTTCTGTTTTGTTGAAAACTGTGATTACCATAAATATTTAAATACGTTTCTAGATGTAAATTGCAGAAATTTAGTTTTAGAATGTGTAATGCATTTCTTAATAGTTCACTTAGACATCATATTTTAACTTATTCAACGATTAAGTTTTGTTTCAATATTCCGGATATGATGGAAAGTGTTTTATAATCTATGTTCACATATTACTTTTTCTTTTATTGTTCAAAATTATATTTATTTTAAATTATTAGTAATATTTAAAAAATAATTCTTAATAATATCTGTTTCATAAGGATTACCGAGGATATTATAATATCCTCGGATAAATAAATTATATTATAAGAAATCCGTCATTTTTTAAAACTCAGTTTAAATGAGGACATAAATAAGTTTTTTCACCTTCTTAACAGTGACTTTCTACTGCTGAAAAAAGTTACAATTTTTGTGAAAGCTAATAATCTTCGAGGTATAATTCAGTCTCACAAAAATATCTCCTAATATCTTTTGAATAGCTTTTCATTTAATTCATTATTAATTTTACGAAGAGATGGATATTTTTGTTCTATCTGTGATTGCTAAGTTTATTTAAAACACATAGAAGGGAACAAAAGAGAATGAGCTTCCTTTGAAATTAAGGATTTGTTGAATACTACAGTTCATAATAATTTAATAGCCTTTTATTCCTTCTTTTTAGGGAAATACTTTACGTAGTTAATGAAATAATGACGACTTGCATGTTTTATGAAAACAGGTTTAAATTAATAACATTTTATCGTTCAGTCTATTTTGTTTAAAAATAACGTTTTTAATTAATGTTGTTAATGAATTTTAATAATGTACTTGTACCCAATATGGACAGTGCTCTCTATATGGACACCACCAATATTTCTAAAAGTAACAATTTTGATCGCGAAATGGTTCTACATATCTATGAAGAAAAGCAGTTGGAAATATAATTAAGCGTGTAAAGTGCAAAAAATCGCGCTATTCGTCAGTTAGAAGGTAACTTGTTGTTTCGTGGTGTGCTGATCGTAATTACAAGTAAGTTTAAATACTTATAAGATATGGTAAAATCACTTTAAACATTGAAAAGTAGAGTGTTTTAGAAAGCTGATAAAACATATATTCGATTGCTTTTGTATATATTGCTTAAATATGTTTTCTTTATTTATTTATTACAAGATTTAGAAAAGCTACGTCCGATTTCTAAAATGGACACCTTATGTCTCCATCGACTCCAACTGTAAGAAAGAAGAAGACACAAAGTCCCCAGGCAATAAATTCAAAAAATAACAAAGTAGTAAAATCCTTTTTCAAAAAGATGCGATCTGAACAACACTCCAAGAAAAAATGCCTCTAAAAAGGCCTTGCAGAAAAATCAAAAGAAGCCTCCCCTCAGTAGAGTATCTGTTGGCGATCGCATGTACAAAAGGTATGACTTTCTCAACAAAGGAGAGTAGGTACTACTTCTTATGCAGTATTGATGTTGTTGCAGACATGCGGCCATGCATCAATGCAGCAGATAAATCCATATTGTGGGATTTACAGCCCATAATGAAGAAGTTTTTATTTGTCTATCCTGTGAAGACTCGGTAATAACAGTTGCAAATTGTGCAGACATATGCAACTATATTATTGCATTATATTTTGTAGTAACTGAAGATCTTTGTATGGGTCTTCGAAGAGCCACAATCAAAAATGACTTCCCTCTTTCTAAAGTGCATGTTTTGAAGATATTTACAGTGCTCCCCCTCTCCCGCAATACTTTAAGATAATTTTTTTTAACCTCTCTTTTTTAAAATCCCTTGGAATATTGGCTCTTCCATACACCCTCTGTAGTAGGTCAATAAGGAGCCACTTGTGCCTAATGCTACGTGCATGTGCATAATAAGGACAGGTGGATTCCTTATATGGACACTTGTAACCATTTTTTGTTTTAATCATTTAAACCAGAAGAATTACAAAGTCGTTAATTTTTATAATGATGGCCAACAATCCAGAGATAGTGGTCCTATATTTTTGGAGTCCTAATACGTGTACACGGGAGTGAAAAAAAATGAATTTTTCTTAGGGTGTCCATATTGGGTACAGGTACATTTAATTAACAGTTGTATTTTGTTGGATACTATGCTTCCCATAAATGTTTATATACTTTTCTAGAGAAATGGACACACTTTTTAACAAAAGTGACTTTTATGAATTTTACAATGATTCACTTAGACATCATATTTCAACTTATAAAACGAATAAGTTTTGTTTCAATATTATGAATATGATGGAAAATGTGTCCTAACTTATGTTTGATGCATTGTTTTTCTTTCTTTTCAGAATTATATTTATTTTAAAGTATTAATAATATCTGAAAAATAATTCTTATTCATGTGCGTCTCATAAAGATCACAGCTTTATAATATAATGGAAAAATTAAATTATAGAAGAAAAAATCAGCCACTAATTTAAGCTCAGTTTAAATGAGGATATAATTAAGTTTTTTCTCCTTTTTCACTGCAATCGCTACTGCTGAAAGAAGTTAAAGATTTTGTGAAAGCTAATAATCTTTGAGATATAATTCAGTCTTCCAAAAATATCCCCTAATGTCTTTTGAATACCTTTTCACTTAATTCACTGTTAATTTTAGGAAGAGATGGATATTTTAATTCGCTCTCTGATTGCTAAATTTATTTAAAACTCATAAAAGGAAACAAAAGCGAATAAACTTTCCTCTGAAAGTAAGAATTTGTTAAATACTACCGTTCATGATAATTTAATTTCCTTTTATATTCCTTCTTTTTGGAAAATACTTTCCGTAGCTAATGAAATAAACACGACTTGCATGTTTTATGAAACAGGCTTATCTTAATAACATTTCATCGTTCGTTCAGTTTTGTTTAAAATTAATGGTTTTAATTAATGTTATAACAGAGTTTAAATGTAATTAACAGTTCTACTTTGTTGAAAACTAGGATTACCATAGATATTTAAATACTTTTCTAGATGATAATTGCAAAAATTTAGTTTTAGAATGTATTATGAGTTACCTAATGGTTCACATGGTTTATATTTCAAATTATTAAAAGAATAATATTTGATTTAATATCCTAAATATGATTGAAAGTGTTTCATAATTTATGCTTGTTGCATTGTTTTTCTTTCATGTTCAAAGTTATATTTATTTTATTGTATTAGTAATACTTGAAAAAAATTTCTTATTCTTGCCCGTGTTTTAAAGATTACAGCTTTATAATATCCTCAGAGAAATAAATTATCTCTATACTAATAAAATCCGTGCGCCTCTGTCTGTCTGTCGGCTTGAAGCCGATTACAGTTCGCAACGCGGGCGAGTTGGAAGTCGCTAGAGGTGTCTTTCGATTGGAAAAATTCCGGGGATGTCATTTCGGGCATTTTCGAGACCGTGGGACCAAAATTAAAAAAGTTATGAATTAAAAACCCTTGGGAATCGGAACGAAAAATGTCTCAAATCCCAAACGGCGCTCAAACGGAGCTCTGAGGCAGAACACTGCGCCACCTTGCGGTGAAGGAAAAGAACTTTTCCCCTTTGGCTAAAGGAAGAAGCAGTCGAAAACCTCTTTTTCTCCCTTTTTTGCGCGTTTTTTCTTAAGCCATCATGCAGACAGTTTTTAAAGTAGAAAAAACTGATTACATATTCAGAATCTGCGTAAAAGTCTGCTTCTGATGAACCAAAAAATACGAGAAAATGTCTTATGGGCGCGCAGAGCCAAGCGTACAAAACCAAATATTTTTAATGGGACGATGGCGACCATGGAGCGTAGAGCCCACTGTGCGAAATCACATATTTTTAACGGGATAATGGGCGCATAACAACCATAGCTCTTTAATTTACTTTTTTTGTGCTTGAGGATTCGAACACCAAGACTTGCTTATTAAATGAATTTTTTTGTTTATTATATATTGCTTAATATCGAGGTTCGTTTGGAAAAAGTGGCCCAGCTAGCGGCCGTAGCTCGCTAGTCTATACTAATAAAATCCGCCTCTGTCTGTCTGTCTGCTTGAAGCCGATTACAGTTCGCAACGCGGGCGAGTTGGAATTCGCGAGAGATGTCTTTCGATTCGAAAAATTCCGGGAAAGTCATTTCGGGCATTTTCGAGACCGTGGGACTAAAATTAAAAAAGTTATGAATTAAAAACCAGTCGGGAATCGGAACGGAAAACGTCTAATTTCCCAAACAGAGCTCAAACGGAGCTCTGAGGCAGAACACTGCGCCACCTTGCGGTGAAGAACCTGAACTGTTCCCCTTTGGCTAAAAGAAGAAGCAGCCGAAAACCTCTTTTTTCTCCCGTGAAAACGACTTTTTCTTTCGTTTCGGTTCTTTGAAAAAGAACTAATTAATTGGTAAAAAATGTTAAACACGGTTTATTTTCATACTTTTTCTTTTTGGTAGCATACACGAATATTGTGTAACCTAAGATTTATGCGATTAATACTAATTTCTGTTAGTACAAACGGAAAACGAGCTGCCAAAATTTTTTGTTAGTTATGTTGTTTGTGATATTAATGAAATTACTTATTTCTTTTTAATAGTAGTCTTTTGCAGTTTTTAATACCGAAAACCTTTTTTTGCGCGTTTTTTCTTAAACCATCATGCAGACAGTTTTTAAAGTAGAAAAAAATTGATTACATATTCAAAATCTGCGTAAAAGTCTGCTTCTGATGAACCAAAAAACACGAGAAAATGTCTTTACGGCATGCAGCGCCAACCATGCAAAACCAAATATTTTTAACGGGACGATGGCGACCATGGCGCGTAGCGCCGGTGGGTGGTAGGCCGGTGGGCCGGCTTCGCACGGTGGGCGCGTAGCGCCCACTGTGCGAAATCACATATTTTTAACGGGATAATGGGCGCATAACAACCATAGCTCTTTAATTTACTTTTTTTGTGCTTGAGGATTCGAACACCAAGACTTGCTTATTAAATGAATTTTTTGCTTATTATATACTGCTTAATATCGAGGTTCGTTTGGAAAAAGTGACCCAGCTAGCGGGCGTAGCTCGCTAGTCTATACTCATAAAATCCGTGCGCCTCTGTCTGTCTGTCTGTCTGCTTGAAGCCGATTGCAGTTCGTAACGCGGGCGAGTTGGAAGTCGCGAGAGGTGTCTTTCGAATCGAAAAATTCCGGGAAAGTCATTTCGGGCATTTTCGAGACCGTGGGACCAAAATTAAAAAAGTTATGAATTAAAAACTGGTCGGGAATCAGAACGGAAAACGTCTTATTTCCAAAACAGGTCTCAAACGGAGCTCTCAGGCAGAACACTGCGCTACCTTGCGGTAAAGAACAGGAACTTTTCCCCTTTGGCTAAAAGAAGAAGCAGCCGAAAACCTATTTTTCTCCCGTCATTTTGTCAAAGAATGTATAAGAGAAAAAGAAGTAATTGGTAAAAAATGTTAAACACGGTTTAATTAATATAATAAGTACAACTATTTAAGACGGCAAGACATGTTCACTAAGAGGTAATAGTGTTGCAAATTAATATTTTGAGGATCTCAGAAGTAACTGGCTATTCATATGTTTATTCTGTATGTGAGTATTAATCGTTGTAGCTTATTTTCATACTTTTTCTTTTTGGTAGCATACACGAATATTGTGTAACCTAAGATTTATGTGATTAATACTAATTTCTATTAGTACAAACGGAAAACGAGCTGCCAAAATTATTTGTTAGTTATGTTGTTTGTGATATTAATGAAATTACTTATTTTTTTTTAATAGCAGTCTTTTGCAGTTTTTAATAAACAATTTTTTTTGCGCGTTTTTTCTTAAACCATCATACAGACAGTTTTTAAAGTAGAAAAAACTGATTACATATTCAGAATCTGCGTAAAAGTCTTTTTCTGATGATCCAAAAAATACGAGAAAATGTATTATGGGCGCGCAGCGCCATCCGTGCAAAACCAAATAATTTTAAGGGGACGATGGCGACTATGGCGCATAGCGCCGGTGGGCCGGCTTCGCACGGTGGGCGCGTACCGCCCACTGTGCGAAATCACATATTTTTAACGGGATAATGGGCGCATAACAACCATACATCTTTAATTTACTTTTTATTGTGCTGAGGATTCGAACACCAAGACTTGCTTATTAAATGAATTTTTTTGTTTATTATATATTGCTTAATACCGAGGTTCATTTGGAAAAAGTGCTAGCGGGCGTAGCTCGCTAGTCTATACTAATAAAATCCGTGCGCCTCTGTCTGTCTGTCTGCTTGAAGCCGATTACAGTTCGCAACGCGTTCGAGTTGGAAGTCGCGAGAGGTGTCTTTCGATAGGAAAAATTCCGGGGAAGTCATTTCGGGCATTTTCGAGACCGTGGGTCCAAAAATTAAAAAGTTATGAAATAAAAACCTCTTGGGAATCTTAACGAAAAATGTCACAATTCCCAAACGGAGCTCCGAAGCACAACACTGCGCCACCTTGCGGTAAAGGACATGAATTTTTCCCCTTTGACTAAAAGAAGAAACAGCCGGAAACCTCTTTTTCTACCCGCGCTAATTGCGTTTTTTCCTCATCAATTTTTTTGACTTGCCGTAGAATATTTACCGTAGTTTTCGCTAAAACATTGAACTTAGAAATAAAACAGGACTATCGAAACTTTTTTTTTGCGCGTTTTTTCTTAAACCATCATGCAAACAGTTTTTAAAGTACACTGTAAAAAAAATTCTGGAAGGTTACTAAGAATTTTCTAGGAAACTGGGATGCCTAGAACTTTTCATGTAACCGCAACAGAAGAAAATCATGTACAATTACAAAAGTTGCTTTAGTTACTGTTACTAAATATTGTTTAGTAAACATACCAACGATTTTTTAGTGAGTTTCCTAAAGAATCGTCTGTAAGCTTACTAAATATTATTTAGTAAACTTACTAAAGATTATTCAAGGAGTTTAGTAAGGAATTTTTCGTAAATTTACCAGTGATTATGTTGTATATGCAGTAACGAATTGTCAGGGAGTTTTCTAAAGAACTTTTTGTAAACTTACTACTGATTATTTAGTAAATTTACTAATGATTTGTAAGGGAGGTTCTCAAATTAGTTTTTATAAATGTACTAAACATTATTTAGTAAGCTTACTAGCGATATTTTAGAGTGATCACTATATATATTTTCATAAATTTACTGATAATTATTTAGTAAACGTACTTACGAATTTTTAGAGAGTTTTCTAATGATTTATAGTACTCTTACAAAACATTTTGTAGTATATTTATTGAGAATATTGTTGTACATTTGCAAGAGACTTTATGGCACATTTACTATGGGTTTTTATGCTTGCATCTTAAACCTTTTATGTAGTTTATCAAAAAAAGTAATTTTAATGAGGTACCGTTCGAAACATTACCAAAATTTTTTTAGTGTTATATTTAAGCCACATTTTGTATTCTCGCCAGAAAGCTCTTTACAACAGTACAAGTGTTAATACAGTAAATTTGTTAATGCTTTTTTAGCATTGTATTTAAAATATTTTATTTCCACTTACCAAAATGAATTTGTAACTGCACAAATTTTTTGCAGTTTTATTATTAATGTTTTTACAGCAATTTTCCGAAAAGATTTTACGTAATTTTTTTTTTTTTTTATGCTAATACTTAAATTAATTGGAGTTATTATAGTATTTTTTCTATATAAAGTTACATTTTTACAGTTTTAAATATCTAGAGTGGAGTTTTCCTCATGTATCAAAATATTTCGATGTAAAATAAGCAATATGGCCTAACATGTGTTTCAGTATTATAACAGCAACTGACATACGCATGAGAAAGCTCACTAAAGTTTCACTGTAGATATTTAAATAGGTGTAAAATCATTTTTTTAATTAAATGAGCATTATAGCAACAGCACTAAATGAAGAGATAACCTGAAGCAGATATTACGGCCTTTAGTTAAACTAAAAAAAGCAAATAGATAAAATAATGTAAATAAAGTATCATAACTGAGATTTAAAATATGCCTAAAAGAAATATTATGATTTTAGATTAAGCACGGTGCTTAATTTATACATATAAAGCACTGAGCCTCATCTAATCCAATAAATGATTTGAAAATCTTTATATCATGAAAAAACGTTGTCCGTTCATTTTATGCGAATGTGCTTCTAAACTAGAATGCTAGAAGTGAAAATATAATAGTCTTGTATTTAATGTGTTTTATTCAGTTCTATGGTCATATGAATTTCATTAACAAGTGTCTTCTTTTACATATTTTTGAAAAACTACAGAATGACTAATTCAATGGTTCAAAACAGATAAGAGATATGCAAATTTATCTAAATGTCACATTTAAGAATTTTTTTAAACGTTATTATTTTTTCAGGTGGATATGCCGTACAATTCTTACTAATTACTAGAATCTTTTTCCCTTTAATTTTTTTAAAGAATTTAAGAATTTTATCTCGACTTATTCCTCACAAATTTCTTTCACCACCTACGTTTAATACATTATGCATTTTTAATACTTTATTTAATTGAGAGTTTTGATTCAAATTAAAATATTAAAGAGGAAAAACTTAATTATTGATAGGATCACAGATTTAAAACTCTAAACTGGCTAAAAGATCCGGAAGAATGGGTCGAACATGTATGAATTTAGTAGAGTTCTTCTGTGGTTAATATTGCTCTGGAATTAGAATCATTAACTCAAATAGTTACATATAGGAGAGATAATATACACACCTTAACATATGTACACAAAAATGCATCTTTGACTTATCAACTGTAATTATGGGCAGGTTTCGCACTTTTTAATGTTTATCAGTATGTTATAATCAGAGTTTACTAGCAACCTTTCTAAAAGTAGAAATCTAGAATGGGAACAAAAAGAAACACATATTGATTTGGAAAATATTATGAGCTGTCGTCTTTGATATAAATGTAATATGCATATCTCTACTACCAATAAATGTAATATGATTAAATAACAAAATACAATGAAATATGAATAAATTTTATTAAATAACTATTTAATTCATTATAATAAAAAATATGTTTTTAATGTGACACACATTTTGCAAATATTACATAATTAGTATTTATACAAATGCCTATGAATTGCATACTTTTTAAAGATTATTTTTGTGGATAATATCAGAAAATGAATTTAACGTTGTACTGCAATAAAATAATTGTAAAATTTCAATGCTGCAGAATGAGGTTCGCAAGATTTTTCTCAGTTATAATAGTGCTTCTTTTTCCTCTACTTTCATCGTCAAGGTGGCTGGCATTGTTTTTAAATTGAACTTCAGCTTCTTCCTGCATCTAAAATGATAAGTTGGATGTTAACATAAAAAAGAAAGAAAAATTTAGTAAAACTTATAATGAATATAATATTATAGAAAAGCCAATATTTATCTTCGTATTGAATAATTGAATATTACAACTATTTAAAAATTAACAAGATGAAGAAAAACCGTGCATTCTAAATTAAAGCTGATGATCGGCATTTTGGCAGCGTTAAAGTCGCATATGCAGTCATAGGATTTTCTCATCTGAGGTTTTTCCATTTACTGACATAGCATCAATAAATTGTAAATTGCTCTCATTATTCATTACTAATTTCATCTAAAATGAACTCGTAAAACCATATTGAAAAGGTCTTTTTTATAAAGGCTTGGCATTCTTGTAATTTATGGAATAAAAATACAAAAATCCATTGATAGGTGGAATTCTAACACACGAAAAATATTGAATATGCTTTACAAATGCTAAATATGTATCAATTAAAATGATGCCCTGAAGGCACCCATAATGTTGACGTTGTAGATTTAAAAAAAAAACATTAGCATTGTATGTTGCCATTGGTCTTTGACGGCATGTCTTATAAGTAAATAATGCTAAAACACAATCCGCCTTTTTACCCAATAAATAATGCCAATAGGCATGCATTGTAATACAAAAGCTTAACCTTCGAATATATGCAAACAGCCATCATTTGGCAGGCCCGGGTATTTGGGTACTTACAATTTTTGTTATTTTAGAGGAAATTGGAGTGGGGTGCGACACTTTTTACAAAACTTAGAAAATCAACTTTAACTTTAAAACATAAATTTCAATTTATAGAGTGCAAGGTGAAACACCTTTTAATGTTCTTGAACAACATAGAAACAAAACATACAAAAGGTATTTTATAATTAAGGAAATTGTAAGTTTCAAAATCTGCCCTATAACTCACCACTAACAGAGATATATCGAATCGCAATAAAATAAAGCTATAAGGCACAAATAATCAAGTGTCGGCTAGATATATAATCTAATAAAGATTGTAGATTGATATAATGTATGTGGCATAATATAGAATTCCAGGATCTTCATAACGTAAATGGAAATTCAGGATTGTTAGTCATAGATAACATTAAAAATTATCAATTCAAATTATTTACATTTTGAAGTTAATGAAAATATTATCAATGTTAAAATTAATATATTACCCTCTAAATATGTTTGCATGTTAGGAATTTACATTCATCTCATTTAAAAAAAATGAAAGACATATCCCATTCCTCCCTTTACTGGCATGTCCCATTCCTCCCCACTTTCCTTTTTTTGTGCTGCTTTCAGACTTGTTTTAAATAAATAATAATATACAATGTAATGTTCCATAAATAATGAAACTATTACACCTATGAATAACAAATCATTAACATACAGAAAGCATAAAAAGTAAATTTACTTTTGATTCTTGAAATAATCTTTTATATAATTGTAAGCTTATACAGACCAACAATTTTTTTCAACTAAAGATTTGGCTACCATCGCTTCATCTAGCGTGCGATTGATGAAATGTTTAGAATGTTACATAAAGCTAAAAACCTACTGTCCAATTCCTCCCACTATCTTACACCACTATTCCCTATATATTAACATTTTATAAAAATTACGTAAAACCATATTAAATACCTCTTATATTTACATGTATAAAAATTAATTGAATTTTAACAAAATTAATGGAATTTTAACTCTCTCAAATGCACTGGCGAAGGCATATCACTTCAAACCACAAGGAAAGCATATGTTTATTAAATATATGTACTTTCCTTCATATAAATGTAACTAAACTTCCGTATTTGAACATCTTTTTAGAGCACTTCAATAAAACATACTTGCATTACCTACGAAAATTTCGTAACATTTCGACAATTAGAAATATTTTTTTACAAAATAAAATGTGAAAATTTTGACAAAATTTGTTAAAACCTGAGAGTTTTATCGCAGTAAAAATCTTACCAGCTCTTTTCCACTAAATATCAATATTTTTTTCACCCAGGCTTCCTATATCTTTTGTTTTTAACACAAAAAAAAAATTCAAAGAGTTTGGTTGATAATGTCAAGTTTTTTAAGAATGTAAAATAGCGGAAGTACCTTATACCACAATTCCAAATCCTACAATTTTCTTCTATCGCATACATAATATTATTTTAAAATTGATCGAAGTACCAAAATTAAAAGACAATCTATGCCCATCATGAAAATTCTAATGATATGAAATTCCGTGCATTAGTTCTTAAGATATGAATATCGGTAAAATCGCGTAAGAAATGCACCATAAAAGCGCTAGTTGTTTAGTGATCCACACCAAAACCTGCAACGGTGACACTGCATTAGCTGGTGTCAACATATAACTGAATCTGAAGTTCGATGAAAATACATGCGTTAGTTCATAAGATTAGAATTTGCGGAAATTATGCAGATCCCCTCCCCCCTCTATTGTGCAAATTGTGTAAAATTCAGCAAATCAGCGCCATATATTGAGCGATTTACGCCAAAATATAAAAAAACACCAAATGATATTAGGGACAAACTAAATCTGAAGTTTGATGAAAATCCGTGCATTATGCATTCAGGTAGAGTTGTTGCAGAAATCTCAAAAAAAAGTAGAACAGCAACAAAATCTATTGAACGGTTTACGAAAAAGAAAAATCGGAATCAATTTATAACAAGGACTATCTGAATATATTTTTTTTATTGAAAGCTGTAAATTAGTTCTTGATACAGAGCACCCACGAAATTTAGGTCGCATACATACAGCCATTTAGTAAAAACAAGTTTTTTGGTATATCTGACCCCTAAAACGTGTAAATCCGTTGAAAACTAGAATTTACATTAAAAACTAATCATCACCAATTTATATCAGAGACAGACTGGGCATAATTTCTATATTAAACATATATATTTTAAATATTAAATCCTGTGCATTAGTTCTTGTGACAGAGTACCCACGAAATGTGTGTCACATGTAAATAGAGTCCCAGGCTCACATTTCGTAAAAACGGGAAAACTGGCCCCTAAAATATCTAAATGTGACGAAACTTTTTACGAATCCTATATTTTGTAATAACAGAAGAAATAAAGTATTCAAAAAATATCTTTGAAAAAATTAATTGTTAAAAGTCTCTCTATATCTGTGTATGTTACTGTACAATTAATATTACGTACGTTTTAAATAAATTTGTACACTTGATTTTATGCAATATAACTATAATTATAGTTGCATAGCCCCTTACCGATTGTCTATGGTTTTAAAAACAATTTTGAAACCTGAAATATTTTTTTTAATTATTCTGTATTGCGTAGAGCTCGCTTTCGAAAGGGGCTGTGCAAATATAATTTTATCAACTTTTTCTTAATTTTGGATCCCCTCTCTCCTTCCGATTCATACGTTATCATCACTTGAACACTCCCCCCCCCCCCATTAATGATATCGGTATCAAAGTGTTGAAAATTTGGATTCCTATAACTTATTTTGCTCGAAACGACATACAAAACTTGTTTCATTTATTTTCCGCATATTTTTATGATCAAATGATGAGAAGTTGATAAAATATCATTTTTCATATGAAAAAACTTGATATCACATAACAATTAAAAGCAATACTATTTAAATGAATCTCATGATACCTTTTTGTTACATAATACATTCAACAGTAATAAAGATTTATTGTACTTGCACAGAACGGAGATGGGTGGGGAGCATATAGAAATTCATATCAAAAAACGAAGACAACATTCTTTCTCTTTATTTATTAGTAAGCACAAGCTTAATTTCAAATACACTTTATACTGTTTTTTGAACTGTGATTATATATGCATACACATATGAAGAAAAATAAGAATTTTAAACGTTACAGTATACTATATTTCGGAGTTAAATAAATTTATAATAATTTAGCGATTTTAATAACTTTGTGTTAAAAAAAATATGTAACAGGCTATAAAAATTACGTACTACTTTGTACTAAAGACCATGTTACAAATAAAAAGAGAAACAATTGATGATCAGAAATGATATTTATATCAAAAGACAAACCTCCTCCCTCCTGAAATGATAACATTATATTTGCACAACCCCAAAGATTAATTTGTTCTTAAAACAACATAAACAGTTCATCCTTTTATACGGCTAATTTTACATAAAAATAAAAACTTCCTCTATGAGTAATTAAAATAATATAAATAAAACAAATTAACAGACATGCAATTGAACTACTCACTTAAAGCTCTGAAATTATCGGAATATAAAAGAAATTATGGGATAAACATAATTTTCAGAAACAATTTTATAATTAACGGAACTGCAACTAAGAGAAAAAAAAAAGAGTGAAAAAAATTGGAATTGTCCCATTCCTTCCTTTACTGGTATGTCCCATTCCTCCCTGTACTTTATGTTAAACTTCTTGTATGGACATAAATGTTGCTACTAGATATAGTTTAAATTATGGATGATTAGCAGTATAATGTTCTATAAATAGATAAACAATTACTTATTTACATAAACAAGTCATTAACACTTCATCGGGCGCGCTGTATCTGAGAAATACATGCGTAAGACATTTGTCGTTTTTGAAAAAAAAGGGAGTTTTACGACCTTGACCTTCACAGTATCTGTTTTTCCTGTCATTTCCGTCTCTGGAATGCAGTGGTTTCAAATTTTTGTCGATAGGAATTTCCGGTTTCGCGTTTTGTTAAGGATTTGTATCTATTAGATACATGCGCCCGATAGCGTTTGTAGTTACTTTCCCACTGATATTAGGTTAGAATATGTGAATACCTCAGTCTCTCCTGTTTATCTTTCGGCTTCGAAATGATAAATACTAAACGGTTTTTTGATTTGAATAACCCTAAAGACATAGAAATTGCCCATAAAATTTTATTTAGCGATTACAATGAAAATTCTGAACAGTTTGAAAAAAGTGACGATGAATAATATTTTAAAAGTCATTTTTAAACAATATATGATGCTGAAATACAGAATGTATCTGCCAAGTACAACGCGCCCGATGGGGCAACTTTTGAGACGCGCCCGACGGAGTGGTAATAGCAGAAAGCATAAAAACATATAGCAAATTTACTTTTTATTTTTAAAATATTCTTTTTCTTTTTACAATTGCAAGCATATGTAAATCAGCTATTTTATTCAACTAAGATTGGGAATGCTTTTGCTTAATGGAATACGTAACTGATGAAATGTTTATTAATGGAATATAAAAAGAAAAATGTACTGTCCCATTCCACCCCACTCTCCCTTATTAAGTAACAATATCTTGGGTTGAGCGATTTAGGGAAGATTTAAGGTGTTTAACTGCTATCAAAATAAAGTAACAAATACAGCAGGAAGAAAAATAGACTTTTAAAGATTTTTAATTCAACGAGTAAGAATGGAGGCAAAGATAACCATATTTTCTTTTATTATTGAAGAAAGGGAAGGGGATATTTCAAACGATTGATAATATAACTTATTGAAGACTTACAATTAGCGAAAAAAAATGAAAATTATAGGGTAAAAGACTAAATTTTGTATGCTTGTAAGGCGAGAGGGGGAGTGATTTTTATTTGGATTTTATGGATATGACCTATTATTCATTCTTATAATAAAGAAATGGACCAGAAATTTTTTTTAAAGAATGACTTAAGGTCTTAAATTTTATGTGTTGAGGGGGCAAAAAAATTAGCGATTTATTTTTCTTTTTAGAAAGGGGGAGTATTAGATGACTTATTTACATTAATGAAAATTTATTAGTTACTAATAGCCCAGTGATTGTATGGTAGAATTCGATATTAAGGGAAAGAAGGAAATAGGTTTAATCTCTTCAGTTTAGATTTACAATGAATATAGTAAGTTTTATTCTCATACTAGCGGAGCGTTAGAAATATATTAGATTTACAGTTTAATGCCACAATAATATCTCAAAAGAATTAACTATCAAAAACACTATAAGTGTTGTAAAGCTTAAAATTCCGAGTAAAATGAGCACTTACATTTAATATTTTTGCTGAACATTAATGGCACAATTCTATTTCAAAGATTAACCGCAGTGGTTAAGAGGTTTATCTTAAAATAATTAGGGAAAAACTTGAAATTGTTTTGATCTCTTCAGTTTAGGTCTAGAATTAATGTGCTGACTTTTTACCCACGTACTAGATGAACGTTAGAAACTATGTACATAGAGTGAAAATATACTTTATTAAAAATTATTTTAACTATATTCTAAAACAACTAAGTCTATAGAAACCATTGTGAATACAAATTTCTTAGATTTGAAATTCGCAATAAAAAAATGTCTCAATTCTATTTCAAAATTTTATCTTAATCGCTAATCTAAAGCTCTAAACTAGGAGATTTCAAATTATCCATCCGCTATTTCTCCATTTGTTACATACGTGTACATTTTTTAAATTGTTGAGGCCTTCACGATGTTTTTGTAACTATGTAAGGATTTTATTTTGCATATTTTGAGAATACATTTAGTAGTTATTGAGAAAATGGTGCATGAATGATAGATGTTTTACATTTCATTTCTCAACTCACACCCCCAGACTTAAATCATTGATTTAAACGAAAGATTTTTTACTTAAAGACTAATTTTTTTTCCAATATTCCTAAGGTTTTAAACTTTTATGAATTTAAATGAAGATTCTTGTATACTAGTCGAAAATCATTTAATTAGAGCGATATTTGTTCTTAACACAAAATATAAAGTTTAAAATCGCGCTATTCGTTGACTTTGAACTTCTCTAGGGAATAGTCTTATGCACACTCATTTGTCGCTCTACCGCACCCCCCCCCCTCCCATCCTTGCACTTTATTTTCAATTTCCTTAATTCTAATAAACACGTACTGTTGTTCACTCTATATACATTACATTAAGAGCTACACCCATTTCATATTGGAAATAATAAACAATATTTGCCATCATTTACGAGTCATTTTTGAAATATTCTAAAAATTATAAAAGGATGTACTTTTTAAGTTAATTTGTTTGTAGATCATCTAGCAAAAGAAAGAAACATAGTAGATTCATTTCTATTCTATGTCGATGGAAATAAAAACAATTTCTGGATTTTTCGTAATTAAATCAGACTTCGTCATTTCTTTCATATACAATTTCTGGTCTATAACTCGCAATCAAGAGGCTAAGCCACAAATCTCAATATATCCATCCTAAATAATGCATCAATAACTAAAAACTACATTTACATAATAACAATCACGTATATACTGATAACCTCGTTTGTTCGCGCTGAAAGCTTTTGTTTAGTGATTTAGGCAATATTTGAATGAAGTTGAATCTAATTGTTGAATTGTGAAAATTCAACAAAAATGTTAAATATCGGTTGTCATTTTATTCAGAATTTTAAAACATTGCATTAACAATGTTTTTGATAAGTTTATTTTTCATTAGATATTTTATGGTAATCAATAAAATCGTGTTTTTCAATTATACAATTTGTACCCATTTTTTAACGCGCACATAGCAAGAGGGGAACACTTAATACATTCATTCTAGACCTAAAATAAATGAATTTAAATAATTTTCAGCTTTCCATTAACTAATTCCGATTTCGGCTTTTTTCCCCTCCTCCACCACTGGGCTATAAAGACTTTTAAAGACTTTCTGTGTGTTCTTGAAGTTTCGCAAGGAGTGTGGATGAACGGGGAAATGATTTTTTTTTTTTTTGGGGGGGGAAGAAATGCCTTAATTGATAATTTATTATGACAATAAAATAACGCATAGAACATATATTGTATTTTATGTTATTTTAATTTAAGCTGTTTTAAATATTGAGTACTGTTACTGTGTGAAGAAAGTTCGGGAACAAAATTTTAAGGGTGAAATTCATATGAAGTTTTAATGAAATGAATACGATTTAACGAATGTTTAATGGAATTTATTCGCTAAAATAAAAATAGAGTAACTTTTTTTTTTAAAGTAAGTTTTAAACACTTTAAATGTTGGTACTGCGGAAAAGGGAGCAAAAAAGAGAAATGAAATTCAGAAAAAGAGCAGGTAAATTTGATTTATTTTATAAAACATTAGAAATTTTTTACTTGCAATAAACACAGATTTAACGAATAATTAGGAAGATTAGCTTGCTAATAACTAAAAATCAAACATTTATATAATAAAATTTAAATCATATAGACTAAAAATTTACTTACTAACTAGAAATATTTTTATCGATACCAGATTCAAGATGGATGCATTACTCGGCTCTGTGGCTGCGTGAATAGTCCTTACGTCACCACTAAAGCCCTTTCTGATTGGCTGACAGGTGAAGCTAAGATATTTCATGTATTTGTACAATGCGAGTGGTAAAAAGAATACCAGGCTACATATAAAATTTTAGTAAGCTTGCAGATTTCTGTAGCTTTACAAAAACTAGATTCGTAGGTTTCCAGATTTTTTTTTACAGTGTAGAAAAAAACTGATTACATATTCAGAATCTGCGTAAAAATCTGCTTCTGATGAACTAAAAAATACGAAAAAATGTCTTATGGGCGCGTAGTGCCCACCGTGCAAAACCAAATATTTTTTTAACGGGACTATGGGCGCGAAGCGACCATAGCGCCGATCCACAATCTTTTTTTTCCAAGTGCACGTGGCCCACAGTGCGAAATCACATATTTTTAACGGGACCATGGCTCTTTAATTTACTCTTTTTTGTGCTTGAGGATTCGAACACCAAGACTTGCTTATTAAATGAATTTTTTTTTGCTCATTATATACTGCTAAATACCGAGGTTCGTTTGGAACAAGTGACCCAGCTAGCGGGCGTAGCTCGCTTGTCTATACTAATAAAATCCGTGCGCCTATGTGTCTGTCTGAAGCCGATTACTGTTCGCAACGCGGGCGAGTTGAAAGTCGCGAGAGGTGTCTTTCGATTTGAAAAATTCCGAGAAAGTCATTTCGGGCATTTTCGAGACCGTGGGACCAAAATTATAAAAGTGTTAATTAAAAACCGCTCGGGAAGCGGAACACAAAACGTCTCATTTCCCAAACAGAGCTCTCAAGCAGAACACTGCGCCACCTTGCGGTGAATGTCTTGAACTTTTCCCCTTTGGCTAAAAGAAGAAGCAGCCGAAAACCTCTTTTTCTCCCTGCACTAAGAGCGCTTTGTTCCACATGAATTTTTTGACTTGCCGTCAAATATTTATTGTACTTTTCGCTAAAATATTGAACTTAGAAATAAAATACGCCGAAATATACCAAAACTTTTTTTTGCGCGTTTTTTCTTAAACCATCATGCAGACAGTTTTTAAAGTAGAAAAAAACTGATTACATATTTAGAATCTGCGTAAATGTCTGCTTCTGATGAACCAAAAAATACGAAAAAATGTCTTATGGGCGCATAGCGCCAACCGTGCAAACCAAATATTTTTAACGGGACGAGGGCGCGAAGCGACCATGGCTCCGATCCACAATCTTTTTTTTTACAAGTGCGCGTAGCAAAATCACATATTTTTAACGGGATAATGGGCGCATAACAACCATAACTCTTTAATTTACTTTTTTTGTGATTGAGGATTCGAACACCAAGACTTTCTTACTAAATGAATTTTTTTGCTTATTATATACTGGTTAATATCGAGGTTTTGTTTGGAAAAAATGGCCCAGCTAGCGGGCGTAGCTCGCTAGTATAAGAGAAAATCCATCACATATTAAAACTCTGTTTAAATGAGGATATAATTTTTTTTTCTCCTTTTTCAATGCAACTTCTACTGCTGAAAAAAGTTAAAGATTTTCTGAAAGTTAATAATCTTCCACATATATTACCCAGCCTTCCAAAAAATCTCCTAATGTCTTTTGAAAACCTTTTGACTTAATTCATTATTAATTTTATGATGAAATGTTTTTTTAGTACGTTTTCCGATTGTTACATTTATTTAAAACGCATGAAAAGAAACAAAAGCGAATAAGCTTTCCTCTGAAATTAAGCATTTGTTGAATACTACCGTTTAGAATAATTTAATTTCCTTTTATTGCTTCTTTTTAGGAAATACTTTACGTTGCTAATGAAATAAAGACGAGTTGCATATTTTAAGAAAATAGGTTTAGCTTAATAACATTTCATCTTTCGTTCTATTTTTTTAAATCTAATGGTTTTAATTGATTTTATAATGGAAAGTTAATGTAATTAATAGTTCTATTTTGTTGAAACCTATGACTACCATAAATATTTAAATAAATTTTCTAGATGGGAATTACATTCATTTAGTTTTAGAATGTGCTATGCATTTCCTAATGGTTCACTTAGACGTCATATTTATCATAAAAATAATGGTTTTAATTAATTTTATAAAGGAATTTGAATGAAATTAACAGTTCTATTTTGTTGAAAACTATGATTACCATATATATTTAAATACCTTTCTAGATTGGAATTGCAGAAATTCAGTTTTAGAATGTGTTACGAATTTTCCTAATGGTTCACTTAAACATCATATTTCAACTCATTAAACGGAAAATTTTGCTTCAATATTCTGAATGTGTGCTTAAATATTCTGAAAGTATTCCATAATCTACATTTGACGCATTGTTTTTCCTTTCTTGTTCCAAATGATCTTTATTTTATAGCATTAGTAACATTTAAAAATAATTCTTTCTTAGTAATGTCTAGATTACAGCATTACAATATTTTTGGAGAAATAAATTTTATGAGGAGAAAATCCGTCACTACTGAAATATCAGTTTAAATACCGATATAATTAACTTTTTTCTGCTTCTTAACTGCAACTGATACTGCTGAAAGAAGTTAAAGATTTTATGAAAGCTAATAATCTTTGAGATATGATTCAGTCTTCACACAATATCTCTTAATGTCTTTTGAATACCCTTTGACTTAATTCATTATTAATTTTGTAAAGAGATTGATATTTTTGTTCATTCTGTGATTACTAAAGATATTTAAAACGCATAAAAGGGAACAAATACGAATAAGCTGTCCTCTTAAAGTAAGAATTTGTTGAACACTACCGTTCATGATAATTTAATTTCCTTTTATGGCTTCTTTTTGGGAAAATACTTTCCGTAGATGATGATATAAAGACGACTTGCATATTTTATGAAAACAAGTTTTACTTAATAACATTTCATCATTCGTTCTGTTTTGTTTAAAAATAGGGGTTTTAATTTATTTTATAAAAGAATTTTAATGTAATTAACAGTTGTATTTTGCTGAACACTACGATTGTCATAAATATTTAAATACTTTTCTGGCAAAATGTGCAAACTTTTTTAGAAAATTTTAATAAAAGTTTAATAAAATAATGATATTTTGAATAATAAAATTTTTTAATGCGGCAAAAAAATGTTTTTTTTTTATGTAGATTTTTAGTGATTACTTCTTTGGTAATGATTCAGTTTAGGACTATTAGTTTTAATTTTAGAAATTTTAAAATTTTAAATTTAAATGAATTTTAGTCTGACTTTTTCCATATTCCAAATGCCATTTAAATATGTCATTTAGAAAATTTATAACACTCACACACACATATTTATTTTTCAAATTTCATACGTTCTTTATTTTTTTATATTTTAGTAAGCAATTCAATTATCCATTTTTTTGGATAAACAAGGAAGAAAAAATTATGCGTCAAGCATAGATTATGAAGCATTTTCCAATACATTCAGAATAGTGTAACAAATCTACGCCGTTAAATAAAATAAAATATTCAGTCTAATTCAACCATATGAAAACGCATAACTCATTTGAAAACTCAATTTCAGCTGTTCTCATCTACAGTTGGGAAATTTATTTATGTTTTTGCCGCACCCTGTATATGGTATATAAATTTTTGTACATTAACTACAAGATGCCAAAGTTTAATTCACTTAAGATATATGTATACCTCAGTTGAAAATTCTTCTTTACGAATTTTCTATAGTAAAGAGAAATGTACGTGAAAATTTTTGTACAACCCTGCGTATGAGATATGTAATTTATATATGACGAATAACATGTAAAAAAGAGTTCATTTCAAAGCACGTGCCGAATATTAAAACGCACATTCCAGCAATTATTTGTCAAAGATAGTACTGTAATTAATTATTATGTGTGTCCATGTGAATGAATAAAAACCTATATGAATTCCCTGCTAAAACATAAACGTAGTGTATATCAGTTTCAATACATTTAAAATAGCGTAATCTCATTAAAATACTCTTCAAATGACTTTTGCTCATCTACCATTATTATGCATCATCTACCATCATATTGGAATTCTTTTGAGTGCCCATGTAAATGACCTGTTCATTCTAAATACTTCATATACAAAACCCCTCATGCTTTGAAAAGCCTTAATAACTTTTATCAATTGCATGAATATCAGAGTAATTTTTTTTTTCGGAATTAGAGCATGGAAAGACGGACTGACAAACCGAATGCAAAATCACTTTTCATTTTTGTTGGAAAGTGCTAAAAACGGGAAAAAGGAAGTATGGGTTTTTTGAATCTTTCACCAGTTTATTATATATTTTTCATTTATTTTTTCGCAGCATATCTCTTAAGGGTTTTTTGCCAAAAAAACTCATACAACCAAACAACTCTTCATTCAGTTATATTTCTATTAAAAGCAAATTCCTTATCTACCCGCTCACTTAAACTATTTTTTGCTAAAATTATAGAAAAGGAGAAAAATAATTAATTATATTATTTCGTATGTCAAAATGGGTTCCTGACTTTTTAAACGATATGATTTAGTAACAAATTTTACTTTATTTTTTCGCGGTCAGTAAATTTTTATATCTTCTGAAAAAAACACGGTATTCCTTCTTATATACCAACATAAAAGAAACGTAACATCACATCAAATTAAAGACGTGCATTATATTGTAACATAGAATGCATTTATCAGAAAACCTGATAAAATGCTTGTTATATCAACTGTAATTCAGAATTGATGTAGTCTAAATATTTCTTACGATTAGCTTGCACTCATATTTCAAAGGCACAATATTTTATATTTATTTATTTTCAATATTAATATCAACGGTATTTTTGATCAAAATGGAGTTTACTTCACATATTTCAAAATTTCTTTCTCAGCATTCATATGTACCCCTCTTGACGTCAGGTTACGTCACGATAAAAACTCTAATTAATTGTTTAAAGTGTCTATTACTCAAGGAGGAAATACTTATGAATTGCTAGGCGACAAAACACAGTACATGAGAGTGCTTCAGCAAAGTTTCTTTAGTACTTGCACTACGATTGACGACGCATGGTATTAACAATATATAGAGATAATTTAAACGATCGTAACATTGCCAATTTGAACAGTTCGAAATATTTTTTTTTGCTAGCATGAGCTAATCTTGGTATGCTGAAACATTTCTAAGCTAAGCACCTTAAAATGGCATAGATTTCATTTTCAAAGCATTTTGTTCTCAACAACTGTTTGCCAATCAGCATGGTTATACATTAATTTGCAATACAACATGCCTGCAGTTATAATTTTTAAAGTTACTTTTTCGTACTGGAGGGTGGAATGTTTATTTCTTCATTTAAATTTCCAATCAAGCATGATATTATAAAACCAAATAATGCAATTCTTTAAATGTTGTTCAATGATATGCATATTAGGGTGCAGCTCATTTATTGAGTTTGAAAAGATAATCTCCTCATCCTCTAAATGTATTGACTTTAATGAAGATAAGATTCAGGCAAAATATTAGTGCATTTCAGCAATATTTATAGGTAGTTTAATGATGTACAAGTTTCAAATGGATAGGCAATGATAAATATACACGTGCTCCTATGCTATGTCATAGAAAAATAAATTCGATCTTTTAAAATTTAATTAAATACAAACTATATTTAACCAAAACTTAATTTGCTGACAAAGAATACTTAAAAGAAAAAAATATGAAAAAACAAAAAGCAAGTTTCAAAGTTTTTATTGGTATAAGAAAAATTCATTATTTGATCGCAAAAGAAAAGCTTAATCGATGACTATTATCAGTTTCTTGGAAAAGAGTTTCTTAGAAATTCACAGTCGCCGAGACTTCATTTGCAACAAGAGAAACTCATACAGCATCAATCTATGAAAACGTCGTATACTAGAAAGTAGCAGACAGTATTCGTGTTATGTGCTTTGACACGACCAGCTCAAACAACAATTCTAATTCTGGTGAATGTCGTTTTATAGAGTAAAACAAAAAAAGTACTTATCACTTGCTTAGAGGCATCACATTATGAAACTGTTAATTAATACTGTGTTTCAAATATATATAGAAGTCAAATATACAACTGAATTTGCTCTATTTAAATGCTTTGAACAATATTGGACACTCATTGATAGAGACAATTACGAACCAAGAATTTCATTTGATAATATTGCAAATCTAGTTTAAGATATAAAGCAACATAATCAACTATGCAAAAAATTGCCTGGATTGAACAAAGAGATACAAATCTAAGAGGTGATTTTAAAGAATTTTTGGAACTTGTAATTATTATTCTCAGTTCTGTCCCAGTAATGGGAGTCAAATTTATGTCACTACAGGAGCAATGTACTATATCCGTTGGATATCGAATATGATAAATTTTATCTCCACATCTGTATATGTATATTCAATGCTCATTATAATTTGACATTAATGTATGGGACTTTCATGTTTTCATAAACGTGTATGCTTGAAAGCTTGGATCTCTGTACCGCAAAATTCATTTTTAACTAATAATTACATATTGTTGCTCAATGTCAGTTCTTAAGTTCTAGTAAAATACACATCAATGCATTTAGCTATTACCAAGTCATCATCGCATACATTTAGCAATACGTGGTGGTATTTGTCAAAAGGACATGTTCTTTTAGCTTTATTTGAGAGCCGTGACAGTTTACTAACCCAAAGACGCACGGTTATTGCTTTACAGAAACAAGCTATTTTTTAAAAACAAGCTCAAAATACTCCAAGCAAGTCTGTATTACTTTTCATTCATTCAAGTAGAAAAAAGTTGGTAGATTTTGTTATGGATAAGTCAATGATATTGTTTAAATTGTTGGAATTTCCAGTTAGGTATCTTAAAGTTGATCCTGACTTTGGAAGTCAAACAAAGGCCATAAACAGACTAAAAAGATAAAATACTTACAAGTAATGAATGTCCAAATGAACGTGCAGTTACATTTTATCAGGAATAAAGTGGATTGAGAACTCATAATGAGATGCAAAAACAATGTCTACTACAAGTTATTTAAGGCCATTGCAAAATGTTTCCCAGAAAATAGAAAAAATACTGTCTTAATCCACACAATGGCAGTAAAAATTTTATTGTAAAATAAAAAGTTAATAATTTGTATAGTAAATTTAATAAATAGTTTAATTAAAAATAAAGAAAATGCAAGTGTATATTTGTAATTTGTATAACTAATATTCTTATTTTTTGTGATTATTTTAATACATTTCCAGTCAATTAAGCTTTTAAATATTTTTTTTAACTTAAACTTTTCATTTTGTGTTTTTGAATCAAATAGAGCAAACTGAAAATGTGAGACTTGTAAAAATAACAATATAAAAAAACATGGGTTTTAAGATCCACCCTAATGTATATATGTGCATTAGGGTGGTGCGAAAAAAAAAGTTTTTAATTCCGAATCACTATAGTGCGGAAAAGTTGCGATTGATAAACACAAGAAATACAAAAGAAGAATTTTTCAAATCGGACTATATCTTCCAATCGCGCAAATCACCTAAAAATTCAAAAAAATTGAAAATTTCTGATTTTTTGAGAATTTTTTTTAAATATTTCATATGCATATATTTTATGACTATAGTGAAAAATATTTGCATATTGTACTGTTTAATAATGATAGAAAAATAAATTGAGTTTAGAGAATATCTTCTAATTGCGCAAGCTCATTAAAAATCGGGGAAAAATTCAATATTCAGTGATTTTAATATATTAAGAAAATAAATAAATTCAGTTTGCGGTCTTATGATAAATTTTAAATGTAAATTAATACTATTGAGCACATTAGGCCATTTTTGAACAACCGAGATCTTACTACGACGAGATCGCTGCAGGGCGAAAAGGATTAGTAGTTTGCTCAACTCCTGTTAGCCACGTTGCGAAACAGCGCTGAAGTCGCGATACGTGTACATGCCATACCCATCTCTCCCTACCCTCGTCCACTTGCACAGTGTGCCATTTCGTATCAGTGAGCCCGTGAACGAATTTCGTTTGTTAATTGGGTGTATTATGTTACTTTAAATGCATTAGCATGTGACATGGATACGGATATGCATATGTCGTTGACCAAGAAAATTACTAGACAATCTTTTCATTGTCCTATATTCGGTTATGCTAGTGGTTTTCTGCCAAATATTCTTCCAACACATGAAGATGTTCTTCGATGCTACTTTGAGGAGAGGTTTCTATCAGCAAGTAAACTCAACAACATTAAAGTGAGTTTGATCTCTCAGCAATACAGTGGCACAAATATATACATATATTTATTCGAAGGCGTCAAACCCAAAAGTTTCTGAGTATAGAATCATTTAGATAATGCCTACTACGATAAGTATTATAAACTAACGAAATCTTATATTCTAGACAAGAAAAAGCTA
The DNA here is from genome assembly GCA_964019185.1 of Maratus speculifer. NCBI lineage: Eukaryota > Metazoa > Arthropoda > Arachnida > Araneae > Salticidae > Maratus > Maratus speculifer. The sequence continues at coordinate 198,958,638 of OZ025294.1, read as the reverse complement.
GATTTTATATAAAAGGTTGATGAATTTAAAAAACAAGGAGTTCAAATGTTTGATATTACAGCCTGCAAATACGTAATGAATTAAAATCGCATCTGTAAAATGTCTCCTGATCTGAGGGAGTGTCCGATTGAGACTAACTGTACGTCTGAAAAACACAACAAAATTCCAGTCATTGAGCCTAGATTTATCTACCTCTAAATAAAGTACGGAACGGGAAAAATTGGTACTAGAAATCAAAAGAAGGAAAAAAAACTGAATACAAGACTTGGACGACGAAACTATATATTGAAAAGGTAACCTTCCAAATATGTTGAAGCCGGAATGAAAGATCTTAAGCATTTAGATGAAATAAAGGAGAGTTTATTACTAATGTATATATACGCAAAATCTCATTACCATGACCGATACAGCCTATCAGATTTAAGAAGAAATTACCATGGCAAATGAATGTGAAGTTACAATCTACATCGTTACATTGCGATCTCAATGGTGAATCTGACCCTGCAGGTGCTGCTATAGCGCTGAGTGTGCTAAAATATACTGCTGTAATAACTAAAACAACAGATGCTTCTCAAGTTATTGATTGATTCAAAATTAGATGGAAATCAGCCGCACTGGAAAAAATTTACGTCAAAATCAAATGGATTCAGAAGAACCACATAACATGTATTTTGATGGAAGAAAGGACGATACTTTATTTAATCCCCCTCAGTTCTGAGACAAATATCACGAGGGAGAACATATGTCTGTTTTAAGATTACAATAAAACATCTTCAAACATGTGTCATTCTACATATCAATGCGTTTTATAAATGAACGCAATTATTGAAAAAGTCTAGAGGTGATTTTAACAATTCTAGAAGCACTTAAATTCATTTAAAGGGTGTTCTTTAGTGTAATAGGTATACAGGCGTTATATTCGTGTATTGGTAGAATATTTGGCAGAAAACCTCTTGAATGACAGAATATAGGACAATGAAAAGATTGTCTAGTAATTTTCTTGTTCAACGACACATGCATATCCGTTCCATGTCACTTGTTAATGTAATTAAAATAACTCAATACACACAATTAACAAACGAAATTCGTCCACGGGATCACTGATACGAAATGACGCACTATGCAAGTGGACGAGGTTGGGGAGCGATGGGTATGTACACGTAGGGCGACTTGGCTAACAGGAGTTGCGCAAACTACTAAAACTTTTCGCACTGCAGCGATCTCGTCGTGATAAGATCTCGGTTGTTCAAAAATGGCCTAATGTGCTCAATATTATTAATTTAAATTTAAAATTTATCATGAGACCGCAAACTGAATTTATTTAATTATTTTCTTAATACATCAAAATCACTGAAAATTGAATTTTCCCCCGATTTTTAATGAGCTTGCGCAATCAGAAGATATTCTCTAAACTCAATTTATTTTTTTATTATTATTAAACAGTACAATATGCAAATATTTTTCACTATAGTCATAAAATATATGTATATGTAATATTTTTAAAAAAATTCTGAAAAAATCAGAAATTTTCAATTTTTTATTTTATTTTTTTATTTTTAGGTGATTTGCGCGATCGGAAGATATAGTCCGATTTGAAAAAATCTTTTTTTTGTTTTTCTTGTATTTACCAATCGCGTCTTTTCCGCACTATAGCGATTCGGAAATAAAATCTTTTGTTTTTTCGCAGCACCCTAATGTGCATACACATAAAAAATATCAACATGTAAAATTTTATTCAAGTATGAGAATTTATTTATAAAGAAGTATAGACTTGCAAAATAATTGTGCAGAAAATAATATACAATAATCCGACGGTCCAAACTTGAAAAAAATATCAATAGTTTACACTTAGATATCTCATTTTGTAAATTTTTGTCAAACTTTTTTTTATAAGTTATATATATATTTATATAAGTATATTGATTTGCATAAATCTAAGTTCAATTGAAAATGTTTTTCATAAATTTCTAATATTTTTTTGCAAAATTAAATAAAGTATATACATATATATATATATATGTGTGTGTGTGTGTGTGTTATAATGTTTATATGTATATTTATATAAAAAAATTATATAAAAACACTATAAAATTTACGCCACAAAGCTATATTTTTTGCTACAAATGAACAGAACACTCTTCATAATAGTAAAAGTAGTATACATATAGATATACATGAAATTTTGAATGAAAATTCTTTGGAAAAAAATATTTATCGTAAAACTTGTGTTTCTTTAGAATGGCATTCTTTTGTGTTAAATTATTTAATCTGTAACCAGTAATTTGTAAATATTTTATATTCATATGTCATGTTGCAAAAATGTTGTCATGTTCAAATGCAGCTCTGTACTCCCTAAATATAATAAAATATAATATAAAAACTCTGTTTTGCATAATTTAGTATCGCAAGTGATAATATATATATATATATATATATGTACAGAGAGAGAGAGAGAGAGTACAAAACATATTTCAGTTTTAAGACCTAAAATACCAGCTTTTATTTTATATAAAATGACATCATTCGCATTCGCTGAAGATTTTCTCGTTTACAATCCAGTCTCAAATATTTATAGAAAAGCATGCATATGATGTCACTATCGCGGAATAAATCACAAGCTTTGCAAAAAGGAATGAGATCATTCAAGAAAGTTAACAAAAGAAAACGTTATGTAATTATTCTTCTGCAATTATTATCTTGTAACATTCATATTGATAATTAAAAATAAATATTATTTATAAAAGCTTAAAGTTTAATTAGAAATCAATCTCGTACACATATGTTTTTTTTAAATAGCGCACATTTTAGTTTTTTTTTCTGTTGTTATGAGTAAACAGGCAATCAAATGATTTCGTATTTGATTGTTTCCAATTATTTTTCCTTTACATTCTATAGAAGGGGTATATATCAGTAGCCAGTATTGCAGAAATGGATATAAAAACTACAAAAAAAGGTTAAAAAATAATTGAGCTGCAGTATTCGAGCAGATTGCATTTAAAAGGATTTTTTTTCCTATACGACTGTGTAAAAACTGAAAATGTGCAATGCTTAGAACTTTAAATAATTGCAGTATCTATTTCAGTAAAAATGATTAATGTTTTTCTCTTTTCAGCTATCGTATAAAAAGAATCGTTATTTATTCTGAATGGCACATTAATTTTCTCCCGGAAGAAATAGCATATTGGGGGTTATTAGCTTAATAATATTTTTTTTAGTGTGTGTGTGTGTTAAAATAATTACATTTCTGTTCATTTGTAATATTTTATAAAACTTTCTAGGGAAAGGTCGGGCACCTTGGGTTGTTTTTCAGTAAATATTTTTTCTAAATTTGACTAACATTTATTCTTATTTTAGAACCAATTAGATATTAAGTATAAGCATTTCTGCATCAAATAAACCTCAAAATGATCTAATATCTCACATAGAAAAAGAGTGGAAGTATTTTTAAAATTTATTTCGTATCTTATCATTAGAATGTGACTTAATATTAAGTTATAATGTATAAATATATAAACTAATTAAGGGTGTCACAATGGAAAGAAAAATTCGAGGTATCATTGGTGGGCAGACCGGAAACCAAGAAAGTGGATATCAAATACATCGGATTGCATTTACACTTGTTCGGAAAAATTCTCAGAAAAAAAAGAGAGAGAGAAAAATGAAAGTTATTCACAGAATCTGTGATACATAGAAGTCCGTGAGAAAGAAAGGAAAATACGTAATTCTCGTTAGTTCAAACTAAACGTAGTTAAGAGAAAATGAGTTCGAATAAATGAAAATTTTAATATACTTCTGCCATCGACATTTTCATTACTTCATGTTTAGTTCGAATTAAGCGAAGATTTGATTTATCCGATTTCAAATGAACGAGAATCGACTGTATAAGAATATATTATTCGTTTGATTTAATAATGTATTCATAGTTTTTTTTTTCGAGTATAGAAAGTATGCTCGAAAAATGTTGTATTAATCAAAAATATTTAAAAAATATACGGAAAAGAACAAGTAACAAGTAAAAACAATCATGCGTTAAGCATATATTATGAAACACTTTCCAACGCTTCCTGAAATCTTTTAAAAAATTTTGCTATTTAGGGAAATAAGATGTAACTGTCCATAGCCAAACATGCATTGAAATACATTTCAACAGCCCTGTATTTGATCCGTCGATTGATATACATACAAAAATATGATGGGGAAATTTAGTTTAGCAAGAAAATGCCTAGCTGGCTGCATTTTCTCTTGCAGCACTTTATTCTAATAGATGGAAAATACTTCAACACTTTTGTTCAGCTTTGTAATTTATCCAGTATCTGTACTTCACGCCAGTATTTAGTTAAAATTTAATTCAAACAAACACATTCTTAAAGCTACGTAAATCACATTTCCAGAAATTATCACATATGGATGATCATGTTGCTAATTCTTTGCGTGACCCTGTTTATCATTTTATTTATATTCTACAAACATTTCTAAGTAAACTGAAAGCAGTTCAACTTAAAAATGCATAAATACCACCTTTAAGTTAATTACTGTCATATTCAGTAACTTTATGAACTCTTTTGTGTAACCCTGTATATCAGCTATAACATTTATATACACCATATAATTTGCAGACATTTTGTAAAACTTAAAAGCTCATATCATAATTGGAAAAGCACTTCAACCAACCATCAGCTATCATCGATAATCTATAATAATAAAGAGAAAAGTATGTGTGTGTGTCAGCGCTGTTTTGAAGAGACCGCTGCATGTAGAGTTACAAATTTGGACCTCTATACATGTAGTTTTGCATCTCGAAGCCCGATTTTTGATTTTTTGATTAGAATTTTTTTATTTAATTATTTAGGCGATTTTTAGCGCTCTTTTTATGTTTCGAAGCGATTTTCCCATATTAGTGAGAGAAATGCGGTTTCATTCTTTTCACTCAATATAGTATTTTTTTTTTCTCTTTTCAATAAAGTTTATTCGGAATTCGTGCGGTGATTTTTGAATTTTTAGCGAATTTTTTAATGCAATTTTTAGTGTTTTTTCGCATTTTGCGGCTATTTTTTGACAATGATAAAAACAAAATTGATTCAAACTTTCAGCCTAATGAACTAAATTTTTTCTGCTATGATTTTTCAATTTCAGTGATTTTGATGCGATTTTCAATGCGATTTTCCATGTGATTTTTAGCGATTTTTTTGCGTTTAGCATCGATTTTTTGTCATTTTTGTCAAAATTATAGTTTTTTGTATGCATCATGATCTTATCTATTTTTGAATTGCATGTAATAAAAGCAAAAACGTAAGATTAACGAGTGAGCAATAAAGTTATTAATTAGGATATTCACAGTAATCTTCTATAGTAATAAAGAGACAAGTATGTGTGTGTCTAAGCGCTGTTCTGAAGGGACTGCTGCATATAAAGTTACAAAATTTGAAGGGAATGTATCTCTATACATGTAGTTTTGCACCTTGAAGCGCGATTTTTGATTTTTTGATTAGAATTTTTTAATTTAATTTTTTTGGCGATTTTTAGCGCTCTTTTTATGTTTCGAGCCGATTTTTCGATATAAGTGAAAGGAATGTGGTTTCATTCTTTTCACTCTATATAATAATTTTTTTTCTCTTTTCAATAAAGTTTATTCGGAAATCGTGCGGCGATTTTCTGGAATTTAACGAATTTTTTATTGCGATTTTTAGTATTTCTTCACATTTTGAGGCTATTTTTTGAGAATCATAAAAATAAAACTGTTTCAAAGCCTAATTAACTAAATTTTGTCTGGTATGATTTTTCAATTTCAGTGATTTTTTTCATTGCGATTTTCAGTACGATTTTCGATTTAACGATTTTTTTGTGCGTTTTGGATCGGTTTTTTGTCAATTTTGTCATTATTACAGATTTTTCTACGCATCATCATGTTCTTATCTATTTTTAAATTGCATGTAAAAAAGGCAAAAACCAAAAAACTAATGAATTGCATTAAATTAATTATTTTGAATATCCACAGTAATCTACACTAGTAAAATAACTAAAGGCATTGTCTGTGTGCATGTAAGTTTTTGTGTGATAGTTAGCAAAATCTACGGCATTTACAAGGCTGAAAACTTCCTTGAAAGTACCCAAAAGTCTCTCCTGATGTATCTGAAATTGAGATTTTCAAAATTCTAATTATTACTTGATTAGTAAACTCTCCCGTTTCCCATTGCAGTCCTTTTGAACTTTTTTACCGCTAAATATTATTTGTTCATTTTTTAAACCAATTTTTCACGCAGTCAGTGGCCGTGTATTTCAGACAACGTAATTTCACATATTTCGAGTTAGATATAAATTCACAAATTTCATGTTCCTTTATTATTATTATCTCGGAACCGTGCAACGCCTGGCGGGTCAGCTAGTACACAATATTTCAGATAAAAATATAAGGTTTGAAATATTTTGAGTGTCCATGTAAAAGCTATGCATTTCATATTATGCGTTAAATATTAAGCTTCAACGGCGTATATCAATTTAATTATACTTGAAACCGTTTAACATTATTCAAATATGTGGCAAACTATTCCCTCCTTCATTATTGTGTAATGGAATTCTTTTGAGTGGCCCTGTAAATGAATACTAATTATTATTTTGGCAGCATATTTTACAGAACGCGTATTTTAGTGCACTTTGCGAATCCATGTACATTTGAATAAGTTTAACAGGGTGAAACTTTAAAATTTATTTGAAACAATTTTTTCCCATTGGCCATAATGTATCGGAAAACTTTTGACTATCCCTGTATATACACTAATCATAGTAGAAACTTCATTTTCAATAGGGTTCGTACTAGGGTAAACATCAATAACAAATAAAATTTCAGAGAAATCCGAGTATATTTACGGGAGTTAGAGCGCGGACAGACGGCCAGACGGACATAAGGCCAGACGGACATAAGGCCAGACGGACAGACAACCGAATGCATAAACACTTTTCAACTTTGTTGGAAAGTGTTAAAAAGAACATTAAAAAACTAAATAATGTAATCACAAAACCTCCTCTCTTATGGTAACTTTTACTCAACTATATTTTGTCTGTAACGAAACTTTTACCTCTTCAAAATTTATTCTATGCAAATTAAGTATCAGATATATTCTATTTAATTGGCTCTAAATATTAAGCTCTCAAATGACGAAGAAGTGGAATTTAATTAATAAATTAAGAATACTTAGTGTAACACCTGTAAAAGGGTAGAAGTGTTTTAGTAGTAATATATAGATTTTTCTAGAATGAAGTAAAAGCTTTCTTATAAAAGATTCGGTATGTATTAATTTTTTCATGACTTAATGAAAAAAAATGAGAATGAGAAGATTTTTGCTTTTATTACAGAAGATTGATTAGCATAAAAAAATAAAGTATATCTTTATAAAAGTCAGTAACGCATAAAACTATAATAAAATCATCTGAAAAATAATAAAATATATATTATTTAATTGATTTCTAATAAAATAATTTTAAATTATTTCAGATGTCTTAATGAAATTTTAAAAAATTCCCTCACAAGTCACATTTTATTCACAATTGTTATGTATAACATGCCTGAGTTTTTTCTAGCATACTTAAATGTCAGAACTTAAATTTATAAACATGTAGTTAATATAAAGAAAAAAAATGAAGATAATGATATGCATAAAAATTAACTTTTTGAACAAAACCTTTCTTTAGTAAATTACTTAATTGACAAAAAAAAATTTCATAGTCTGTGTTACGTCTGAGTAAAATAATTCAAGCACGGCGCACGCTCTCGACACAAAGCTTATTTTTTGAGTAATTACTGATAGGGATTTTTAGGATATTGTCTCAAAGTGTTACTAGTGATAGGTAAGGTTGTTAGTCACTCAATGGTCGAATTACCCTGCGTAATGTAAAGTGTATGGGCGTTTGATGCATTTTTATATTCAAAATATTTCTTTAAGAAATTAATATTTTTAGGTTTTTTTTTTCAGTTTTCTCTTCTTAAAGGAAGTCACTTTTCTTTCTTAGTTTAAAACATATTTCTAAAATCTAAGCATAATTTTATATGAAATGTTTTTTATTTCCATTTCGTTAGATTTGAAAGCATAAAATTGTAAATTGAGCATACATTTTAAAAAAATTTTGACAACCAAGAAAAAAGTGAAATCCTCTGAGAAGAGAGTACTGGAAAAAAAGAAACTTAAATATATTAATTTCTTAAAGAGAGATATTTTGACAAAAACTAACTTGTCATTTTCACTATAACTGCTTTTCTACTTTATGTCAGCATCCATCACATAGTAATATTTTCTTAATAACTGCAATAAAAATATTTTCCTAAACTCATATTTTTTCTGTACTGAAAATAGTTATTTTGCTAGAAAAAATAATTGTTTCATTTAAGTCTTGCAGCACAATAACATTACATAATAGGATTTATTAATGTCCCTTACTCGTTGAAATAATATTAAGTATGATGAATTTTCCTATTTTTAAATTCATGGTGATTATAATTTTCTCTTCAAATTAATATATTATGCTTTATTTTATATTAAAAGAAAAATGCAGTAAAAAGCATTAATTATAAAAAGATTACGTTACAGTCTATCCCAGGAAACAAAACATTGATATAATGAATTGGTTGTCATCCACAAATAACTATAATAAGGATAAGTATTTTCTTAAGTGAACACATGCTGAATAGGTAGAAATCCAAGCGGAAGAATCAAATGATTGGAAACATAATTCCATGTATTATCAAAAAGAGTGTATTAAAAAGACTGTATATTATAAGTTACAGTATCGTATTAAATGATAAAATTTTATGTGAATTTTATACCAATTCAATAGTTTGTATATGTTAATAATTTGTTAACTGAACGAGTAGGCAGATATTTCAATCAAAATATCAATTAAATGAAAGAATGTGTGACCAAACCAACACATATTACTAAAATTATTGTTTTAAAGAGAATATATTGGAATGTGTTAAGAAATTTTTTTTTAAATCATGCTTAGTTTGAAGTAAAATGAGATTTATCATTATGTATTATTTAAAAGCTTTAATATTGATATTAATGCTGAGAGACTATTATTCAGAAAACATGGTTTATAGGAGAAAGTGAAAAAAAATAGTGAATAAAATATATTTTTTCTGGGCTTTTTTATTTTATATACACAAGCATTTACAGTGGCGGTCAAAAGTTTCCGGCCAGTTAGTTTCTTCGATTTATTTAACAAAAGGTTTCAGTAAAGAAAATGCACAATTGCTTCAAAAATTAGGAATATGTGAATGACCTCTGACCACGTGATCATTTTGATTGGATACTGAAGATGCTTCATGCAAAGGGATACAATTTGAAGTTCGCGTGTGGAAAAGTTTCCGGCCAGTTATCATTCTTTAGTTTTTTTCTATCGGTAAACTGTTTTTTGGTTGTGTTTATGAATGAATCAACGTGTATAGCATAGTCTGAATTCAAAATTTAAAAGTTCAACATTTATTGTTCATAAATGAGTGATTAGTTTGACGCTAAAAGTCCAATCTTCTCGAGATATTGCGGCAAAGTTATCGATCGGTAAAAAATCGACCGTAAAAGATATTTAAAAATTAAATAAAGATGGTCGTGGCCTTCAGGATTTTCAGAGGTCCGCGAGATCCCGGAAAATTACTATTCCTGTGGACAGAATTATCAAGAGAAGAACAATTGATAATCCGCATAAAAATTTCGCTGCAATATACTGCGATTTACGGAATGAAAATATTACTGAAATAAGTCCATATACCGTATCAACATGCTGACGTGATGCATAACTTTATGGAAGAGTCGGTGTTAAATTTTTTTCAGAGTTAAAAAAAATACAAACGTACACGACTGGCGTTTTCCAAAAAACACAAAGTCTGGTTAAGTGAAAACTGGAAAAAAGTTATATTTTTTCATCAATCGAAATTGAAACAGTTTTAAAAGTGATGGCAGGCACAAGATCCGATGACCTAAGAACAAAAGATATGATTCGACCTATGTTATTCCTACAATGAAGCATGGCGGGGGGCACATTATGCCGTGGGGAGTATTTTTTTAAAAAGTGTAGGTCCGTTATCTAAAATCCACAGCCAGGTGAATGATACAATGTATAAAGATATCTTGCAAGACTATTTTCTACCTTATTAGAGAAAAAATTTGGTCGCAACTATTTTTCTTAACATGATAACGACATAAATGATGTTTGCAAACCTCGATAAGCAATGGTTTTAGCACAGAAAATTTCTTTTTTGAAATGATCAACCCAAGCGCCCAACATGAATCCAATAGAAAATCTTTGAAAAGGAATTGATAAAAGTCTGCGGAAATATAAATACTCCAGCTCAGCCGAAATTTCGCCAAAATTGCAAGAAATGGGGGAGAAACGTATCATAGACGATCTTTAACCGTTGATTGTATGAATGTCACTTTGCTGCGCCACAGTACTTATTACTAAAGCTAATAAAATAGTAATACGATAAAATAATAATTGTAAATGTTGTTGATCACTGTAATTTTCTATTTCAATACCACTTTTTTTACAAACTTGTGAAGGTGGCTGGAAACTTTTGAGAACATGCGTTTTCCTTTATACTTAATTTTGTCAATTAAATTTATTGATATTTACATGTTCTTCCATAAGTAAATTTCTAATTATTATGTCAATACAATGTATAAATATCACTTTGAGATTCCTCTTCATATGGGTATATTTACAGATTAACTGAAAAATTTTTGTTGGCCGGAAACTTTTGACCGCCACTGTATATGTACTTCAAGTACAATGGCTTTATGTACAAACAATATACTGTTATATCTTATGCATGTGAATAACAATTACCTTGTTTACCTTATGTTTGCATGGCCCCACCAGTGGCCGAGAGGTACGGACCTCTCAACTGGTAGACGGCAGGTGCTGGGTTCGAACCCAATCGCGGCTGTCGCCCTAACCGTTCGGAGTTTTCCGTGGTTTTCTTCGAACCTTGCATAAATACGGGTTAGGTTCCCTTAGAAAGACCCCCCACGGAGGGCACTACCCCTGGTCCTATATCCCATTAGCGTAGATAATCGGACGACAAAAATCAAACAATCAACCAACCTTATGTTTGCCAATTAAATATCGCATTCTGTAAGGCAAACTTTAAAATTAAAATCCCTTTTAGGGGTACAAAGTCAGCAACAGAAGCTAGGCTCAAACTGCGTCATTGAGCCTCAAATATCTGATTCTCGTTCAAAACAATAAAACTGCTTAATTAAAATGGATGCTGAGAAATTGAAAAACGGCTGATAATACCAAAAATTTATTTTGTTTTAAATTACAAGTAAAGAAGTACACCAACATTGGTTTGGCTTCAACTCTTGTTTGAAACTCTTGCCTTGTTCAACTTATGTTTCATTACCATGCCAATTATGGCTATCTATTGATTTTACTAAAACATATGTGGAATCATATAATTATTCAATTTGATGTTACATCACAAACTTAGTCTATTTATTTTAAGTTTTTATCATTATGACATATATGTTCGTGAATACCACAAACCTGTAACTAATGTTCGTATGTTACATATTGCATGTTCACATGTTTGTATGTCCGTGTATTGTTCGCATTTTGTTTGTAGGTATGCTCGTATCTTGTATGTTGTATGTATGTTGTATGCTCTATTTTTGTATATTGTATGTTATATGTTGTTGTATATTCACCTGTTGTATGTTGTACATGTATGTTTGTAAATATAACCAACTTCTAACTAACGTGTCATTTTTGTTACGATAACTACCTTATGTCAGCGTAAAGTTTATTGCAGAGTAATATTTTCTTCAAAATTACATCAAAATATACCTTTCCAAGCTCAGACTTTTCTGTATTACAAGTTGCTATTTTGTCAGCGAAACTAATTGTTTTATTTAAGTCTTGCTGTACAACATAACATAATAGGATATAAATACATGTTATATATATAACTTCTTAAAAGTGTTTTGAGATTTCCCTTATTAATAAAAATGTAAATTTTACAAATTGAATTTTTATTAATTCATAGGAACGGTTTTCCCAATTTTGACAGTTTTTAGTTCACTGTTCACAGTGAATAACTATTTATACTATTATAATTTTATGTATGGATAGTTTAGATCATTTTTACTATTATAAATTCTACGGTTTCAGAATATAATGCCAAATTATTGAGTTATTTTGAATTTTCCATTTAGAAAGACACTCCTTCAATAATTTCCTACTACATATGCACTACATTGTAAGAAAAAAAAATCCCCCATACGAATTAGAATAAGAAATAACTCCATTTTCGTTACTTAATAAAAATAAATGCTAAAAGAAACAAGGATTTCTGATATCTCGGGGAATAAAATTTTGCAAATCATTTTATCTGGTACCTTCTACTAATCTACCAGTTTCGCATACAAAGTGAGAATACAAAATGCGGCATCATACCTTCGCCAAAGGGTAAGATAAAATAAATCTAATTAATATGCTGCTTAATAATGCATGTTTACATGATTTGCACAAAAAAATAATTTCAAGATTGAAGATGGAAATCCTTATTATTTTCCTATTTTCAAAATTCAAATTTTCAAATGAGCAATAAAAAAAATTGTTTTTGTTTTTGTTTAGTTTAAATATGATAGTGAAAATTTCCATATTACTTTTTAAGAACATAGCATAACCTCCGATGAACAGGAAAAAATTTTATATTTTATTTTTATTTTATATTAATATAAAATAAATTCATGTTTTCATTACATAACATCTCTAAAAAATTGGTATTTCCTTCATTAATAAAAATGCCAATTTTAATGTTAATTTAAAGGTTAATTAATTCATTGGTAAAAGGTTTCACATTGTTCACCATGAAAAACTATTTATACTAATATTATAATATTGTACATATATTATAATATTGTACAAATATTTTAAACATTTTTACTGTTATGATTACAGAAAAAATTATGGCAAATTATTGGGTTATTTCAAAATTTCTATTTTTTAAAACAGTCCATTAATATTTTCTTTGTACATATGCACTACATTATGAGAAAAAAAGAAACTCCGTACGAATTTTAATAAAGATATAACACCATTTTCGTGAATGAATAAAAATAAAAGCTAGAAGAAACAAAGATTTCTGATATCTCAGGAAATAAAATTATGCTAAAGCATTTTATTTCGCATATTTTACTAATCTACCAGTATCCCGTTCAACGCCAGAATACAAAATGCAGCATCATACCTTCGGCCAAAGGGTAAGATAAAATAAATCCTATTCGTGTGTTGCATAGTAATGCATAGTTACATGATTTGCTCAAAAAAAAAATAATAATAATTTCAAGATTGCACATGGAAATTCATATTATTTTCCTATTTTCATGATTCAAAATTTTCAATGTGCAGTTAAAAAAAGAGGTTTTTATTTACTGTAAATGTGTATGTAAAAATTTTATATTACTTCTTAGGAAGTTCAATAACCTTGCTTGAATAGAAAATAATTCTATATTTTATTTATATTTAATTTTGGGTTGGGGAAAAAGTAAGTTCGTTTTTTCCCAATAGATAGCTTTAAAGTCCAATATCTCGAGTAATACTTACTCAATTAAATCATACTATACAGCGTTTGAAAGATAACAGTTTTTAGAAAATTCTAGATATAAAGGTAGCGTCATCTGTTTAACCAGACAAAAGTTATTGCGTTTTAAATATAGAGTTTTCAGAAGATCATTTTCGTCACATTTTAGTTTTTTACTTCCAAAAAGGGAAAAATTGGCGCAGGCTCATCGAACCTTGTGTGGCATTTATTGTGATCAGTGCTTAAGTAAACGCCAAAGTCAGAATCGGTTTCCTCTTTTTTTCTTCCAAAATTTTCGTTGTTAAACATGAACCTTTCCCTGGCCGGCCAATTCTTGAAAAATTCGATGAAATTTTAAAAACAATCCAGGTAAACTGACATATTTCTTCCCATGACATTGATACGGAACTAAATATTAACCATAAACCACTTTTGAACCATTTACATAAAATTGGATATCAAAAGAAACTCGATACTTAGGTTCCCCATAAACTTACAGTGAAAAATTTAATGGACAGAGTTTTCATTTGTGAATTGCTACTGAAACGGTATATAATCGAGCCATTGTTGAAACAAATCATTATGGGTGATGAAAAGGGAATCACGTATAACAACAATGTGGTACAAAGATCGTGCTCGAAGCTTCACAAATGGTGGCAAAGCCCGGATTGATGCCTAAGAAAGTGATTCTGAGTGTTTGGTGGGATTAGAAAGGAATTTTCAATCATGAGCTGCTCAAATCTGGCCAAACCATCAATTCATCTATCTTCTGTAAAGAACTGATGCGATTGAAGCAGGCAATTAAAGAACCCGGTCAAAATTAATCGAAAGGAAAGGCGCTGTCTTCCATCACGACAACGCTAAACCACACGCATCTTTAGTCACTCGGCAAGAACTGAAAGAGAGTTGTTGGAAATTTTTGATGAACCCATCATATAGTCCGGACCCGCATCTGACGGATTACCATTTGTTCCGCTCTATGCGGTACTCTCTTGAAGGTGTTAAGCTGGTTTCAAAAAAGGCTTGTGAAAATCACCTTATTCAGTTTTTTGCCCAGAACTCTCAGAAATTCTACAGTGACGGAATTATTGTTTTACCAGAAAAATGGCAAAAGGTCATGGAACAAAATAGCACATAAATTTTGATTAGTTTTGTTTTATTTATATAAATAAATTCAATTTGAAAAACACGAAAAAAACGAACTTACTTTTTCCCCAACCCAATATTAAAATTAAATAAATGCATGTATTTTGTAAATAACTGTTTATTTTTATTTATTTATTTATTTTGTGATTCCCTTTATTAATAAAAATTTAAACTTTATGTATTTACTTTTTATTAATCTATTGTAAAACTGTTCGCACTTTTCACTGTTCACATTTCAATGTTCACAGTTCACAGTGAATAACTATTTATAATATTATTATAATTCCGTGTACGGATAGTTTAAACATTTATAGTATAACAAAACCTGTGGTTTCATCAAAAATAATGTCAAATTATTAAATTATTTCAAATTTGCCATTTTGAGAAACACTCCATTAGTTTTTTCCTCTTATATGTGCACTACATTATGAAAAAAACACTCTTATGAATTCAAAAAAGAAATAACACTCTTTGTGTGACTTAATAAAAATAAAAGCTAAAAGAAACAAGGATTTTTGATATCTCAGGGAATAAAATTATAATAAATCTTTTTATCTGCACCTTTTACTTATCTACCGGTATGCAATCAACGCAAGAATACAAAATGCAACATCAAAATATCACCAAAGGGTAAGATAAAATAAATCTAATTCATGTGTTGCATAGTAATACATGTTTACATGATATGCTCAATATATATATATATCAAGATTGCATATGGAAATCCATATTATTTTCCAATTTTCAAGATCGAAAGTTTCGAGTATGCAGTTTAAAAAAATAAAATAATTTTTGTTTTCTGTATATATTTTTTAGTAAAAAATTCCGTATTATTTTTTAAGAACATATCTTAACCTTTCATGAATAGGAAACAATTCTATATTTCATTTATATTTACTATTAAATAAAATTAATGCATGTTATCTGCACGCATTTTCTTAAAAGTATTTTGAAACTTCCTTTATTAATAAAAATGTAAATTTCACGAATTGAATTTTTATTAACGCATAAGAAAAATTTTCATACATTCCGTTGTTTACAGTTCGTTGTTCACTGTGAATAACTATTTATAAAATTATTATAATTTCATGTATGAATAATTAAAAAAAATTATACTATTATAAATCCTGTTGTTTCTCAAAAAACTTTCCAAATTATTAAATTATTTGAAACTTTCCAGTTTATAATGCACTTCTTTAATATCTTTCTGTTACATGAACTACGTTGTAATGAAAAAAAAAATACTCCGTATGAATTGGAATAAAGAAATAGCACCATTTTTGTGACTTAATATAAATAATTGCTAAAAAACCTAGGATTTGTGATATCTCATTGAATAAATTATGCTAAATTATTTTATCTGGCACCTTTTACTAATATACCGGTATCGAGTTCAACGCGAGAATACAAAATGCAGCATCATACCTTCGCTAAAGGGAAAGATAAAATAAATCTAATTCGTGTGTTGCATAGTAATACATGTTTATACGATTTGCTTGAAAATAAAAATAATAATTCCAAGATTGCAGATGTTAATCTATATTATTTCCGTATTTTCAGGATTCTAAGTTTCGAGTGAGAGTTAAATAAAATAAAAGATTTTGTTTTTGTTTTTATTTGCTGTAAATGTATTAGTGAAAATATCCGTATTACAATTTAAGAACATATCATTGCTTTTCATGAATGGGAAACTATTCTATATTTCATTTATATTTAATATTAAAATAAAATAAATGCATGATTTTTGTACGTAAATTCTTAACCACTACTTATTTCATTATCTCAATTACTTTTTGTTATTTATCATTATTTTATTACTGTATAATTGTTCTGTATTAAAAAAAAATAAACATTTCTGGGTGGAGCTATTTGAGCTCAAACCAATTAATAGGTCTCCCTACCTGGCTAAATATGCATCTGAATCTGCGATACGATGTAACTATAAGCAGGGTTGAGTGCCGCATTTGTATGCAGAGAATATTGCTACATCTTGGAGATAGAAGGTTGAATATTTTCTGGCAATAATATTTTTGAAAATAAAAAGAAATTGACTCAAGATTTTGATGTAAAATGAAAATCATTATTTCCTTAAGCTGTGATTTCAGCATTTAATTATCAATATTTTTGCTCAAAAGTTACGCATTCGGCGGAATTATATTGTCGTATCCTTTTGTTTTCCGTGGCTGTTGCGTCTATACCTTTCAATGCTAAATATCAGAGTAATTATTTTTTTTACTTAATCATTTTTAACGGATTTTTCACTCAGTCAGAAAGCTCTTAATTGAAACGAAACCGAGTTGAAAATTTACAAAACTATAAATTTAAGGTTAATTATAAAATATTCCCACAAGGCCAGGAAAAACCGGACGGGTTAACTATTTGTGTAATATAAACACACTATAGCAATAGTACAACATATGTGCTATATATATATGTATATAAAATATATACATAAAATATAATATGACACACACACATATTTATATCTACATTTATATATTATTTTTTATATACATTTATATATAGTTATTTATATTTTATATATTATTATATATATTTTATAGTTTTTACAGACAAACATACATACTGAAATCTGTATTTATATCACATGTTATGGGTATAAGTATTTAATTCTTATGCCTTTAATATGGTACATTTATAACATAACAACAAACTTTAAAAGGAGAAAGTTAAAATAAAAAGAAACTTATAAAACAATTAAGATTTTTGGCGAATTAAGATTGCGAAAGTTCTGGGAAACATTTTCATAAAATATATTTATTTTCAAACCTATCGTTTAACCCTTTTCGGCACGGTTAGGGCTATACATTTTTTGTTATCGGTATTTTGATATCGGTATCGATTATTTCTGTTATTCTATTTTCAGTAGTATTTGTTCTGATAGTAAAATGAGAAATTATCGATTGACACTGGTATTTAGCAACATTTTTTTGAGAAATTAAGAGACTCTTTGTTTAACTTTTCACTGCAGGAGCAAAATTTCATTAAAATATTATGGGTGCCGCTTGCAAGTTTGGAATTAAAATTAGGTATCCCAGGGGGGGACTGTGTGCCGGAAAAGGTTAAGTATTAATTTCTGAGAATCATTTGAGAAAAAATAAATTAGAACGGTTACGTTTTTTCAGCGGGCAGTATAAAGAAATTACTACAATTTTCACAATGTGCTGGATTAAATTTCCAATCATCATTTAATCATTAAGATGAGATATTGAATTAATGATGATGAATCGAAGTAACTGACAAATCCATTACGACTGAATATCATATAATATTAGATAAAGTGAAGGATTATTGTTAATGACATATATCAAAGCAATACAGAAATCATTTATTAATAAAAAAGTAGCATTGTACTACAAATAAACCTGCTAACAATACGTAGAGATACATTAAAATTTTTAATATTTTTAGATATATTTCTACATAACTAGCACGGAATACACTCTTCAATTATGCGCTTAATAAATGCGAAATTCTAATTCATTTAAGTTAAAACGTGATATGTTTTCAATTGAGTTTGACAATCTATCTTTCTTTGATGAGTCACGTACCTTTTTATACGTTTTTCTTACAAATGCACCGTTAATGAAATTGTAATTCATATCAGCATTTCTTGATGAATTTATAAATATTTTTGAGTCACATAAGACTTTAACTATGAACCCCTGTATTAGATATTGGATTAACAGAACTTAAAATGCTTTGCAGAAAATCGAGTACGCAATTATTTATAGCTCAACAGAACATTTTATTAATATTTATTGTTTTGCTTAGAAAATAATAAGTACTTTATTAAAAGTACACAAAATATGAGATCCATATATTTAATAATTAGTGTCAATAATACACTCTAAAAAGTGTGGATTTCGCTTCTCGGGTAAGGGTTGTAATTTATTGGATCGTAATTGAGGTGTTTTTAAAATGTTTTATTCATCTTGATTTAAAATAGTTACTTAAATTACTCATCTTGATTTAAATAGCTTAAAAACAACTTTTTTTGCTGGAGTTGTTTCAACCCATTACAAGAATTTGACATTCAAATCGTAAGATGAGTGGATTTCTGCTCAACTTGAGTTATTTTGTAACGGAGGTTTTATAAGAGTAGCATTCATAATATTGCACGTACTGCTATATCCGGATATAGTTGTCAAAAATGAACAGATAGTTTTGTTTCTTTCATTTTTAGATATCGTTCTAGATAACTAGCACAGAATACTTTATACTTCAATCGCTTGTCAATCTAAATATTTCTTATAATGCGAAATTCTATTTTATTTAAGTCAAAACATGATATGCATTCAATTGAGTTTGACAATCTATCACTCTTTCACGATTCTCATACCTCTTTATCAGTTTTTCTTACAGATGCACCATTAATAAAATTGTAATTCATATCAGTATTTCTTGGGGAATTTTTAAATGCTTTTGAGTTTTATAAGGCTTTAACTATGAGCACGTGAATTAGATACTGGATTAGCATTAATTAAATTTAAATTACTTCGCAAAATATCTAATACGTAATTATTCATAGCTCAACAGAACATTTAATTAATAGTTTTTTCTTTTGCTTGCAAAATAAAAAGTTATACATATAAATAAATTTTTATTTCAATAATCATTTTATAAAAATTAAACCTGTATTATAGGCGTACAAAATATGAGATCCATATACTATTAATTAATGTCAATATACGAATTAGTGTCAATATACAAAAACAAAAGAGTGGATTTCGCTTATCTGGAAAGGGCTGTAATTTATTGGATCGCAAATGAGTTGTTTTTAAAATATTTTATTCATCTTGATTTAAATTAATTATTTAAATTACTCATCTTGATTTAATATACTTATTTAAATTAAACATCTTGATTTAAGTTACTTTTTTAAATTAATCACCTTGATTTAAATTACTAATTTAAATTTCTCATCTTGATTTAAATTGCTTTAAAACAACTTGTTCACTCGAGCTGTTTCAACCCATTACAACAAGCTGACTTTCAAATCGTGAAATAAGTGGAATTAAGTTTAACTTGAGTTATTTTGTGACTCAGGTTTTAAGAGAGTAGCATACACAATATTGCACTTGCAACTATATTGGTATATAGTAGTAACAATTTGTTTCTTTTATTTATTTTTATATATCTTTCTACATAACTAGTACGGAAAACTTTTTACTTCATTTGCGTGTCAATGTAAATTGTTCTTAGAATGCGATATTCTAATTGATTTAAATTCAAACATGATCTACCTTCAATTGTATTTGACAATCAAACTTTCTTTTATGAATCACGTATTTCAATATCATATTTTTTTTACAAATGAACAATTAATAAAATTCTAATTCATATCAGTATTTCATTATAAATTTTTAAATGGTTTTGAGTCTTATAATACTCTAACTCTGAACCCGTGAATGAGATATTGCTATAATAGAACTTAAAATACTTCGCAAAATATTCAGTACGTCATTCTTTGCGGCTGAACAAAACATTTAATTAAAAGTTTTTCTTTCGTTTATAATATATATACACACACACACACACACACATATATATATATATATATATATACACTTATATATACATATATATATATATATATATATACATATATATATATATATACACATATATATATGTGTATGTATGTATATATATTTATAAATTTTCTTGTATATAATCATTTTGTAAAAATTAAAGCTTTATTATAAGTATACAAAGCATGAGATAAATTAAAAAGTTTTTCATAAATTATACTTTTTTATTCAATATTTATTGTTCTATTCCTGAATTATAAAGCCAATGCTCAAAATTTCACCACGGTACATATATTGTTCCTTTTTATATATATCTACAAATTTATTGCAATTTTAACTCATCACATAATGTTTCATTAAATAAATGTTCACAATGACAAGGTTTAACTGCATAAACATAGTTACAGTTTTGTACCAAGATAACAATAAAATATTTTGTGACTAACCATCAATTTATGGTATTTTTTATAAAATGGAAAACGTTAAAACTTTTCTTCAAAATTTTCAAATTGGAGGTTTCATTCCATTTTTTTTTAATTTCGAAAGTTTAATTAAAAATGTCTAGAGTCAGGATACTGAAAAAAAGTATATTTTGCACAAATGACTAAATTACAATTTTTTTATGCAAATTTTTAACAGTGTAGGATTGCAAAGATAATTTTTGGATATCACTCCAAGTTTCGGTATTTACATATGTTCATGAAAGTTATGATAATGACTCAAATTTTAAGTAAAAAATAAAGTTTATTACAATATTGATATACCTTTGATTTATTTAAAAGTATGTATTTGCGTGAGTAGCAAATGTTAAAATATAATTCATAACTGCCGATTTTTCAATTTTAAAAAAGTAGCAATTAACTTAAATATACTTAATGAATCAAATGAAAGACAAAAAAAATAATAAAGTATTTAAAAATAAACAAGATGAGATAAAATTTCTGCTTCACATATTCGCATTGAAAAAAATAAATGAATACGTAGGCAGGTATGATGATGTTTTAAAAGATAATATCAGCGACCATGAAACGATTCAAACCAATGAATCGCAACGATTATTTGTACTTTCTTCTATCTTTAATAGAAGAAAGTATTGTAATCGAAATTTTTGGCTGCCAGTTTTTGATGGATTCACAAATGATAGGAATCAGAAATCCCCAAAATCATGTGTACTAAATCTCTGTCGGTGTGTCCGTAAGCCACCATTGTGCCATCGAATAGTGTATAAAGTTATGCATAGAATTAAAGAAAAAAATTGTGTATGTTTAACTATGACCAGCCGGTCTTCTTTCGATTTGGAAATGTTCCGCCGTAAGCGGTCATGTAATAGCTATTTATAGATCAATTTCATTATTGCACCATCGAAAATTGTATGAAGTCGTGTATAGAATTAAAACAAACTTATTTTGTATGTTAACTTATATGACTTTAAATTTCTCCTAGAATTAAAAAAAAAGTATCCACAAAATGCGTTGTAATAGCCATTTTTGTCTTATTTATTTTATTATACCAGCAAACATTGTCTGTCTTAATACAAGAACTTTAACGAAACTTTTTGGGGGGGTTGGGGGGGGCAGAAGGTCCTGCTTGAATGTGGAAATCCCGGAAAGGGCCACTGCGGGATTATCTGGAAATTTCCCCAAAAGTTTTGTAATTCCTCTCGAAAATTTGTCGTTCAATTGACAATAAACGGCTCGCGTAACAGTAAAAATTCGGATCATGCTATACAGGCTGTTTAAAAACAGCTGATGTACAACATAATATAGAAGCACTACTGATTTTAATAAATATCATGATCGATATTAACTCATTTTTACTCCAATTAATTGGTGAAGCAGAAACTTAACATGAAAATAAAACATGGTATAGTATTAAACTAAAAAAATTGACATACTAATACCTGTAACTGCTTTTTGCGATATTAAGATTTATGAGATAGAAGAAGGTTTTGAGTTTGGAACATCCAAATCAATTTTAGTGTCAAATCTAGGCAAGCAATTCATATGACGTCATAAGTGCATCGATAAATTTCTTTGAATTTATATACATTAGATAAACTATTGTTGTGTATTTTTATACACAAATTTTGTTTAACTACAGTTGTAACTTCTTGATTTTACTTGATATAATTTTGATCATTCGGGATCAATTTAAAAAATGCATTGTATTTTAAAACATTAGTATGATATTTTTTTAAAACAAAAAAACTTGCGATTTTAGAACTGTCTGTCATTAAATTTTCTGTCTTTAGGCGGCCAACAAATTGTATTTTTTATTTATTATATAATGACGCAAACCAGTATAGAAGGAAGAATATAAAGTAAAATACTCTATTGAAGCAAAATCTGATAAAGCTCTCATGAATAATTTCTATTATTTACTAGTTTTATGTATAGAGTGGTAACTGGTAGCACAGAAAACTAACTCATCAAGCTCTCGGCTAAAAATTCCAGAATTAGTTAAAATTCGTTTTAAACGCAATCAATCTGCCAAATCATATCTTGATTGAAAACACCTGAAAACTCAATTTTAGCAGTTAACTTGTTGTTTTACCATTGAGTTTCCTCACACCGAAAGGACGTGAAACATTGAGGACTAAGAGCAGAGAAATGCAATTGCAAACCTACGAATGAATTGCTAAAATCAGTTTTGCCCTAAGATATAACTTGACAGATTGATTGCGTTTAAAAAACCGAATCGATTTTTAACTAATTTCGGAATATCAGACATGAGCTCGGTTAAATGTGAGTCTGTGCTATCACTTCCCGGTCTAATATCTCTATTTTCAGCATGCATAAAAATTGCAGTGAAGTAATAGTTATTTTGCGAACAATCTTAAGAAATATGTCAGTCATTAAAAAATTTCTATATTCACATGATCTTTCTCCCGGAACAAACCTAGATTTCACCCCAAGAATGCAACGTAACAAAATTTTCAATAAAATAAAAAATATTATTTTTGAGCTTTTATTTGTTTTAATATCTTTAAAGAGGATTAAGAAGTGAATATTCTTTATTAGATGAAAAATTAAAGAAATTGTACGCAATTAGTTTCATAGATATCCTATTTTTTACTGTGCAATAAGGTATATATACTCTGAATAAGATTTTTAAAAGTAGGTATACATTAAAGAAAGTATGTCGAAGAAATATTTTATTAATTTGAATAAAAAAATATTTCAACTAATATAATACAAAGTTTTCAAAATCAAATAAAAAGTAACCATTGCAATTTTAGCACACAACGCTAGAATCTTCATTTTATTAATGTATTTCACTGAAAAATAAAATGACAAGTGAGCAAAATGTGAAACGAATAGTTTAAAATTACTAATAATATAACAGTAAGTATATTAGAAGTATTAAAAAGTAATAACGAATAATTTTTTTAACATAAGTAAAAATTTCAATTTGTCTTAATATGATGATTTTTTAAGTTTTTATATACATGGTTTCAAGAACATTAAACTTCAAAATATGCATATTATTCCTAATTTTTTAAACAAGAAATAATTATTCATTTGTAAGATATTTTGAATGAAATTTCTACCTACTAGTTCCGTTCATAACTTATTATTATATACAAATTATTGAATTCGTAAAAGTTTCATATTTTATTTTGTCATTAAATACCATACTATAACTTCTAATATTGTAGTCTTTTTGGTAATACACTGAATCATATTCACATTTATTTGTTTCTTCTATTATGATTTCTACCTATTCAGCATGTTTTCACTTAAGAAAATACTTATTTCTATTATAGTTATTTGTTGATGACATCCAATTCATTATATCAATGTTTTGTCTTCTGTGATAGATTGTAACATAATCTTTTTATAATTAGTGCTTTGAACTGCATTTTCATTTTTTTAGTAAGGAATAATATATTGATATGAATAGAAAATTGTAATCACTATAGATTTAAAAATAGTGAAATTGTTTATACTTAATATTATTTCAACGAATATGGAACAATAATAAATCCTATTATGCAATGTTATACTTATTATTCACTGTGAACATTGAACTAAGAACTGTCAAAATTGGGAAAACCGTTCCTATGAATTAATAAAAATTCAATTTGTAAAATTTACATTTTTATTAATAAGGGAAATCTCAAAACACTTTTAAGAAGTTATATATATAACATGTATTTATTTTAATTTAATATTAAAGATAAATAAAATATAGAACTGTTTCCGATTCATGAAAGCTTATGCAATGCTCTTAAAATTAATACGAACATTTTTGAAGTAGATAAAAATAAAAAATAAAACTTTTTTTTAAATTTTTTTAGTACTGCTTGCTCAAAGCTTTGAATTTTGAAAAAAGAAAAATAATAAGGATTTTCCATCTTCAATCTTGAAATTATTATTTTTTCATGCAAATCATGTAAACATGCGTTATTATGCAACACACGAATTAGATTTATTTTATCTTTCCCTTTGTTAAAGGTTTCATACCGCATTTTGTATTCTCGCATTGAATGCAATACCGGTAGATTAGTAAAAGGTGCCAGATAAAAATATTTAGCATAATTTTATTCCCTGAGATATCAGAAATCCTTGTTTCTTTTAGCTTTTATTTTTATTAAGTCACGGAAATGGTGTTATTTCTTTATTCCAATTCATATGGCGTATTTTCTTTCTTATTATGTAATGCATATGTAAGAAGAAAAAAATAATGGAGTGTTTTTAAAAATGAAAAGTTTGAAATAATTTAATGATTTGCCATTATTTTTGGTGAAACCATAAGTTTTGTAATAGAATAAATGTTTAAAATATTCATACACAAAATTATAAAAATAGTATAAATAGTTATTCATAGTGCACGGTGAAAAGTGTGGAAAATGTCTCAATGAAATAATAAAAAGTAAATACGTAAAAATTAAATTTTTATTAATAGAATAAATCTAATAAAATTTAAGAAAATACGTACAGAATACATTCATTTATTTTATTTTAATACTAAATATACTTAAAATATAGAATTATTTCCTATTCATGCACGGTTGTGCAACTTCTTAAAAAGTGGTACAAAATTTTTACTTGTATATTTAGAAGAAATAAAACTGTTTTTAATGCATTACTGTGTGCGTTTGTTTGTGATTAGAGTATATTTTCGTAAATTAAGAAACATCTGTCTTATTGTACATTGTAGTAATTAGCACTTTATATGACACACATAATGTTATGACCCAAACAATTTTTTGGGAGAATTGTGTGAACCGAGCTTTAAAGACAGGGATAAAAACGTCAGGTGTTCATTTACAGGTGTGAACACTTTTAGAATGAATTAGGAAAATACATGTTTAGTCCAGGCGAGAGAAATTATATAGGGACTTTGCTTAGCAAAATTGATGGCAGTTCTGAAAAAATGCCCACTTTATGGCTTTTGGAGCACTGAATTCAAATTTTCAACTTCCCACTAGAATTTCCCATACCCCCCCCCCCCCTCAAAAAAAAGAAATTGTCCTCTAAAATGAGTTTTAATAATAAATGTAATATTAACATACAAAATAACATAAATAAAATAATTAAGAGTGGATTTTACACTGTGGTTTACTATATGAATATTGAGACAAGCTCAGAAATTTTATTTATAAACTTGCTAAATCAGAGTAGAATAGGATAAAATATAACTGTTTAAAAACTGCATACCATTTTGTATGACACTTAAACATTAGAAACAATGATAAAAATTTATCCCGACGGTTTAAAAAGGAAAATAAAGATTAACGGACATAGGCACGTTATTGAGCTCGATGAGAGATGAAGGTAAAACACGAAGGACAAAAAATGAAAAAAAAAAAAAACATGGAGGAAAAAACTGTACAAGAATCGCCACGAGCGGTAAAAACATTGAAAGAAGGCAACATCGGAAGAAGACAACAAAATATGAAAAAAAAAAATGTTAAGACTGAAAGAAGGAGGGGTGTGCTATATAAGCTTCCGTAAATTAAACTAAATAATAGGGATAGTAGAAGACATATTATCATTACATACTGCATGCTGACGCGTAAAAAGACGATCTTTAATTTAAAAATCTATTGAGATTTTTATGCGTTAGCATGAAGTAGGTAATGATAATATGTCTTTTACAATTCTTAGTGTTTAGTTAAATTTACTGAAGTTTATACAGCCCACCTCTTCTTCTTTCAGTCTTAATATTTTTTCACATTTTTTAGTCCTCTTTCCGTTTTCTTCCCTCTCCATGGTTTTACCGCGCGTGGCGATTCTTGTGGCGTTTTTCCGCATGTTTTTTTTTTCCTTTTTGTCCCTCATGTTTTGACTTCATCTCTCATCGAGCTAGATAACGTGCCTATTTCAGTTCATCTTTATTTTTCCTTGAAAAGGGTTGAGTATTTCGATCGAAATCGTCGGGATAATTTTATCATTGTTTCTAATGCTTAAACGTCATAGAAAATTGTATGTATATTTTAAACGATTAAATTTTATCCCATTCCACAATATTTTAGCAAGTTTATAAATAAAAATTCTGAGCTTGTCGCAATAATCATATAAATTAAATAATTTCATAATATATATATAACAATATATAATATATTATAAGAATTTCTCTTCCCAATCTCCCCACTTCCCCGTCATCCAAATTTTGGCAAAATACCACCAAAATAAGTTTTAATATTAAATATTAATTTAATATAATATGGAAAACACTTAAATAATATATTATAATAATAAATATAAAACACTTTAATAATATAATATAATAATAAATATAAAACACTTTAATAATACACTATCGAATTTTCTCGAACATTTGACCTAGACTAATGAGATTCTGGTATCCGAAAAGCCTAAAACGCAAAATTTAATTAATATTCTGAGAAAATGAGCTTAGTAGTGCCTCATGTTGGGTAATTTATACTAAAACCTAATAAGCATCAATTTATGTCAAGACCTAACAGAATCTGAAAATTGATGGAATTTCGTCCATTAGTTCTTGAGATATAGTTATAACAAAAAAATTGCAAAACGTAGCACAGCAACACCATATCTTGGAAAATTTATGCCAAAACGTAAAAAAGCGTCTAATTATGTTATGGTGTAAAAGAACATGAAGTTTGATGAAATTCTGTGCATTAGTTCTTGAGATATAGCTAGTTTAAAAAATATGTAAAATATAGCACAGCAGCACCATCAGTTGAAGGATTTATAACAAAACGTAATCATCGTGTAATTATGTTATATGTTATTTTGTAACAAAATCTGAAGTTTGATGAAATTCTGTGCGTTGGTTTTTGAGATATAGCTATCGGAAAAACCTTCCAAAATGCAGCATAGCTGCACCACCTGTTGCAAGGTTAATACCAAAATGTAATCAGCGTCTAATTATGTTATATATTCTAGTGTAAAATAAGCTAAAATTTGATGAAGTTCTCTGCATTACTTCTTGAGATATAGCTATCGCAAAAATCGTGCAAAATGTAGCATAGCAGCGCCACCTATAGGGCAGTTCACACCAAAACCTTATCAGCGGCTATGTATCTCAAGGTATCGCGGAATATGAAGTTTGGTGAAATTCATTGCATTAGT
This sequence comes from Maratus speculifer, assembly GCA_964019185.1. NCBI lineage: Eukaryota > Metazoa > Arthropoda > Arachnida > Araneae > Salticidae > Maratus > Maratus speculifer. The sequence continues at coordinate 198,930,799 of OZ025294.1, read as the reverse complement.
TCTTGAGATATAGCTATCATGAAAATCATGAAAAACGTGGCGTAGCAGCTCCACCTGCTGGCCAATTTACACCAAAACTTAATCAGCGTCTATGCATATCAAGGGGTCACAGAATCTGAAGTTTGGTGAAATTCTGTGCATTAGTTCTTGAGATATAGCAAACTTGATTATAGTATATTTTCGTAAATTATGAAACATTTGTCTTATTGTACAGTGTAATATTGAGCATTCTATATGGCACTCAGGATCTTATGACCAAAACATTTTTTGGGAGAATTGTGTGAAAGGAGCCTTAAAGGCAGGAAAGAGATGTTTTGTTTTCGTTTACAAGTATGAACACTTTTAGAATGAATTATAAAAATACATGTTTAGCCCAGGCAAGAGAAACAGTATAAAAATTTTACCTAGTAAAATTCATGGTCGTTCTGGAAAAACTCTTACTTTATGGTTTTTCATTCGCTGAATCTAAATTTTCAACTACCCACCATAATATCCCCATCAACCTCCCCCCCCCCAAAAAAAAAATCTAAAATGCGGTCCAAAATGATTTTTAATATTAAATATAAATTTACTAAATATAATAATATAAATATAATTGTTAATAATATAATATATAATATATTATCATAATTTCCTTCGAAAAACTCGCCTCCTCCCCGAAATTTTATCAGAATTCCTCCCAAAATAAGTTTTAACATTGAATATTCATTTAATAAAATATAATAATATAAATTAATTAATTTAATGATATATAGTATATTAAAATATAATAATATAATTTATTTTAATATTAAATATAAATAAAATATCTAATTGTTTTTTATACAAGAAAAATTATACAATGTTCTTAAAAATGAATACGGAAACTAATACTTTTGCCGTAAAGAAAAACAAAAAATAATTTTTTTTTTCTTTTTAATTGTTCTCTCAAAACTTTGAATCTTGAAAATAGGAAAAGAATTAGGATTTCCATATGCAATCTTGAAATTATATATATATTTTTTCGAGCAAATCATGTAAACATGCATTACTATGCAACACACGAATTAGATTTATTTTATCTTACCCTTCGGCAAAGGTATGATGCTGCATTTTATATTCTCATGTTGAATACGATACCGGTAGATTAGAAAAAGGTGCCAGATAAAAAGAATTAGCATAATTTTATTCCCTGAGATATCAGAAATCCTTGATTCTTTTAGCTTTTATTTTTATTCAGTCACAAATATGGTGTTATTACTTTATTCCAATTCATACGGAGTATTTTTTTCTTAGAATGTAGTTTATATGTTAAAGGAGGTACTAATGGAATGAAAATTTTACAAAAGGAAAAATTTAATATAACATAATAATTTTCCATACTTTTGGGGAAACCGTAGGATTAGTAACATTAAAATTGTTTAAATCATTCTTACACAAAATTAAAATAATAGTAAAAACAGTTTTTCACTGAGAACAGTGAACTATTAACAGAGAAAAATGTGAAAACGTTTCCAATGAATGAATAAAAATTCATTTCGTAAAATTTACATTTTTACTAATAAAGGAAATTTCAAAATTTATTGTAAGAAGTTATTAAAACAAAACATGGAATTGTTTTATTTTAATATTAAATATAAATAAATTATAGAATTGTTTCCTCTTCATGAAATGTTTTTAAAGAGCATTACGAAAACTTTCACTAATATATTTATAGTAAATAAAAAAAAAATATATAATAATAAAATAAATTTTCACTCCAAATTTTGAATTTTGAAAATAGGAAAATATTATGGATTTCCATCTGCAATCTTGAAAAAAAAAAAATTGAGCAAATCATGTAAACACATGCATTGCCTATGGAACATACGAATTAGATTTATTTTATTATTCTCTTTTACAAAGGTATAGTTCTGTATTTTGTATTCGATACGAGAAGAGTAGTAATGGATTCAGATAGACTGATTTAGTATAATTCATTCCCTAGGATATCAGAAACTCTTGTTTCTTGTATCTTTTACTTTTATTAGGTCACGAAAATAATGTAAATTTTTTAATCCAATTCATACGGAGTGTTTTTTTCCCTTGCAGTTTAGAGCATATCGTCGGTACCATGTCAAACTATCCGATGTAAAAACAGCCACATTTCAGGAGAGCAGAAAAACAGTTTTAATTGTGGATTCAAAATCAGCGCTAAACAGCAGTAAACAATTATTACATTTTTCGGGTGCTGTTTTATATCCTATTTAAGCATGCTATCGAAATAAATCATTTGAATAATTTTTCTCGTCTAAAAATCACATTGGATAGTTTGAAATGGTATGATTATTTGTACATTTTTAGCTTCTCTCTAGTTTTTCAGCTTCAAACTATCCAATACGCACATTGGATAGTTTGACATGGTAAAAATTTTGTCCTCTTCCCATTTTCGTTGTTTCAAAGTATCGAATGTGCTCATTGGATAGTTTGACTTAAATTTCTCAGGTTCAGTGCGTCATGGTAATGAATATACGACATACGATAGTGTGTCTTGTAAAAATTTTGTTATTGGCATATTGAATTTAAAACATTTCGGAATTTTCTTTAATAATTTTATTTACAAATATATAGAGAATTAATAAAGAAAAAACTTTGTATTTAGACGCTATGTAATTTTACAAATTGTAAGAAAAGACGGAATTTTTTTTAAACAAAGACGCAGGCAAACTCGAGAAGTTTCCCAGCCCTGTTTTTAGGTGCGTTCGTAATTATGTAAATACGTAGCATCTATAGTTGTCGTTCAGTCCGTCCGTTTGTCCGTCCGTCTGTCCGCATATAACAACGCAAAAACTACCCAACCAAATCGTTTGAAATTTAAAATACATAATTATTATATAAATTTGTCAAGTTATTTCAAATTTTATGAAGATAGGATGTATAGATCAATTACAGGGACAATCAAAAGTATTCCATTACATTACAGTCAATGGGGGAAAAGTTTCAAGTGCATTTTAATCGTTTGAATTTAAAATACATAATTATTACATCATTTTGTCGAGTTATTTCAAATTTTATGAAAATCGGATGCATAGATCAATTACAGGGACAATCAAAAGTATTCCATTACATTACACTCAATGGGGAAAAAGTTTCAAGTGCATTTTAATCGTTTGAAATTTAAAATACATAATTATTACATTATTTTGTCAAGTTATTTCATTTTTTTTTTTTTTTTTTTTTTTTTTGGAAATCGGGTGCATAGATTAATTACAGGGAAAATCAAAAGTATTTCATTACATTACGGTCAATGGCAAAAAGTATTTCAAATGCATTTCACTCATTTGAAATTTAAAATGCATAATTTTTATATAATATTGTCTAGTTATTTCAAATTTTATGCAAATCGGATACATAAATTAATTACAGGGACAGTCAAAAGTATTCCATTACATTACGGTCAATGAGGAAAAATGTTTCAAATGCATTTTACTTGTTTGAAATTTAAAATACATAATTATTACACAATTTTGTCGAGTTATTTCATTTTTTTTTCAAAATCGGATGCATAGATCAATTACAGGGACAATCAAAGTATTCCATTACATTACGGTCAATGGGAAAAAAATTTTCAAATGCATTTTATTCGTTTGAAATTTAAAATACATAATTTTTGCTTAGTTTTGTCGAGTCATTTCGAATTTTATGAAAATCGGATTCAGCGATCAATTACAAGGACAATCAAAAGTATTCCGTTACATTACGGTTAATGGGGAAAAATGTTTCAAATGCATTTTAATGGTGTTACACTCATTTGAACATAATAGAATTGACATGAATCTATGAAGTATGTACTAAAATATACATTCTGTATTATCTGTGATGCAAAGAACATTTATTATTAAATTACAGGGCCACACAAATGTATTCCACTAAATAATGTTATACGTGGAAACATTGTTTGGTTCGCATTGCAATTAACTATTTACAATTTTATGAGATTGATATATGAGAATGATATTTTTAAAACTTCATTATCGTATGAACGCACCTCATTTGCTACGCTTCATGCGCAATTATCAACTTGTTGAATATTAAGCATAGCTTAACTAATAAACGGAATCGATGGGGTATTTGTTACCAGTATTTTTGATTAGTAATCGTCGAATTATTCAATTCTTTTTTAAAAAAATGTCGGAATTTTTAAGTTTCAATAAAATTTGAATATAATGAATAATTTATTATAGGATCTTTTAATACAATAATTTCAAAAGTTTCTCTCACGTAATAAATGATTAAATTTGTAGCACTTTTTAAAAATGCTTCGCCATTGTTAAAAATTGTTAATGACTTTGTTTTGCTTCTCTGCTGTCTCATTCTTTTCTAATTCTCGTAACCATACTCAGATTGATATGGGATTGCTATATGGTTTTATCATTTACTATGATACATGTTTTGATCAAAATGGAATGTATAGAATTACGTCATCTACAGGGGATCTCAAAATAAGCACATTACATTCCATTCAATACCATGTGATTTAGTGTATTTTAACAAACATAATGAAATTAATATGCTGTTATTCAGTGCACTAACACTTGTTCTGTAGCATATTGTGTGAATGTATAAATTAATTTCTGGATCATGGAAAAGAATTATTTTATAGAATAATCTATTTTTGTATTATAATGAGAATTTTTTTTTTTTGTTGGTGGTAATTTCTGGAACTACCGAACCGATTTCAAAAGCCAAGGTACTAAAAGGATGGTGTTCGCCCGGAATCAAATATAGAATTTATCTTATGTCGATGCCACAAATCCAAAGGAGATGCAGGAGAAAAAAACGTTCTAAAAATGCGATTTTTGTGTTAGTAAAGGGACTACTACAAGCATGAAATTTAGCACGGTAATTACTTATAAGATGTAAATGGATCTCTAGCTTTTCCTTCAAAATACGAACATATGTACGTATATTTGTTTGTTTGCTTGTCTGTTTGTTTGTTTGTTTCTCGGTTTGATTGTTTTTTGTCAGTATGTCGATTTGTCTGTTTGATTTTTTTGTTTGGCTGTCTGTCCGTCTTTGTGTGTTTGTCTGTCTGTCGGTTTGTTTGTCTGTTTGTTTGTTTGCCTATCTGTCTGTTTGTTTATCGGTTTGTTTGTTTGTCTGTATGTGTGTTTGTTCGTTTGTTTGTCTGCCTATATGTATGTCTGCTTGTTTGTTTGTCGGTTTGTTTTTTTGTTTGTTTATCTGTTTTTCTGTTTGTTTGTTTGTCGGTTTGTTTGTTTGTCTGTATGTGTGTTTGTTCGTTTGTTTGTCTGCCTATATGTCTGTCTGCTCGTCTGTTGGTTTGTTTGTTTGCTTGTCTGCTGTTTGTTTTCTTGTTTGTCTGTTTGTTTGCCAGTTTTTTTGTTTGTTTGATTGTATGTCATTCTCTTTGTTTGTTTGTATGTTTGTCGGTTTGTTGGTTTGTCTGTATGTCTGTCTGGTTGTTTGTTTGCCTGTATGTCTATCCATTTGTCGGTTTGTTTGTCTGTCTGTCTGACTGTTTGTCTGTTTGTAGTTTGTTTGTTTATCTGTTTTTTGTTTGTCTGTCTGTCTGTCTGTCTGCCTGTCTGTTTGTTTGTTCGTTTGTTTGTCTGCCTATATGTCTGTCTGATTGTTTCTTTGTTTGTTTGTCTTTTTTGCCTGTCTGTCCGTCTGTCGGTTTGTTTGTTTTTCTGCTTTTTTATGTATGTCTGTTTGTCTGTTTGCTTGCTTTTTTGTTTGGTTGTTTGTTTGTTTGTCTGTTAGTCTCTTTCTGTTTGTCGGTTTGTTTGCCTGTTTGTTTGTTTGTTTGCCTGTTTGTTTGATTGTTTGACTGTTTGTTTGTTGGTTTGTTTGTTTGCTTGTTTGTTTGCCTATCTGTCTGTCCGTTTGTCGGTTTGTTTATTTGTCCGTCTGTCTGCCTGTTTGTTTGTCTGTTTGTTTGTCTGTTTGTTTGTTTGCTTGCTAGTTTATCTGTCTATCTGTCTGTTTGTTTGTTTATTTGTTTGTCTGTCTGTGTGTCTCTTTGTTTGTTTGTGTATCTGGCTGTCTGGCTGTTTGCTTGTTTGTCTGTCTGCTTGTTTGTTTGTGTGTGTGTCAGTTTTTTCGTCTTTCTGTCTGTTTGCATGTCTGTCTGTCTGCCTGTTTGTTTGTTTATTTGTTTCTTAGTCTGTTTTCTGGTTTGTTTGTTTGTTCTATATATTCAGCAATACGGAAATATGTCTCCATCTTAAATAGGGCGCCATAACAACCTAGAATCATCTCCTATCATGGGATGTCATTGAATTAATTATGAATGATAAGATTTAATAGAATAAAGAAACTTTAATATCTTTTTATGTTTTGACTCGATTTTTATAAAATGTTAAATGACTCGACAAAATTCTGCAGCAATTACACATATGAAATTTCAAATCATTTGGTTGGGTTGTTTTCGTGCTGTTTTAAACAGACAGACGGATGGATCAAATGACGACTTGAGCTGCTACGTATTTAAATAATTAAGACATTTCCCCATAGACCATAATGTAATGGAATACTTTTTTGACTGTCTCTGTAAATAAACTGTGAACGCTACGTACTCTATTTCCGATACCGAACATGGTATTGCAAATCTGAATAACATATATCAATCACAGAGACAATCCTATTAATATACTAATGCAAGTTCCAGTTCGGGCAGACAGACAGACAATCACATGGACAGACAAACGGAATTCACAAACACTACTTAACTATGTTGAAAAGTGTTTCAAATACATAATAAATTGAAATTTTCCTTTTAGAAATTATCGATAGACGATACTTTTGTACAGCCTTAAATTGTACGTACTATCTTTATATGCACGTAACTATTCAGTTAAAATTTAATAAAGATCAAAACACACTTTAAAACTTGTAAAATCAAACTTCCAGAGATCATTTATAGACGGCTACCTATCGAATTCTTTGAGTGGCATTTTATATATTTTATCTATGTTATATAAAGTTATATTAGTATACTATATGTAGTTAAGCGTAAAAATCCATAATTCCTTTTTTAAATGTATTTTCGTTCTTATGTAGTAATTCTTTTGACTTATTTTGTATAGCCCTGTATATGATCTGGAGCGTTTATACCGGGTGTCCAGTAAATGACTGACCCATTTTAAAATTAAATAATAAAAAAACGGTTTGTGATAAAAATGCGCGGTTTGCGGGATTGTTATTAGAATATCAATAAATTTTCAATACGCACTTCCTTCAAATAGTTCTAATTTCGGCCAAAAGATGGCGCTGGCGGCATCAGACTGCAGAAATATCGCCTGTTTTCTTGTTCTCAAGCTGATGATCTTTCCGGCTCATTTTCCCGAGTCGAATCTGAGTCGAAATGTTGAATCGACTCTCCACTCAACTACAGAAATAGGATTTGTTGATTGAAACGAGATTTAAAATAACATTTAAGATTGAACTAGGCCTATTGTAACAACCTTTGTCTATTGTAGCCTCCTCAGACAAATATCACGGGAAACTATAAAAACTAGTTTAAAATTACTGTAAAACATCTCCAACGGTGTATCAATTTATAAATAAATATTTATGACAAGAAAACATTTATTAAAGAAGCGTTCTAGAAAAATTTAAATTAATTTAAAAGATGTTCTTTAGTGTTTCAAAATTATCTTCGGAATATGTTATTTTAACCGCTTAACTGATACGCTTTTTTACGTACAATGAAATGAAAATATGGGGTAAACGCCGCTTTTTTAAATCTAAAATAATCGTAATATTTAATTTAAATATTTCTTCTATTAAGTAGTATGAAATTGCATTTGAAATTTTTAGTAGTGTCAGAAAGCTTTAAGTGGTGGAAGAAGCAAACTATAATTGCCGGTATGTTGTACGGGCAAACCAGTTAAAATTTTAAAACAATGGTATGCAAATAGCGTTGCCAAGTCTCCTGTCTAAGAAAACTTATAAATTGGCACATTAAAATTTTCTAAATCTTACTATAAAGGAATCCGTCTACAACAAATCGTGTTTTAGACATAAAAATTTATTGATCACGAAGTAGAAAGAAACACACAAAACTACCTGCAAGGCAAAAACCTGCCTAAAACAAAATATTATTATTTTTTCCGAAAACCGAATGCATCCCTACTTTATATTCATATTTTGTCATTTAACGTATCCAAAAATTTTATTACGAAAGCCGTGAGAGATTTTAAGATGTCTTTTTACACACCTCGCCTCCCCCCACCCACCCATGGCAGGAAACGTATCTACGCAAAAATGTACGGATATTTAAAAAGAAAAAAGGAAGACGTATCTTTTCTTATAGCCTGTAAGTCATCCCTCTTCAAAACTTTATTACAAAAAGAATCATAGAACCTGAAATATATTTTTGCCCCCCCCCCCATATAGGAGGGAAATATGTAATCTCGTTCTTTTCCCCCGGTATGAGGAAAAGAACTAATAAAAACATTCTGAAAATATCTCCTGTATCTGATTTGAAATAAGAAATATTATTAAAAATATGATTTTTTTATTTTTTTAAAATTATGTATAAAAAAGATACCAATGTTCAATTTATTTTTCCAATATTTATAAAATTGAACTAAAATAAGTTGACATTCAGTTTTATCTAAAATATCTATGGCCTCACCAGTGGGCGATAGTTTCTGACGTCTCAAATGGCGTTTAAATCAGCATTGTAATAACCTCTTCTATTTACAGTGTAGATGACGCAAATACCTCAAAATTTAAACTTGATATTGTGCTAAGAGCATCAATTTGATGTTTATTGCTTTCTTACTGTTATTCGGTATTGCATTACACAAATATAACTTCAGAATTTGTAATCTAGGCTTTTAAAACCGATTCGTATTTCAACCGTCGAATCCAACAGGAGAAAAAAGTAGAATCGGGAGATAGTAAATTAAAGAAAGGAATCGGGACAGTGGATACTGCATTGGCTTCTGAAATATTTTCAACAGCTTTTGTTTCACGCAATATTTAAATAAAAACTAGATGAAAAAGAAACGAAACTTTATTTCAGTAAAAAGTTTCCGTAAAAATGTTTGCCATAAAATTGCCTATAGATATTTTAGTTTGGTTTGGTTTATTTAATGTCGGCCGATTAAGTACACGTGGGATATAGGTCAGAATGATGAGGGGATGGTCAGGGTATGCCCTGCGTGGGTGTCTCTGTAAGGGCACCTAACCCGTTCCAAATACTAAATTCCAAACGGTTATGCCGACAGACGCGATTGGGTTCGAACCCAGCACTGCCGTCTACCAGTTGAAACGTCAGAATCTATCACCCACTGGTGGGGCCATAGATATTTTAGATAAAACTGAATGTCTACTTATTTAAGTTCAATTTTATAAATATTAATATTGAAAAATAAATTGAACATTGGTTTTTTATACATAATTTAAAAATATAATAAATCATATTTACATAAATATATTTCTATATATACGTAAAGAGAGTATCAGTTAAGCGGTTAAAATGACATATTCCGAAAAGAATTTTGAAACACTAAAGAACATCCTTTAAATTAATTTAAATTTTTCTAGAATTGTTACAAATATTTCTAGGATTCTTTAACAAACGTTTGCTGGTCATAAATATTTATTCATAGATTGACACATCTTTGGAGATGTTTTACAGTAATTTTAAACTAGTTTTTGTAGTTCCCCGTGATATTTGTCTGAGGAGGCTACAATAGACATAGATTGTTACAATAGACCCTGTTCAATCTTAAATGATAGAGATTTTAAATCTCGTTCCAATCAACAAACCCTATTTCTGCAGTTGAGTGGAGAGTCGATTTAACATTTCGACTCAGATTCGACTCGGGAAAATGAGCCGGAAAGATCATCAGCTTGAGAACAAGAAAACAGGCGGTATTTCTGTAGTCTGATGCCGCCAGCGCCATCTTTTGGCCGAAATTAGAACTATTTGAAGGAAGTGCGTATTCAAAATTTATTGATATTCTAATAACAATACCGCAAACCGCGCATTTTTATCTCAAACTGTTTTTTTTTTGTTTTTTTTTGTTATTTAATTTTAAAATGGGTCAGTCATTTACTGGACACGGTACATACAACGAAATATTTTAGACTTAAAAACTCATATCACAAATAAAAATGCACTTCCAACAATCATCTGTAATGTACGCAGCAGCCGAAATCTTTCGTGTGTCCCTGTAAATACTTTGCACTTTCTATTATACAGGAAGTAACTTGTAGTGAACCTCAGCAACGAATATTAATTACAGTATATAGTGAAATATTTTAACATAATTAAATTACGCTCCCAACAATGTTTCCCCTATACTATTATGTAACGGAAAACTTTTGTATGGCCCTGTAAATGAATAATAAATATTTTTTCCACCTTAGATTCTATGAAATGTATATTTTCGTGTTACTCATAAATGCATATCAGTCTTATGTTCGAAACTGAGTAACATTAAAACAACTTCAAATTGTTTTTTCTAATTGACCGTAATGTAATGGAACACCTGTAATTAAATTACCTGTAATAAAACCAGTCCCTGTAATTAAATTATACATCCAATTTTCATACTCAAACTTGAAATGTCGCAACAAAAATATACAACTGTTATTTACTTTAAATTTCCAAGAATTCGGTTTGGGAGGTTTTTCCATTGTTATATGACGACGGACATGTAGATACATAGACAGGCGGACGGAATGAAAAATAATTATAAGTTCTACCTATTTATATAATTACGAATGCACCTAATAAGAGCTTATGATGCAACTCGGTCCAAATATTATTTGAAGGCATTTTTTCCAACTCATATTATAGCGATTCTCTAAAGCAAGATTACTCTTTGGAAATAATAATAATCGTTAATAATAATATAATTACTCTTCGGAATTTCGTAGTCATTGGCCTAACTACTTCATTGATTAAATAAGACAAAGGTTACTACTCAAATAACAATAAAAAAATAAACTCTACCGTTATTCTCCATTTCTCTATTTGCGGGTTATTTTTTCGTTTTTTCATCTCATTTTTTTTATAAAATTTAAATAACGTTTAAAAATAAGTTTTTATTTATCAATTTACAGTACATTCGTTTTTTAAGTTGTTAAAAGAAATTAATATTGAATACGCAAATACCAAATTTTATGCAATCCAAACTATTGAAAGAGGCAGATATACTAATTTGAAGCAATGATCTTCAGATAAGTACAAGTAAAAAATTCAAACTAATGAAAGTTATTTTTATTTTATTTTATTTTTGCTAGTAAGAACAATAAAGTGACATTATGCTTAAATGGAATAAAAAACAGCAAATTTCCTATTTCTGTCTGGAGCTGATTTTAAATCAGCAATTTCAAAAATTTTTTGCTACCCCGAAAAGTGGCTGTTTTCATATTGGATAGTTTGACATGGTACAAATGATCAGAAAATGAAAAATATTACAATTTTCGTGGCAGACGATCGAATACGCACATTGGATAGTTTGACATGGTACGTTTTAGAACAAAGTGCACATTGGATACTTTGACACAGACATTATCTAAGTTTCTAAGCGAGTTAGGGCCGTGCCGATTTTACATAGTACGTATCTTGCACAATAAAACTAAATGGCACAAAATATGAAAAATGGATTTTTGCACATTGGATAGTTTGACATGGTACCGACGATATGTAAGAGCAATATATTGATGTTTTACAAAATGGAAAGTTTGAAATAATCCAATAATTTGCCATTATCCTTTCTGAAACCATATGATTTGTAATAGTATAAATGATAAAACTATTCATACATGAATTTTTAATTTTTAAAATAATTATTAACAGTTTTTACGTACTTACGCATAATGACAACATTGATTTTGGGGAAAAATCTCTTAAAAAATTATACTTTAGGGATAGAAAATTTTAAAACATATTTAGACCAATTAATAACATTACAAACTTTAAGTTCAATTAACTCGGTACTGTGGTATGTTAATGAAACCACTTAATTTTAATCCCTTAACGCCATATTGGCATCGGAATTTTGATGCCATTAGAATTAAATGGAAAATATTTTCCATTTAATATGCATGTGAAATATGGGCTTTTCACTTATTTCCAGATAAATTTTTTCGTAAATTCTGCTGATACACATTTATTCAAACTTTAGAATTAAAAATGCATAGCAATAAGCAGAGCGTGCGTTAAAAGCATTGAAAGAGTTAATATCATGGTATATTCATACAATAAATATTAAATCGTTTTTTAAATGTTAATGATCTACAAAGTTTCAAGTTTATTTTCAAACGCAAATACAGCTAGTTTAATTTTTAACACGATTATTCAATCGGTAAATTAATTATAACAGAAGTTAATATTATAAAGCAATAAATATTAATATTATAAAGTTAATATTATAAAGTTTCTGCAATAGCTTTATGTCAAAGAGCAAATGCACCAATTTTCATTCAACTTAGGATTCAGTTAGATGTTGAACAAGTTGCTGATTATTTTGTTTTGGTGATATTCCACCAAAGATTCAATAAAGAAAGTTTCAGTACTATGACAGGGAAAGTCAATGCTAATCTAAAACAGCAAATTTTGGCATATATATCTTATAAATTAAAAGAAAAAGGAAGAGTTAAGAATGAAGAAAAAAGCATAATACTTACCCATGCCGCTGGAGTATAAATCTTTCTAAGCAGCATAAATTGGTGGGTTGACTATAGAGTTAAACGGCCGTTGACGAAAGAACAAAACTTAAAGATAGTATAAGGATGCAGGTAGTCTTTCTCATATATATAATATATGTTGTCTGTATGACAGAGACAAGCTTTTGAGCGACAAGAACACTGAAACTTTCAAGAGCATCAACGTACGAATCCCGAGAGCGCATACAGAGAACAGCTATTAGATACAATTGGCCAGGTGCATAAGGAAACGATAAAAAATTGCCAAATTTAGGTGAAGTCTTTGGCGGGATAAGATATTTTTAGCCAAGTCTCTGGGAGCAAGATTGGGCAGCTAAACTGCCCTGGTTTGGTGAATGTACTGACAAAAATATAAGTGATCAGAGAATACAAAATCTTCACATTCTCACAGGTACATATCGCAAAATTTGGCCAAGTCCATTAGGAAGCGATAAACGATTGCTAACTTTAGGGGAAATTTTGGGCGAAGTAAGATATTTTTTATCCAAGTCTCTACGAGGAAGATTTGGTACTTAGATGCCAGGTCTCTGTGAGTGTACTAATGAAATGTGATTGTTCAGGAATATAAAATCTTCACACTCTCAAAGGTCCCTATCAGAATATTTGAAATAATACAAGTACATCCTGAATGGATCAAGGACAGAGGGGAAAGCTCATGGGGGAGGGGAGCAGGCTAAATGATTATAAGGAACTTTGGATATTACACTTTTAAAAATTTGAAACTTTTGCTGTGTTGTCACTCCATTGATTTTATAGAAAACGATTACTTCACTGTGTTGTTGAGCATTCTCATTAGTCAAAATAGAGATATTCTATAAAAGCGGTGGAGTGACGGTACAGCAAATGTTTAAAATGTTTAAAAGTGTAGGGAAAATGTGTGCCTATCGATAATTTCTAGGGAAAACCGCTGTATTAAACTTTTCACGAAGGTTGTTTAAAAAATATGTTTTAAAACATCTAAGAATCTACCCTGTAGATGATAATTATCTTCTACTACGCCTGTAACAGGAAAATATTTTCAACTCTTCAGTGAAATTTTGGTATATTTCAAAATTAAATGTAAATTCTAATGTATTTCGGCAGCATTTCTATGATTTATACCCATCGGAAAGAGCCAAAGAGGCCCATGCATAATTCTGGTCTCGAACACCATGTGTAGCATAAAAAATTAGTAATTGTATGTATTTTACTTAATTAGATAAAGTAATATAATTCAAACAGTGATTGAGAGTTAAAAATTTACATAAAATTTAAATGTTTCACAAGGAAAGTTTTACTATCTAAAAATAAAATTTCTATTTATGCATTTGATTTCAAAAATCAAATTCATATACTACAGATTACACTGATTTCAAAATAAATTCACTTTCGCTTGATGCGTGCAAAGAAAAAAAAGAGAGAAAAAACAACAACAATAAAAAAAAATAAATAAACACACAAAAAAATAAATGGTATATTCAAAACAAATGTAAATGTTCTAAGCTTAAAAGAGGGTTAGATACAGCGTAATTAAAATTCCATGCACGAAAATAATTTTCTTCCGCAAAACAAAGAAATTTAGTATAACATCACCATTTTGCATATAGAATAAAACAAAAGACATTTTTTTCGTTTAAAATCTTAAGAATTTTTATCAAAGAATCTTTTATTATGCAATATTAAGATGGAATATGTATAATTATACAGAATATAAACTTGAAAAAAACATAAGCAGGTAGAATTTAATCTAAGTTCCTACGTAATTCAAAATTCGTCGGCGCAATGTATAAATTTCACGTTAACATATGTAGGTTTTTTTTTAAATAGAACTGATTTAACTCTTTCAATACCGGCGTCCCTTATAAAATTTAATTTGGCTGACATTATTTTTTTGGAAAAACATTACTTTCAATTACACAATATAAAAAATGCTCTGATTAAACAAGGCATATTTTATTTTATTTTATTGCTGGCGCCAAAAGCAAATTTTGCAAAGAAACACAATTTCCGGCCAGACTGGGCATATAGAAGCAAAGGGTTATAGTATCTACTCATTAAATCAAAATTTGTGAACATATTTAATCCAATATATTTTCTGGAATCTTTAGCATAAAACACTGAACATTTGTAATAATGCGTAAATGTTCTGTAATTACTAATTTGGTATTATTTTTATTTCAAAAATACATAATTTTTTTTTAATTTGCTCGTCCATCAAAATTGGATAACAAAAAAAAATTATCATAAACATAATGTAATATTCAATTACTTGTAAAACCATAAATTTCTCTACAAGTATACATGATATCTTCATAAAAATGAACGAAGTTTATTAAAATATGCCACGTAATTATAATCAACAATTTGGACGTTTTTGCTACATTAATTGTGACAGGGTTATGCAAAAAATCTTCGTTCTTTTAAAATTTGTTGGCGGTCCTTATGGGATTTCGAGAAAAAATCTTGACGGAAATGTATGACCTGTATCAATATGTTTAAAGACTTGGAGTTTCAGTTCAATTCCTCATATAGTAGTTTACTCCTCATATAGATAGTTTAGAAAATGTCTAAAATCACAAGTGACAGGTCATCTTTGGCCATATAGTGTATATATATGTCTGTCTGTGTGTGTATATAATAAATAAATTTAAAAAAAAATCATAACATGTATACAAACATATAAATAATTGCTCACGGCTAATAATGTGCCAAACAATTTTATGTAGTCTAAACAAAACAAGAATAATAACAAAAAAATACACATATTATTGCACATACACGGAATTATACAAACCGGCGATATTTAAGAAATACATTTGCTGGAAGGACATATTTAATATTTTTTTCCTTTTGTTTAAAACAAAAGTCATTTAAATAATAATCTTAATAGTTGATAAAACGTTCACATATATTGGTTTCTGATTTTTTAGTATAGAGTAGATATTATTCAAATATTTTTAGAATGAAGATTTTTTACGACTATTCAAAAAGTATTTAAAAATAAATGATATGAAAAAAAGAACGATATCATCTGTATCTTATTGGATCAACATTCTACAACCTATTTTTTCTTTGAAAAACAATGCATAGGGAAAATCGAATTAACTCAAAATAATACAATAATGTTTCTGCTTATTGTTATATCAGTGATCATGCCATTGATAAATCAGATACTAAGTAAATTAAACTAAAGAAGCAAACATTAAGTATTACACACACACACACACACACACACACATATATATATATATATATATATATATATATATATATATATATATATATATATATATATATATATATATATATATATATATATATATATATATATATATATATATATATATATATATAAAATATGTACGAACTGTTTTAAAGTAACAAATTCGAACTTCGTTATCGTCTACATTTCGTATTTTTCGTATGTCAATGATTTTCTACTTCATCGTTTATCCCGAAATAAGTCGGGGGGGGGGGAGCACTGTTCCCCCGTACCTACTTTCGATGAAGTGTTTAATATAATATATTTAAGCTGCGTTACCATCTGCATTTCAAATTAAATTGACAAAAGAACAACTTTCAAAAAATGTGCATGAAAAATTCTTGTTATCGTTACCGAAGATCTTATTCTTATCCACTTAACTGATTTGCCCGTACGCCATTTGGGCAAGACGAATTTGCTTAACTTATCATTTAAAGCTCTTTGAAACGACTAATTTTTTTTTAAATAGAATGGCATACTAATCAAAGGTAGAAATGTTTAGAATAAATATTATGAATATTTTAGCTTAAAATTGGTATAAACCCATATTTTCAATTTATTGCAAGTAAAAAAAGAAACCAGTTAAGGTTAAACGCTTAAGGGGTTAAACTTATCATGGTTTTGTTAATTTGCTAAATAACGGTTTGAAATTCTATCCCTGAAGAAGAGTTATTTTAAGGAAGACCCCCTAGATCAAATCTTATAAAAAGAAAGACATGGGTTAGGACCAACCGGAAAAGGGAAGTCGCCTCTTTAAGAAAAAAAATCTATCTGCATCAATTATGCTGTCATTCTTCTGTTTGACAATTAAAACCTCATTAATTTAATGTGTTGTAATGTTTTAAAAACTTTTATTTTTCTAGAAATGTTTCATTTCTGTAATGTAAGTGTATTTCAAATAATTTCTTTTTTTTTTAAATTGCGCCAACAAACAAGGTATTTTAAAAACCGAATACTTAAAAAAACATTCAGAATAAAATATCCTAATGATAATATGCATATATATAAATTGATGCAAAATCAATTAATTAACGGTAAGACTTTTTAAATCTCTGGATGGGTGAAAAAAGACAATTAAACGTTTAAAAAATCTTTTTAATCCTGTTAATTTTAAATAAATCTTGATAATGTCTTAGTTTAAATTTTACTCTCGATACCAATTAACCTCGTTGAGGAAAATATATTAAAAGCTATTTCCGTTCTATTTTGGTTTTTCAGATATTGAATGGAAAACAGAATTAAATTACTTTCTTGTGAAGCAATTATAAATTCCTTTTACTGGTATATCATAATAATGTACTAATCAGTGAAATGGTAAAAACTTGTATTATAAATAAGTATTTTGCTTATAAGACATCACTTCAATAATAAGACATTTAAAATGTGTTGAATTTTGACATGTTTCAATTCATTTTCACAGAGTCATCTCCTAAATATAAATGGAAAATTACAATGAACTTGAAAAACAGGATTAAATAATTAATGAATTCAAAATAAATGTAACGCCCTCTATATTTCCGATATATTCCATGCCCGTACTATGTAGCTATCCTGGAAACCGTCTAAACATTTAATCCATATACTTGGGATGCGAAAATATAGCGTATCATTACAAACATGGGAACTTCTAAAATAAATTTCAACGAATTCTATTATGAATAACTTGAAATAAAATTAGATTTGTAAATTAATCTACCCTCTTTAAACATTATTTTAATGTAGATGTTCGTTATGTTTGTATTTTTTTTTTTACATTCTGAAGATGACTTACTGAAAGTGAGTTAAAAAATGTAAATTTTTAATATACTTTAAATGTTTCACTATTAAACAGATGTTTTATAAACAAAATAATTATTTATAATATAGGTTCTTTTCTTTTTGTAATAGAAAATATTATTATTCTTTGTACAATAAATATTATTGGATATAATCAAGTCTCACTGCTTTTATGTTTCGCATTGATATCAATCACCCTTTTCTTGTTTTTGGTTAGTGCATATGATAGAGTATCTGCTGACGTCATAAAAAATATCGAAGTGATATTTGCATATACATGCAAACATATGCATATGCATATGCATTGAAACAAGCATATGCGAACAACAAGCATATGCGTTTTAAATGCCAATTTATGCTTACCTTGAGGATAGAAAATATATAAAGATTCCTTGAAATGTGTGAAAGAAGATATAAAGACTAGTGAAAAATGCTCCAAGGAGCAGTGCAAAAGCAGAATATGATTTTAATTGAGCATTAAAAAGTAATGGACAAGTGCTTCTTTTAATTACTGAGCATGAGGAAGGATAAGGGATCCCTTCTTGGCTACAACTCACTTCAATGCCAACTTTGAAAAAATCATATTTGCGCTTTTTCCATATAAAAGAAATTTGCGGTTCTTTAGTAGAATTTTCCACCGTGCTTTAGATGTTAACCAGGGGTGTAGTCATAAAAACAACATAAGATATATGCTCTAAGCAGAGGGATATTCTAGATGTGTATACTATAAGCTTTCTTGAAAAACAGAGGGTATATGGTGTTCTATTAAAAAGTCCAGAAGGTGTGCGGCGTATAGCCTGTACTACATCTCTGATGTTAACTGCACTGTTCACTCTGCACTATACTACAAATCAATTTTCTGTGCAATTATACACTTAGGGTATGCTTGGTGGCAGTGCATGAATGTGATACCTGCAGGAACTAGGTATCTGGCATTATGTCGCCTTCCTTTACATTTATGTCTAATTAAGCTGCATCTTTAATGGTTACGTCTTTACACTATACATTTTTATAGTAACTGCGACTGATTTGTTTTCACGAAAAAAGCGCAAATATGATTTTTTCAAAGTTGGCATTGAAGTGAGTTGTAGCCAAGAAGGGATCCCTTATCCTTCCTCATGCTCAGTAATTAACAGAAGCACTTGTCCATTTCTTTTTAATGCTCAATTAAAATCATATTCTGCTTTTGCACTGCTCCTTGGAGCATTTTTCACTAGTCCTTCTATTTTTCCATATTCCATAGGGATACTGCACAACTTGTTTTGTATTTTATATATAGAAAACAAAATCTTATTTGTATTGAAATTAAAAAATGCTACATACTCTAATACTCTGGTGTTACAAATTAAAAAAAAAAATTAAACAGGTTTTTCTATACCAAAATTCTACGGTGGTTTTCAAAAAAAAAAAAAAAAAAAAAAAAAAAAAAAAAAAAAAAAAAATCAGTTTTTTACTAAAGTGAATAAAATAATAAATCCTTTCAAAGAATAGATTTATCATTCAAATATCCATTATTTTTGTCAAAAACAGGAACTTTTTTTATGCAAGAGTAAAGTTTGATACAAAAACCATGCTTCTTTGTTTTCTTAATCCGTATTTATTACGGACTTATTAAAAACGTACTCCACCGCTTTTATAGGAAACGATTGCTTTACTGTGTTATGGAGCATTCTCATTGGCCATAAAGAGACATTCTATAAAAGCTGTGGAGTGACTCTGCAACAAATGGGTCAAATTTTTAACAGTGCACTGTTAAAAATCTGCTGCATTTTGCTGCAACGCCCTCCACCACTTTTATATAATATCTCTATTCCAACCAATGAGAAAGCGCCATTTCACGGCCAAGTAACCGTTTTCTATACAAGCAGGGGAGTGCGTTGCAGCAAAATGCAGCAGATTTTTAACAGTGTGCATATCCTTGGCGCTATAGTTTACAGGAGTGGTACATTGTTCAAAATTTGAAACTTTTGCTGCATCGCCACTCCATCGCTTTGATAGAATATCTCTATTTTGATCGATGAGAATCCTCGATAATGCATTTAAGTAATCGTTTTCTACTAATCTACTATATCGTTTCCGTATATTTATTTTTTCAATCAGCACCAAGGTGCGCACTTTATTAGAAGACGCGCTCTATTAGAGGGCGCATTCTATTAAAATAAATACGGTATATACTTATAGTAAATACACTTTGTTAAAGTACAGGGCCCCAATATTTGACAGGTATGCCAGGCATTTTTGCCATTGATGCCATTGTGCTAAAAACAAAATATAAATAAATGAAAAAAATGGATAAAATATAAATTTGGTATGGTGCAAAAAATTGCCTAATTTAAAAATAAAAATCAAATTTAACAGCCACCAGGGCTAGACACCGTGCATAATTATTCAGTAAATGATTCATTAAAAAATGACAAAAATCAGCATGTCAAAAATTTCAAAAAAATTCATAATTCGTTAAAAAATTAAGTTAAAAATAAAAGAAAAAAAAGCATTCTGTATTTTTTTATGCTTAATCGAATGGTGTAACTGGTTTTTCTCTCCGATGATCACAAGTACCTTAGATTGATGACTGCCATTCTTTTATTTCATCTTGTAAAAAAACTGTTTAACGTAAAGCTATGAATTTTTGCAGGATTAATTAGCATCGCAAAATCTTTAAAATAAACTTTACCGCAACATTCTATCTGCAATAGAACGTTAGATATACCCATTTATGACCAAGTTTGAAAAATACGCAATTTCAGAAAAACCGCCCAGCAAAAAAACGTTTTCTCGATGACTACCCCGGGATAAAAAGTTTGTCTTTTGTTTTAAAAAAAAATTAAGTTTTTATCTTTAGTAGTTTTCGAGAAAAGTGCTGTGACACAAAATTTTTGTCCGATTTTCAGAATACTCTACAGTACACCTACAGTATGCCATAAAAAAAAATAATTTTTGTGCTATGTTGTGCTTCTTGGTCAGACGAACATTTAAAAAAAAATCATCAAAATTGGATAAGTATTTAGTTAGTTATTGCAAAAAGAAAAATTGAAAAATCCGTGTGCACCATCGCTCAATCATATTATTGTAGCGCGCTGCCGCGCGCACAATGATTGCATCATTGAAAACCAGAAGTCGAAAATTTTTTGAAAGTCTTAAAAATTTTTAAATGACACACACACTTTTTTCTTGCGAATATAGAAGAAAGTACAAAATCTGGTTTCGGAGCTCTAATTGAAGCTCGAAATATTGCCTTTAACTTTATCAAAAACGAAGATAATATAACTAACTTTTCAACAGACTAATTTTACTAGATTGTCAGAATTAGACTGTTTAATATTTTGCAACGCATACACACACACATAAATGTTTACTGTAAAATACAAAATAAAATATTTATAAGAAATAAAAAAAATAAAAATTATAAATAAACATGAATGTATGGAGATTCCTTGATCTCAGAAGGAAATTTGAAATATTTATGTAGGAAAACTGCCATGAGAAGCTCTGCAAATTTTCTAATTTTAAAAATGCATTAATAGAATGACCTACATATGCATAGTTTGTGCTTGAATTCTCAAGTTTGATAATTTTAAATACTTGACCTCAAATCCTGTATACCCATACATATATTAATATGCTAAAATACCTATAAAATTAATTAATTCTAAAATATTAATTTAAATAAATAATAATTTACTAAAATACTTTCTTGCAAGGAAAGAAAATAGCTCAGTTGAAAAACTCCATACATTTTAACAAAATTACATTTTTATATACGTGAACTAAGTAAAATTAAAGTATATAGTAATAATTTCAATTACTAAAATGCATAATTTTAGGTTTTATATAATTAAGATGGTCTAGTGTAATAACGCCAGGCGGGGTAATAACGCCAAGTGCTAATATTTTGCATAATTATGAAATAATCTGGTAAATGACACCCATGTGCTCTGCGCAGAAGGGTTTTGAGTCATATAAATCGCAAAAAACAGCTTCAAGTTAATTTTTTTCATTTTTATGTCTTATTGTTTTTACAAGCAACTAAAATTAACGCTTGATCTAAAATTTGCGAGATACGTTTTGTGATGTGAAGACTATTTTTTCTATCCGGAAATACTTTGTTAATTACATAAATTTGTAGTACATTTCATGGACTTTCAAAATATTGTTGAAGATTTTGGATATCTTCTCGAGATAATTTCTAATTTAAAATGTACAGCGCAATAACTATAACGGGGTAATAACGCCAATCCTTGGTATTAATACCGCGGTTGATTCCCTACAGTGGCCGAGCTACATCCTAAGTACTGATTCAAATAATCACAGTTAAAACTGTGCAATGTTTCTAATAATTCTATTTAAGCGGCCTTTTTTAGGCAAAAAAGAAGCTCACGGTCTGATATTCTTTTGCCTCATCCTCCCCCCCCCCTCCCCCACACGCACCACAGCTTTATTTTTCTTCCAATTTCACAAAAAATTGAACATCTTCAATAGCTTAGAATGTAATTTGTAAATTTCTAAGTTTGTAGAGTTTGTATTTTTAGAAATGGGCAATCTACATGCAATTATTCCATCTTGTTTCATAGTTTTGTTTGCATGGCGTTATTAGGTGGGTAATA
Organism: Maratus speculifer; assembly: GCA_964019185.1. Lineage (NCBI taxonomy): Eukaryota > Metazoa > Arthropoda > Arachnida > Araneae > Salticidae > Maratus > Maratus speculifer. The sequence continues at coordinate 198,908,503 of OZ025294.1, read as the reverse complement.
ACGCCAAACAGCATTGGTCTAGAAATCACGCCATTACATTTTATGAATACATATCTAATAAATTATTTTTTTTATATAGACAGTCAATGAGTTGCTGTATCAAATCATGTATTTGTTTGAAAAATACAAACTAAAACTGAGCTGTGAAAATTGGTAGAACCTTAACGTGGCGTTATTACCCCAGGGTACCTTATATAGAAAATAAAATCAAGGATATATTAAGAAGGTTAAGTCTGGGCCAATTGCTTCTGGAATATTGATTTAAGATAAAATATGTTAAATTTTATATTAGTAAAAATTTAAAACAGTGTACCATAGTTGTATTTCTGATAATGGTTGATTTCTCGAGAGGACAATGAAATTATGGTGATTTTCACAGAAAGATTATGATTTCGACGACAAAATTTGGTATCGAACACCGATTCAGAATTTTTCAGCTGTCCAGCCTGTACGACATAATTATAAATATTAATGGATAATACTCAAGGTTACCTAATACAGATTTTATTTAGGAAAAGAGATATTAAAATAGCTTATTTAACAGTAAATGATCTAAACTGTTAGCGTTACTAGAAATTTCCGTGGAACTTGTGAGGGAGTGTCCCTTTGTAATAAAGCCACTATTGTGTTTTGAGTGAGTTCGTGACGTCATTGACCTAACATGTGTGACGCAAGAGCGACATCTCTACTTTATGCAACTTTAACTTTCCGTTGTATGCGTGGAGCTCCGGGTCTACAGTTAACTGTGGTTTACGAGGTTTATGAAAATTTCTAGTCCCGTGTCTTCAGTTTGCAAGGTATAAAAGCGGTGATTGAAATTGAGTGAGTAGAAGAAAGAGTTAGGGATTGTTCTTAGCCTTTGATGCATGGATCCAGCTTTGCTTAGTAATGAAGTTTAAAAGTAAATTTTGCTGTTAATATGTTATTAGTAATATAAAATCTCGATAGAAGCCACGAGCTGTTTGTTTTCAGGACATCTAGAAACCCCCAACTTTTTATAAAGAATCCAGATATGTGCCATAGTCAGAATGGAAGGATTTTGTGAGTAGAACCAATTATTATTATTCATAGTTATTAGATGTCAGTAGTGTGAACACCTCTCTAAATTCTGAACAGAGCTCCGCTTTATATTATAGTGATAGTCCCATTATACTGAAAGTAAAAGTGTTTGATTTCAATTTATCTACTATGACATCATTTACACGTGGCAGTCTGGCTGGGAACATCACCAAACTTTTTTTATTGTAAGTTTATACATTAACTGCTTTATAAGAGAAAATAGCCAGATTTATTTATTACTTTAAAGGGATAGTTGACTTTTTAATAATTATATTCATTTTTTAAAATAGGTTTCAAATAATGAACTCACTGCACTACAGTTTTCAACTAAAAATAAATTCTGAAAAAAAGCTTACATATTTAATGCGTTTTTTTTAAAATAACAATGATAAATAAATAAATAAATAAAATCATTATTTAAAGTCCTTACTACCTTTTTAAATATTGATATTTTTGTCATTTTTCTTTTGAGAATTGCAAATGTGTATTACACATGACTGTGCGTGGATTTTTCGATACATTTGATATTACATTTAATATGTATGTATACATTTTACTCATAAATGGAGAGATAAGCGGAGAAATATAACACATCGTTAAATACTTTTATTTAAAAAAAGTAATAACAAATACCTGAAGGCTAACTCCGTACGCAGATTTATCACATATATAATAAAGGACATACACAAAAAAGTTCAATTTTTATACCAAATAGAATAATTGAACATACCATTTTTAAATAAGAAATTGGCGAAAATGTGAACATGAAGAAAAAGCCATTGACAGTTTTCACTGTGCTGAGTTTTGTTAAAGTTTGCATTAGGTATGTTAACAATATTTACAATATATCGCGATATAATTACTGTATACGTAAAACTAATGTATCAAATATTTCAGAATTAAACAAGGTTACATTTAATATAAAAAAAATGAAATCAATATTTTTACCAATTTTGAGGTAAACTGTGATCTTAATAAAATAGTTTATTCTTCAAAAGATTGTTTTAAATAGCTCGCTCAAAACTTACTCAGTCATTAATTCCTCAGTCCCAATTTTAGAAAATTTGTAAAACTTAAATTTTTTATTTGTCGAATTAGATATTATTAAAAGTTTAGTTAAACTTTTAAAGAAGACCTTTCTATTTCTTCTTTTACTGTTGGAGTGAAATTTTTGTTTCATTCTCTTTCTTTTTTTTTAAACGAAAATCAAGTTCGTTAAATTTTTTAACTGCAGAACTCCATGCAAATGTGCTGAAAAATATTTTAAAACATTGCCAGAAATTGACATTATCTCCCTGATAAAACTTAGATAGAATATATGTTTCATTCCATGCGAAACACATGTTTGCATATGGAGATATTTTTTGCCTTCGGATATTCTTTTTATATCACAGAAAGCACCTCATGCAAGGTATAATATAATATGTTTAATCATACGTCTGAGCTATGAGCTTTAGCAAGATTTTAATCTTATTCTATAACTTTGTTTTTGAATGTTTTCTAAAAAAAAATAAAAAAAAAAGTATTGTGATTCTTATATACGCTTTACTTTTTTCACGTTATAGAAGATCAAGATTTCTTTAAAAATACGTCATCCAAATGTAAGTGACATTGCTGTAATAAGTCTGACTTTGAAGAGAAAGATGCCTGCGCATACTCATATAAAATGCGGTGAGTGCTAAGAATGCACACGATACTATCAAATTCCAACAGATGCGTGTGTGATAGCGTAGATACCCATTAAAAAGTTTCGTTCGCATTATGGATGCATCCAGAGGGTGTCAACGCGCGGTCGTGCAATTTGTAAAAGCGGAAAATAGGAGTGCTACGGAAAATTATCGTCGATAAAAGTGTGTAAGGCACGAAATCTATATCATGCATATCGGTATTCTTGATAGTGTAAGGGTTTTCGTAATTGAAGAAGCAATACTCTCGACATGTCAAAACGTGGTTAAACTCATGTGGTCTTCTACCATTATGAAAATCCTTACACCATCGGAATACTAATACCTACTCTCCGTGCCTTACACATTTTGCTTTTGATGATACATATCACTAGCATTGAACCTTTCTTCTGCTAAAAATTGCACGACTGCGTGTTGACATCGTTTTGAGGCATCCATGATGCGAACGATACCTTTTAACGTGCTCCCATGCTATGACATACTCTTATGACAAGATTTGAGGATATCGCATGCTTTCTCAGATTTTTACGCTTTCTAGAGGCACATGCGCAGTCATCGCTTTCTTCAAATGGTTGAATTATAACACCAATGCCAATTCCATTTAGAAGATCTTTATAATTCTATCATTATGTTTGGAAAATTCTCAGAATATGTGCATGGGATTTTTCTTCTTTATTTATTTTATGATGTTATTATGAAATAGAGTTGTAGAAATTCTACAAATGTAACTTTATCTTTCATTTAATAAAAACAATCAAGTTTTTGAGTTAAGTTAAATCTTCTTTCTATATTTATGGTAATTTCAAATATATGCAGTTCCCGGGAGTAATTCAAAAGATTTATTAGTGTGAGGCGGGAACTGATTGCATACACAAGTTTCCATTTTATATTCCTCATGGTGGTATCAAGGATTCTGTTTTAGTATATCTCGCAAGAAAGATGTCCGTAAAGGAATTCTTAAGATTTCAAGATAAAAAAAGCCCTTTTGTCTTCATTCCGTATTTGAAATGAGAAATAAAAATAACAGTAATTTTTGCTAGTCTTTGTTTTGTGGTGTAAATTGGCTTCGTTCGAGGAATTTTAATTAAGACTTTTTAAAGATTTCTTGTAATATATAGGATTTAAAACACTCTCTGAGATATTTAATCGCATTTTTGTTCGTTTTTATATGGATTGAGTAATTTAAAGACAGATTATTGTAGGTTTCAGTAAATTAATTTGAGTCTTTTTTTTATTTTTTCAGTGAAATTTAAAAGCAAAAACGCATTTTATTTTAATCAGGGTAATGTTTTTTGTTAAAGAATACATTTTTTGTACATTTAATTTTATGTTTCAAATTGAATAAAATAAAATATCTTTAAAAAATATGTTTACACGCAACCAAGAAAGAAGTAAATAATCTGAGATTGATTTAGATAAAGGAACTTTTTTACATGAAAACGTTCCATAGCAACAGCTATTTTTTGCTAAGAAGATGTAATGTAAACAGACTTAAGATATATTTCTGTTAAATGAAAGCTGAAAATGGGGTCAATAAAAATTGCAGTTGATTGTGTTTGTGTGTGTATGTTTTTATATTGTAAGCTAAACGCAAATACCTGAAAATTTTACAGAATGCTTAAAATACTTTTAGTATTTCAGATCAATCCTCCCAGTGAATAATTTTAACTAATAAATATTATTTTTCTTTATACTGTAACTTTTACAGTAAATGTTTTAATTGAAAAAAACCTTTATTTGCAGTTTTGGTAAATTTAAAGTTTTACTTTTAAATTAAGTTCCTGAATGTTTTAGATGAAGTATTTTTTTTCTATTACAAAATGCTAAAGGTAACATGTTTGTAAACATTTTTAATGCAAATTATTTATAAAGATGTCTTTGACTCCTAATGAAATAAAGTTTGGCAATACTTTCATACTTAGATGCAGATACAAAAAAAATTACAAAAGCAATTTAGAAATTTATTTTACAGTCGAAATCAAGTGTGTATATTATATCACTACAAGAAAGCCCTAACGGGATAAAAGTTTTGACGCAGCTGTTTATCTTTTGGATCTAAGAATTTTAAACATGAATTTCAAAAATAAAATGTGTAAAGCACAGAATGTATATCACGCAGATCGGTGTTTTTGATAGTGTAAGAGTATTCGTAATTGAAGAAGCAATACTCTCGGCATGTCACACCCTGGTTAAGCCCATGTGGTCTTCTTCCATTATTAAACATTCCATTATCTAACACAATACTGATCACAATACTGATGAGTGTGACAAACACTCCGTGCCATACACATTTTGCATTCGATAATACATTTCACAAGCACTGAACTTTTCTTCTGCTAAAAATTGCATGACGGCGTGTTTTAACACCATTTGAGCAAACGATGATGCGGACGATGCCTTTTAACGTGCTCCCATGCTACGGCACACGCATCTGGCAAGATTTTAGGATATTGCATGCTTTCCCAGTTTTTACGACATCTAGAGAATATGCGCAGTCATCATTCTCTTCAAATGTTAGTATAACAGAAATGTCACTTCTATTTGGAAGATCTTTATAATTCTATCATCATGTTTGGAAAATTTTAAAAACATATGCATGGGATTTGTTTTCCTTATTTTTATAAAATAGACTTCCAGAAATTCTACAAATTCAGCATTTTCTTTCATTTAATAAAAACAATCACGTTTTTGAGTAAGTTAAATCTTCTTTCCATATTTATAGAAATTTCAAATATATGCAGTTCTCGGGAGTAATTCAAAAGATTTATAAGTGTGAGACGGAACTGTTTACATACACAAATTTCCATTTTTTATTCCTCATGGTGGTATCAAGGATTCTGTTTTAATATTTCTCGCAAGAAAGATGTCCGTAAAGGAATTCTTAAGATTTTAAGATAAAAAAGCTTTTTTGTCTACATTCCATTTTTGAAATAATAAATAAAAGTAATAGTAACTTTCGCTAGTCTTTGTTTTGCGGTATAAATTGATTTCGTGCGTGGAATTTTAATTAAGACTTTTTAAAGATTTTTTGTAATATATAGGATTTAAAACACTTTCTGAGACATTTAGTTGCATTTTTGGTAGTTTTTTATGCGGATCGAGTGATTTAGAGACAGATTATTGTAGGTTTCAGTAAATTAATTTGACTCGTTTTTTTTCAATGAAATTTAAAAGCAAAAACATTTTCTTTTAATCAAGGGAATATTTTCTGTTAAATAATATACTTTTTGTATATTTGATTTTATTTTTGAAATTGGATAAAACAAAATATCTTCAAAAAGGATTTTTACACGCAATCAAAAAAGAAGCAAATAATCTGAGATTGATTTAAAAAACACAACTGTTTTACATTAAAACATTTCGGGGCAACAGTTATTTTTTGCTTCAAAGATGTAATGTTAACAGTTTTAAGATAAATTTCTTTTAAATGAAAGCCTAAAGTGCGGTCAGTAAAAGAGGCAGTTGATTGGGTGTGTGTGTGTGTGTGTTTATATTGTAAGCTAAACGCAAATACCTGAAAACCTTACAGAATAATTCAGATACTTGTAGTATTTCAGATCAACTCTCTTAATCTATAACTAATAATTAATATTTCTTTTCACCTGTAACTTTTACTAATATCTTTTAAGTGAAAAAATCTGTTTTTGCTGTTTTTTGTAAATTTAATGGTTTATATCGAAATAAGATCCTGGATGGTTTAGGTAAAGCATTTTCTTATATTACAAAATGTTAAATATGACATATTAGTAAACATTTTTAATACAATTCATTTATGAAGGAATCTTTGATTCCCAATCTATTAAACTATACTTTCATATTTATATACAGATCGAAAAAAGGAAAAAAATGATATTTTAAAAATGCAATTTCGAAGTATATTTTAGAGTTTAAACCAAGTGTGCATATTGTATTCTGAGAGACAGAATCAGCGATGAATACATTCCCATTTCATCGGTACACAATATATTAAAGAACGCATGATTAAGCGTCTAAAATCAATAAAAGTTAACTTCGTCAGTTCAAAGGCAGATATTATGAATGGCGACAAACAATTACTATAAAACATTAAAAATTAAAATTACTATAAAAATCTCCAAACACGTATTCAGCCTATATATCAACGTTTATGAAATGCTCGCTTTTATTTAAAAAGTCTAGAAGTAATTTCAACAATTCCAGAAACGTTTAAATATAATTAAAGATAATTCTTATTGTCTCCTACTTGCGACATCAGACTAAGAAGGTTAAAGAACGATTGCTTTTCAGTTGCATATAAATAATACAATAAAGCCAATTTTAATATTTACTGCTTTCTTATTTCTCGATAATGATGATTAGCAACAAAAAACAATTACAAATTGCGAAGATAGGATACCAGGTGGTGTAGCTTAGTGTAAAAACAACAAAATACGATAGTAAATTATTCTATTCAAAAATGTTTGTTTTTCACTTTGGTCAGCACATATAAGTATAAAGATTTTTCTGATACTGAAAAATGAGATTAGGAGAATTTGAAAAGAAAAATGTCTGATTCTCATCTTCAGAAAACACTGTTAAAAATTTGAAGTATTTGCTGCATCGTCACTTCACCTCTTTTATAGAATATCTCTACTTTGACCAATGAAGATGCTCCACAACACGGTTAAGTAATTGTTTTTATAAAATTATGGAGTGACGATGCAGCAAAATTTCAAATTTTTATTCAATGTTCAATATATGTTTATGTTCAATGATTCTTAAGGATTCATATTTTCGAAACACACTTATTCTTTCAGCATAAGGTCAAAGGGGATGTGCTCCAAACAGCATCATATTCGAGCATTGTTTGATATTAAATGCCACGAAAATTCCGGCATATGACGTTGTGCTAAATACTAAAATTCTCTGAGGGATAGGAGCACAGCAGTCTGGAGCTCTTATTATTATAAGAGCAGAGAGAGATAAATTGTCAATAAAGGAGATTTGCAACTCTGGATCATAATCTTGTACAAGAACGGTACACTAGGCGATAGAAGAGGGGGAGAAAATATTTTAAACCTTATTAGGGCTCTATGCATCCAAAGCATCCAAAGCATCTTTAATACCCAAAATTTTAATTAAAAAAATTATGTTTAACTTTAGATAACAGATTATAAAACTTTAGGGGGAGCAGTGTATCAAGTGCATGATGTGACGGTGCACCCCAGTATGTATTGGGTCAAGCATCAACATTACATATGATTTTTTCCCGTATGTCTGGCAGTAAGTGAATCCCATGCTGACAAATCTTCTCTTTTTAAAAATCAAAATACTATTGCAATGTCGTTTTTACATCCTCCTCACCATTAAATATTCGTGAAGAAAAGATGTTATGTATTGATCAAAGATGGGATAAAATCAAAGATGCAAGGCCAAGGCAATATGCCTGGTGACATAAAACTTTCCAACCACTATCCAGGAATTTTTGCCGTCCTTAAATCAATTTTGCCTGGTTTTATCGCGATGAAAGAGAACTCCTCAGAGATTGATGATTGTTTACTGCTTAGACGTGAATTTTACTCAATGTCTCCCGAATTGTTGGTAGCAGAGATTTCCACTGATCATTTGGCTCGGTGCATGAGCCTCTTAATTGATTGCTCCTTTGGTATCCCACCATGCACTCAGAAAAACATTTTAGGGATGCTTAGATTGATAGAATACTCTCTGCAATATTTGCACACGGTGCTTCGTTGCTTGGCATTATGTTACGTTTCTCCCCATCTCACTTCTCCTCACTTCGCCTCATTCATTACAATTTGTTTCAAAAATGTTTCTTTATTGACAGAGGAAAGCAAAGACACACGAACACTGATATTTTCTTTAAGTTTCTTTACTGTAAGCTGGGTTGGTGACATTGATCGAGCTTGGTTATGAAGTCAAATACATGTATCCGTCTTTTGACTGTTTTGTGTACCAAAAATGTTTATGCTTTTTTATCGATTTTTATATTATACATAAGTACGTTTTTATGGCTGTGTCCAGATCCTCGTTAGAAACTCCTCAGTGGCGTCTGAAAGGGGATTATTTTTACAACTCTTGTCTCTATCTCAGAGTTTTCTAAACTAACGGTTGCAAGTGCTGTCGTCCGTAGTTTCTTCCGCATACATTTGAGAAATGCTGCGCAAGATACAGCTGCTGTAATGGCTATATCATACTCATACAGTAAAGAATGGTCTCATATGGTCTTTCTTGCTTGCCATGTTGTATCCCATTCAGTAAGAGTTCTTCTAAAAAGCAATGTGTTATTATATACTTTGCTGGTGTGCGCGTTCTTCCTCGCTGTTCTACCGTCGAAATGTCAGCTGTAACGTCCATATTTCACTTGACATTTATATATCTTTAAAACGGGTAGAAATTTTACACTCACCAAAGATATACAAATTATGTCAGCACAAAACTGATAAAATTGATTTTGATTTATTTTCTCTAATTGCAATCTTTTTGTGACAGTACAAAATTTCAAGCCTCAATGTCGTTTTCTTTTACAGTTTGTTTCACTAGCAGACAGATATACTTTACGGCGGTGTAAGGGGCACAGGGACGACTCGGAATCACGTTGCAATGTAAGGTCTAAAATGCCTTAGTTGCGAGAAGAATGGCGCAAAGGAATGTTTCTAGTGGGCTATTTTCTTTAAATTCAGATTTACTGATTGACACCACTTTTCTAGAATGGTAAAATTCTCCTTATTATACAGCATATTAGCTCAGACGGAAATAAGGTTATTTTACAATTTAAAAAAATAGTGCTGATCAAGGAATCTGAATTTTCATAAAAGGTAGCCCACTAGCAAAACTGGTAGAAAGAAGCAGAGAAAAACATTTTATTGAAAGATTGTACTACAGAAGGTGGTCTAAATTACAACTAGAAGTCGAGGTATTTAACTGAAGCAGCAGTGGTTCTCTGTCAAGACTGTCTGACAACTTCTGTTTGTAATTTCGACTACATTCTGCACTACAACCTTTGAATAAAATGTTTTCCCTGAGATTAATGTGTTGTTGCTTTTGTTCATTTTTCTGTTTCTTTATACCAGTGTTGGCAGTGACTTTTTTACTTCAAATTTCTTAACAGGTATCAGTTTTTTTTCTGAAATTATAAAATTTCACTTATTTTCACCTTAATTAATATTCTTTTAATAAAGAGAATTTTACCATTTTCAAAAATTAATGTAGTCAAAAAATCTAAATTTCAACAAAAACTACTACAAAGTGAAAAATAATTTTCTTACATAATAGTAATAAGAAATTAAATTAAGAGCATAGTAGTTACCATGGGTATTATTATATTTATGTACATTAATTTGATTTTTTGGAGTCGGTGCCAGCCAAGCCTTTATTCTTTTAGGATTTGCATTGGATACTTAATTTAATTTTTAAAATTGGCTTGGCTGGCACCGACTCCAAAAAATCAAATTAATGTACATAAATATAATAATACCCATGGTAACTACTATGCACTTAATTTAATTTCTTATTACTATTATGTAAAAAAATTATTTTTCACTTTGTAGTAGTTTTTGAAGTCGGTTCAGTTTTTGGTAGAAAAGTTTATTTTTCTCTTTTTAGTTAAAAGTTAACGATTTTTTTTAAATCAGTTAATAAAAATTAAAATACGGAAAAAAATATTGTAAATTATCCATGGATGTAAATTTTGTCAGGAGTGGGGTTCGAATGCATGCTCTCTTTCCAGCACCAGAGCTTAAATCTGGCTCCTTAAATCACTGGGTCATAATGAGAGCGCTCCAATCGGCGAGCTTATTTAAAGTCCATGTTATTTTTAATTTGCGAAAAATCATCAATTTTATTAAAATTTGCCTAATTAATAAAAGAGTACTGAACCAATTTCAATGAAATGAAAGTGGTACCAATTCGAGAGAGGTCTCTTTTATTTAACACAAAAACCAAATTAATCGGTTGGATAGTTTCAGAGTAATCGGTGAACATACATAGAAAAAAAATACGTACGCGTCGAATTGATAACTTCCTCTTCCTTTTCTGAAGCCGGTTAATAATAAAAATTGTAATACGGGAAAAAAATTGTAAAGCTTACATGGATGTAAATTATGTCGTAGCTGGAGTTCGAACCCACGCTCTCTTTCGAGAAACCGAGCTTCAATCGCACGCCTTAGACCGCTCGACCATGCTGTCTACACTCCATTCGACGAACGTATTCAACGCTTTTAATTAGTAAAAATCACTAATTTTATTAGTTTTTGCCTAAATACTAAAAGAGTACTGAACCAATTTCGATGAAACGGAAGTGGTACCAATTCGAGAGCATCGTCTTTCATTTAAAACAAAAATAGCAGAAATCGGTTAAGTAGTTTTGAAATAATCGGCGAACATACATGAAAAATATATATATAAGTGTTGAATTGATAACTTCTTCTCCTTTTTGGAAGTCGGTTAAAAAAATACATACGCGTCGAATTGACAACTTCCTTTTCCTTTTCTGAAGCTGGTTAATAATAAAAATTATAATACGGAAAAAATATTGTAAATTTTACATGGATGTAAATTATGTCAGGAGTGGGGTTCGAACCCACGCTCTCTTTCGAGAAACAGAACTTCAACCGCACGCCTTAGACCTCTCGGTCATGCTATCTACACTGCGTTCGGCGAACGTATTCAACACTTTAAATTAGCGAAAAATCACTAATTTTATTAATTTTTGCCTGATTACTAAAAAAGTACTGAACCAATTTCTATGAAACGGAAGTGGTACCAATTCGAGAGCATCTTCTTTCATTTAAAACAAAAATAACAGAAATTGGTTGAATAGTTTCGGAGTAATCGGTGAACATACATAAAAAAATACATATGCGTCGAATTGATAACCTCCTCTCCTTTTTGGAAGTCGGTTAAAAAGTAGCCTACTGGCAACAGTGCTTTGTACTGTAATTCACAAATGCAGCATTTTTGATCCTGCTTTGCTGTGTGATACCGAGTCGTGTCTGTGACTCCTAAACTTCTTGCAATTTTTTCGATCTGGTAGAGAAACACCTTGTATTCAAAACGATAATTATATTGAAACGGTTATGACCTGGAACCTTTGAAACATAAGAAGCAGAAAATTAAAAAAATTGTAAGTCACATAAAAAATCACATTTTAAATAACAAAGGGAAGAAAAAATAATGGGAAAATATCTTACGTCACATTGTTATCACAGGAAAATAAAATACCACCTTATAAATCAAAGCAATGTATGCAAAAGCATATTTTATATTTCCGATGACACAAACACAGATATAGTCTTATTTTACTCCAAAATGCTCGAGGGTATATGGAAACTGAAATAAAATTACTTATTGCATATTCTGCATTTGATATGATAAGACCTGATACGAATATTCATTAGACTTTGTATTCTCAGAGTAAATTGGTTTCGTGCGAGAAATTCCGCATGTTATTTTGAACTTCTTTCTTGAGATAAAGGGTTAAAAATATATTTTTTAACATTTTACATAATTTTTTTGTTTTCGCACTCATAAAGTATTAATAAGGGACTAGTATCGGTATCATTAGAAGAATTAAACTTTACCAATGAACAGATTATTCAGAGGAAATTTTATTTAAGTAAAAAAGATGATAATAACAGTATAAAGCTTATAGATTGTTTGATGTTTATGTACACCAAATAATGTAAATGAAAACATTGTTTACAACAAATTTGTAATAAATACATTGCCTAAAGCTGGTTTTAAGTATTTAGTGAATTATTATTGTTATTTGCATGACAATTTATTGGACTGTTTATGTGTAATCTTTGGAAAAAAATACTCGAAAATATAAGAATATATTTTTAAAAAGAAGATTACAAATCTAGTTTTAAAAAAACGCACATTTTATTTTAGAATATTTACAAGAATAAAGTTTGGGAAGCAATGTAGCGTTATAAGCCGCAGTAATTTTAAAACACACATATTTAACTATTATGTTTAGATTTATTGAAAGTTTTAATAATAAATTGTAACTAATTATCATAAAAATGCGTATCCGAAATTTTTTCTTTTTTGTAATAAAATGCAATGTAATAGTCAATTAATACAATCAAAGAATGCATTTTACTTAAAGTATGGGTGCATGAAAATAGCAAGCGAAGTTGTTTTCATGCAGACTTATAATCAATTTATTTTTCAGACTTTTTTTTTGATAATTTCTATGAACTTTATAGATGATATTGCTTTTGTTTGTTGGTGCATTCGTAATTATATGAATTTCGAAAAGGCATTTTACATCATAAGTTATATCTGTTTATCTGAGTATAACAGCGCAAAAAAATACGCAACTAATCGGTTTGAGATTTAATCCACACAGTTGTTGCAGAAACTTGTGGAGTCATTTAATAGTTTTATGAAAACCGAATCAAAACTCAACAAACGGAAATTGCATTTCAAACATGGTAAATAAGGTGTGTTCGTCTGTAAGTAGTTTTATAGATTATCGGATGTTGGCTATATGATGAAAGTAGCTGTCGCACTCTTATGCAAAAATGCATGAATACAAAAGTTATTACGATTGTCTGTATTGAATTTAGTAATACTTAAATAAAAACTTCATCTTAAATAAAACGTAATTTCCATAGAAACCAAGAATGATGATTTATCACGGGTTACGACTAAATTATTTACCTATGATAGGATTAATTTGAATGAAGAATCATTTTTTTAAATTTTTGAATCAAGTTTTTAAAAAAAATTTGAAATGACCGGAAAAAATTCTTCAGTAATTATATGTATTAAATTTGAAATTATTCAGCAAATTAGTTTTTGCGCTGTCATATGCAGCCGGACCAGAAGACAACTATAGGTGCTACCTGTTTATATAACTACGAACGCGACTAAAAGAATATTATTAAACTATTTCTTCATTCTATAAAATCGTATCATACGCAATTATTTCAATGACACCCCATTATACAGAATCTGTCCAATAATTATTAAGACTGATTCCATAAAATTCATTTATTTGAAGTTATTTCACAAGCACTTATTACTCTTCATAACTACAGCCGATTTATTACCGCTCGGAAGACTTTAATTGGAATGCTGTTCACAATGGTCGTTATGTTTATTTACATATTCTGCAGATTGTCAAAATGATTAGTTTTTATGTTGAATTTTCAGAGGGAATAGAAAAATAGCTTAATCGAAGATAGACTGAGGCTTTCCGGCAGTTCGTGCAACGTTGCGACGCTGTATTTTGCTAGGAACTGGGTCAATTTGAAGGATGTATTGGAACCACCTCCTGATGAATTTTCCGCATTTGAAGATTTTGCTTGACGATTTGATGCGCAATTGATTTCGTAAGTTCCAACGTCTCAGTTATCATTCGGCCGCTCATCGAGCGACCAGAAACCAAAAGGATTTGCATTTGCTCCACATGTCTGAAGTTTGAGAACTTGATGGTAATACAACAGGATGCTCATTATCGATAGTCTCTTATCCGTCTTGATGGTTTTGTGTCAGAAAAACATAAACAAAGAATACTTCCCGTGGACTTCTTGTAACATGGGAAGCCTCTCAGTAGCAAATTTGTTTAATTTTGTACGAAACTTTATTGCATATCTCTGATGGGCAATCTGCTTCCTTCTGAAAACCTAATGCCACTTTTAAAATCGTGTATATTTGAGTGATCCGTGTGCTGGAAAGGATCAGGGCCAGTGTTTGAATGTGTAGCTGATAGACCGTTAAAATTATAAACTGCAAATTACGTCCCTTCGGCCTTCTGCTTAGTGTAAAAAAACTAGATCCATTATGTAATGATTGGTTGTTTGTATTTGTGATGGCCACTTATCTTCATAAGAGATATAGGCCTAGATATGGGGGGATGCCTTCCATGGGGTGTCTTTCTGAGGGAACCTGAACCGTATTTACACAAGGAAAGCTAAGGTTCAAAGAAAACCACGAAAAAAATCCGAAAAATTAAGCCAAAGGATGCTATTGGGTACAAGCCCACAACCTGCTGTCTACGAATTTCGAGTGGTGAACCATGAATAGACCATACAGGTAATGATTCAGTTTTCCTGGTGATTATGTCCAACTTAAAAAAGAGTCATATTAGTTCCGTATTACTGAATTTAATGTAAATAATGGTAATTTATTTTGCATTCATGCATTTTTAATAAGATTGTTTCAGTTAAATGCACGAACAGCAGAATATAGATGAAAGAATTTAATACACGCTGCACCTGATTTGCCATGTTTGATGCATAGTTTTTGACTTGTTAATTTTTGCATTATTTATGCAGTATTGTTCTCAATTTACATAAATAATTTACATTTTACATTTTAAACAGTAAGAAAAATACTTCAAATTATACAACGAAAGTGATTTAATATTTATAAGACTATCACACAGAGAACTGATAAAAAAATTATAAATATTAAATGAAAATTACTTTGCTTTTCTTCCCTTGAGACGGATAAAAAAATACTGTTAGAAAATGCAAGAAATTATAATGAAATTCTCCGCACCCAAATATACCTAAATTAAGATTGTATGCACATAACAAATTTACACCGCAAAACAAAGACTACATATTTAGATTAAATATATATTTCTCCTTTCGAATATGGAATCGGGATTTAAGGAATTTCAGAGTTTGAAATCTTACAAATTCCGCCCCAGAAGCCATTTTCTTATTTGGTATTAAAAGTGAATCCTTACTAGTTTTATAAAGAAAATAAAACAAAAATTTGCATGTCTCTCTTTATATATTATATGTACACTGTTTTCTCGCAGATTCATAAATAACTTAAATTTCTTCCAAGAATTGCATAATTTTAAAGTTTCCATAAGTTATTAGAAAGATTAAAATATGTATGATTTATTAAATCTCTGAAATTAAGACAACTGTGATTTTCTCGATATTATATCACAAAAATTATAATAAAATGAGACAAAAAATAGTCATTTATATTATGAAACTATTTACGACATTATTTTTCAGCATTTAAAAATTTTATTGAAATAAACATATTGTAACTGGCTCTTTTTTCAGGGATTACTTAGTCATTTTGGATCACTGGTCATAATTTGTTTCATAAAATGTAATATTATAATAAACAGAACGCACCCCTCCCCCCCCCCCCTAAAAAAATGTGTAGCCTGCTATTATCTAGAGAAAGGAAATCTACAAGGTCCTCAAGCAATTTTCATATATTACAATGTTTGTAAATCATTGACTGTATCATTGAAAATTACTATCAATTATTCTCATATTACTGAAATCATTGAAAAATATTAGTCATAAATTTACTTTGAAAAGAAAAAATCAAGAATCGTAAGTTACTTTGCCAAATCTCGTAACAAAATTTAAATAAGTAGGTTTGCCACTGACAACTATTTATTTATTTATTTTTTTTTTTTTTAACCAGTATTGTTATATTTATTGTAAATTTCAATTAATCTTCAAGGCACCATAATATTGTTTTGAAATGTAGTAGACAGAATAAAAAAAATAATTTTCGCTGGTAACGCAACATGATACGCAGAATTTTTTTTTTAAAATAAGTATTTATGCGAGACTTTCAGTTTTGTCACCAAAGCGTAAGATCCAAAGAAAGAAAAAAAAGAAAAGCAGAAACTTTCTTCATCTATGTTCGAATGTTTCAAAATAAACAGTTCAGTTTTTAAGGTTTCGTACTTAAAAAATGTAAACGAATTCATTATAAGGTCACTCCTGGGTCTGTGTGTCTCTCACAGCCATTCTACTCGTAAAGTATGGAGCGTAGAAAATTCAGTTGCGGGGAAGTAATAAAGACTATTAACCCACATTTTTAAAGATTGTTAAACATTCACAAATATAATTAGAAATTATAGGTAAGGGAGTAAATAAAGTTCCTTGGAGAAAAATTGTACTTAAAGCAGGGTTTCGTTTGAAAGTTTTCCTAATATTGAACTCAAAAATACATTTCTTTTAATTTTAGATACTACATTCTCGGTGGTATCGCCGAAAATGTAGTGAACAGATGTGTCTTTCCCTTTCCCATCTATTTCCAAATTTACTGAAATTCAAATTATCGAAAAATTAGAGATAGTAGACTTTAATTTAAACCTTCGAGAAAAGCTATAACGATTACCTTAGGTCACGGAGTTTTTGTGAAAAGTGCTTTTCTCGTTACACACAAAAGTGGATTTTCGGTTTTGGTTTTAGCTTCATTAAAAAGAAAATATTATTACTACACTGAATTTAGTTTTATGAAATGCCATATGAAATTTAAGTATAAACTACGTTCATTGTCGTTACAGATTTAAGTTTATGAAAAACAGATTAAGATAAAATTAAAAAAGAATATATTGAGATTAGCAATATTTGATATTAATTAGACTTCATATCTCTTTGAACTTTTATGGTATATACATTCAGGTTTTTTTTTAATGTATGCAAAAAGTAAAAGACTAATTTGTTTACATATACCTCTACATAGTATAGTTTTTAACAAAGTGTTTTTATTCTTTTAGAAACGATTTGTTTAATAATACACAGTTAGTTATTCATATAGGAGAGATCTGGGAGAAATGAGACACCTTTTTTACCGAATTCAAAAAATCAACTTTGATAGAAAAGCAGAAATTTTAATTTATAGGGTACAAAATGATACACTTTTGCATATCAATGAACAGTAAAGAAACTTGAACTGCAGTAATAGATTTATAATTAAAAAAGTTGTAACTTTCAAAGTGAAACGTTTCCTATGCTTTCACTAACAGGGACGTATAAGGCAGCTATAAAAGACATTTATAAGGCACAAATAGTATAGTGTTGGCTAGATATACAGTCTAACAAAGGTTGCTGCTTGATAATGTATGTGACACAATAGGAATTTCCAGTACCTGCATCGCTGGAATGAAAATTCAGAATTGTTAGACACAGATAAAATAAAAAAACCTTTAGTTCAATTTATTTATATTTTAAAGTAAATGAATATGTTTCAATGTTGTAATTAATGTATTACCCTATAAAATAATTACATATTAGCAGTTTTCATCCATCTTATTAGAAAGAAGGAATTGAACATGTACCATTCATTTCATCTACCTTATTTTTTATGAAACCTTTTGTATAAACAAAAAGGCCGCTTTTAGGATTATTTTTAACTATGGATAGTTTACTGTTTGATGTTCCATAAATAGGGAACCTATTATTTCTATGAATAAACAAGTCATTATTAAATAAAAGCATAAAAATATATGAAGCAAATTTAATTTTGATTCTTGAGAAAATCTTTTCTTTTATACAATTGTCAGTTTATGCAGATCTTATTTTTTTTTTTCAATTGAAGATTGTGTTGCTATTGATTTATCTTGTGTGTGATCGATGAAATGTTTAGAAAACATAAAGAGAAAAACCGACTATCACATTTCACCCCACTCTGTCCTTATTATTGTAAGAAACTCTCTGAATGCGATTAATAATCTTACTTGACAGTTTATTCTCTTATAAATTTGTAATTTTAAAACGATAACTTTATTCATTATATCGTTTAACATTTTAAAATGATAATTAATTTAATACTATATTTTTTTAAGAAATGCTGCAATTTTCCGTTTGAATAACATCACTCGCATTTATATACGAAAAATCCATATACAATAAACTACTTTCACGTCATCAACTGTTATAATTAAACTATAATTCACTCCTTATAAATTGCATTTTGTATCATTATTTTCTTTTTTGGTGAACAGGTAATATAAAATTATATACAATATTACAACATGCCTTTACCCGGATTTATTGAACACGGTAGGCTGTGGAGTACTAATTAGAGCAGATTAAAAATTAAGGCAGAATATACAGTAGGTTTATAATCTAAATAAAATGTTAAGACACTTAATTTAGTGACACGATAAGGAAGGATAAAGAATAATATGTCGAATAATTTTCTGCCCTAATTCATTATTATTTTTGACTTTTAAGGATGTGTCCCAAAAAACGCGTTTCCACCTTCAACACCTCGAAGTTTTCTGTTACAATTTCAAACACATTTTTAAATTTAGAAACATGAAACTTGTTGAGGGGATTTTTAAAGAGACGTGCAAAGTGCCATGTGATATTATTTTACGCTCCAATCATTAGAAATTGATTTATAAACTATTATCTTCTGAGCATGAACTTTTTTTTCGTTCACAGATCTTCCGCTTCGGAAAAATCGGTTCAAAATGCCGTTTTTGATAGCTTTTTTTCAATATTTTCTGCATTTATCAAAGAATCGACAATCACGGCACCTTGTGTACTTTCTAAATAAGACAATTCGCCAGTCTGATGCATATGTGAGCAAAAATGAATTTAAAAATAAATCTGAAAATAAGCAGTTTGAATACACCCTTAAGTGTAGACATCAATCATAAACAGAGCTTTTTTATATTACTTAGTAATATATATATATACCGGGTGTCCAGTAAATGACTGACCCATTTTAAAATTAAATAACAAAAAAATGGTTTGAGATAAAAATGCGCGGTTTGCGGTATTGTTATTAGAATATCAATAAATTTTGAATACGCAATTCCTTCAAATAGTTCTAATTTCGGCCAAAAGATGGCGCTGGCGGCATCAGACTACAGAAATACCGCCTGTTTTCTTGTTCTCAAGCTGATGATCTTTCCGGCTCATTTTCTCGAGTCGAATCTGAGTCGAAATGTTGAATCGACTCTCCACTCAACTGCAGAAATAGGGTTTGTTGATTGGAACGAGATTTAAAATAACATTTAAGATTGAACGGGGTCTATTGTAACAATCTATGTCTATTGTAGCCTCCTCAGACAAATATCACGGGGAACTACAAAAACTAGTTTAAAATTACTGTAAAACATTTCCAAAGATGTGTCAATTTATGAATAAATATTTATGACCAGCAAACGTTTGTTAAAGAATCCTAGAAATATTTGTAACAATTCTAGAAAAATTTAAATTAATTTAAAGGATGTTCTTTAGTGTTTCAAAATTCTCTTCGGAATATGTCATTTTAACCGCTTAACTGATACTCTTTTTATGTATATATAGAAATATATTTATGTATATATGATTTATTATCTTTTTTTAAATTATGTATAAAAAAACCAATGATCAATTTATTTTTCAATATTAATATTTATAAAATTGAACTAAAATAAGTAGACATTCAGTTTTATCTAAAATATCTATGGCCCCACCAGTGGGTGATAGATTCTGACGTTTCAACTGGTAGACGGCAGTGCTGGGTTCGAACCCAATCGCGTCTGTCGGCATAACTGTTCGGAATTTTCCGTGGTTTTCTTCGAACCTTGGATTTTCTTGTGTAAATACGGGTTAGGTGCCCTTACAGAGACCCTGACCATCCCCTCATCATTCTGACCTATATCCCTCGTGTACTTAATGGGCCGACATTAAATAAACCAAACCAAACTAAAATATCTATAGGCAGTTTTATGGCAAAACATTTTTACGGAAACTTTTTACTGAAATAAAGTTTCGTTTATTTTTCTTCTAGTTTTTTTAAATACTGCATGAAACAAAGGCTGTTGAAAATATTTCAGAAGCCAATGCTGTATCCACTGTCCCGATCCTTTCTTTCATTTACTATCTCCCGATTCTACTTTTTTCTCCTGTTGGATTCGATGGTTGAAATATGAATCGGTTTTAAAAGCCTAGATTACAAATTTTGAAGCTACATTTGTGCAATGCAATACCGAATAACAGTAAAAAAGCAATAAACATCAAATTGATGCTCTTAGCACAATATCAAGTTTAAATTTTGAGGTATTTGCGTCATCTAAACTGTAAATAGAAGAGGTTATTACAATGCTG
The DNA here is from genome assembly GCA_964019185.1 of Maratus speculifer. Classification (NCBI taxonomy): domain Eukaryota; kingdom Metazoa; phylum Arthropoda; class Arachnida; order Araneae; family Salticidae; genus Maratus; species Maratus speculifer. The sequence goes on along the minus strand of OZ025294.1, from coordinate 198,887,949 downwards.
ATTTAAACGCCAGTGGAGACGTCAGAAACTATCGCCCACTGGTGAGGCCATAGATATTTTAGATAAAACTGAATGTCTACTTATTTTAGTTCAATTTTATAAATATAAATATTGGAAAAATAAATTGAACATTGGTATCTTTTTATACATAATTTAAAAAAGATAAAAAAATCATATTTTTAATAATATTTCTTATTTCAAATCAGATACAGGAGATATTTAGAGAATGTTTTTTTAGTTCTTTTCCTCATACCGGGGGGAAAAGAACGAGATTACATATTTCCCTCCTATATGGGGGGGGGGGGCAAAAATATATTTCAGTTTCTTTGATGCTTTTTGTAATAAAGTTTTGAAGAGGGATGACTTACAGGCTATAAAAAAAAGATACGTCTTCTTTTTTTCTTTTTAAATATCCGTACATTTTAGCGTAGATACGTTTCCTGCCGTGGGTGGGTGGGGGAGGCGAGGTGTGTACAAAAGACATCTTAAAATCTCTCACGGCTTTCGTAATAACATTTTTGGATACGTTAAATGACAAAATATGAATATAAAGTAGGGATGCATTCGGTTTTCGGAAAAAATAATAATATTTTGTTTTAGGTAAGTTTTTGCCTTAGCAGGTAGTTTTGTATGTTTTTTTCTACTTCGTGATCAATAAATTTTTATGTCTAAAACAGGATTTGTTGTAGACGGATTCCTTTATAGTAAGATTTAGAAAATTTTAATGTGCCAATTTATAAGTTTTCTTAGACAGGAGACTTGGCAACGCTATTTGCATACCATTGTTTTAAAATTTTAACTGGTTTTCCCGTACAACATACTGGCAATTCTAGTTTGCTTCTTCCATCACTTAAAGCTTTCTGACACTACTAAAAATTTTAAATGCAATTTCATACTATTTAATAGAAGAAATATTTAAATTAAATATTACGATTATTTTAGCTTAAAAAAAAAGCGGCGTTTAATTCATATTTTCATTTCAGTGTACGTAAAAAAGCGTATCAGTTAAGCGGTTAAAATAACATATTCCGAAGATAATTTTGAAACACTTAAGAACGTCTTTTAAATTAATTTAAATTTTTCTAGAACGCTTCTTTAATAAATGTTTTCTTGTCATAAATATTTATTTATAAATTGATACACCGTTGGAGATGTTTTACAGTAATTTTAAACTAGTTTTTATAGTTTCCCGTGATATTTGTCTGAGGAGGTTACAATAGACAAAGGTTGTTACAATAGGCCTAGTTCAATCTTAAATGTTATTTTAAATCTCGTTTCAATCAAAAAATCCTATTTCTGTAGTTGAGTGGAGAGTCGATTCAACATTTCGACTCAGATTCGACTCGAGAAAATGAGCCGGAAAGATCATCAGCTCGAGAACAAGAAAACAGGCGATATTTCTGCAGTCTGATGCCGCCAACGCCATCTTTTGGCCGAAATTAGAACTATTTGAAGGAAGTGCGTATTGAAAATTTATTGATATTCTAATAACAATACTGCAAACCACGCATTTTTATCTCAAACCGTTTTTTTTTATTATTTAATTTTAAAATGGGTCAGTCATTTACTGGACACCCGGTATATATATATATATATATATATATATATATATATATATATATATATATACACTATATTGCCATTGATTATGGGACACTTGCAATTTTAGACATTTTACTAAATATCTAGAAAAATACATGAGGAATCATCTCGAAACTCTTAGTGCATAAATATAATAGTATAAGTCATACATCTCCGTGAAGATTTTTTCCCGAAACTCCAAAGGGGACCGTCAACAAATTAAAAAAGAATGAATATCTTTTGAATAACCCTGTCAAAACTAATGTAGCAAAAGCGCTCAAACTCTAGATTATGATTGAATGCCTTATTGTAATAAGCCTTGCTCATTTTTATGCAAATAGCATGCACACTCGCAGAGTAATTAAGGTTTTTATAAAAATGATCCCAAATTTTTCCAAGTTTTTTCCTTATAATTTTCAGAGTTCTTAATATAAAATATTATTTTTTTCAGAAAAAATGACAAACAACATTGCGCACAGTACCCTGTAATTAGAATTAAAAAATAATGAAAATTGTATAAAAAATGAGTTGGTTTGCTAAATAATTTTTTATTGCGCATGCGTCAACGATATCAAAATTTCATTTGCATATTATGTTAGCTAAATGTATAGAGCAACTTTTGTGAAAGTCACAAAATCATAACTTCAAAATTCTGACAATAATCGTCAATTGAATAAATCGAAAATCCGTTATTCTCAAAATGAAGCAAAAACAAGAGGGGTTGTATCCATATATTCATTGATTAGTTTCAATATAGAATACACAATATGGGATGTACTACTGCATTTGGATAAAATCCCTCATTTTTTTGCTTCATTTTGGAAACAACGGATTTTGTCCTTTTTCTATAGACGATTACTTTCAGAATTTTCAAGCTATGATTTTGAGACTTTTACAAAAGTTGCTTTATACATTTAGCTAACATAATATGCAAATGAAATTTTGATATCTTTGACGCATGCGCAGTAAAAAATTATATAGTAAACCTACTCATTTTTCCTACAATTTTTATTATTTTTTAATTCTGATTACAGGGTACTATGTGCAATGTTGTTTGTCATATTTTCTGAAAAAAATATTATTTTATATTAAGAACTCTGAAAATTATAATGGAAAAACTTGGAAAAATTTGGGACCATTTTTATAAAAACCTTAATTACTCTGCGAGTGTGCATGCTATTTGCATAAAAATGAACACAGTGTATTACAATAAGGCATTCAATCATAATCTAGAGTTTGAGCGCTTTTGCTACATTAGTTTTGACAGGGTTATTCAAAAGATATTCATTCTTTTTTAATTTGTTGACGGTCCCCTATGGCGTTTCGGTAAAACATCTTCACGGAGATGTATGACGTATACTATTATATTTATACACTAAGAGTTTCGAGATGATTCCGCATGTATTGTTCTAGATATGTGGTAAAATGTCTAAAATCGCAAGTGTCCCATAATCAATAGCAATATAGTGTATATATACCGGGTGTCCAGTAAATGACTGACCCATTTTAAAATTAAATAACAAAAAAAAACGGTTTGAGATAAAAATGCGCGGTTTGCGGTATTGCTATTAGAATATCAATAAATTTTGAATACGCACTTCCTTCAAATAGTTCTAATTTCGGCCAAAAGATGGCGCTGGCGGCATCAGACTACAGAAATACCGCCTGTTTTCTTGTTCTCAAGCTGATGATTTTTCTGGCTCATTTTCCCGAGTCGAATCTGAGTCGAAATGTTGAATCGACTCTCCACTCAACTGCAGAAATAGGGTTTGTTGATTGGAACGAGATTTAAAATAACATTTAAGATTGAACGGGGTCTATTGTAACAATCTATGTCTATTGCTGCCTAGCCAGACAAATATCAAGGGGAACTACAAAAACTAGTTTAAAATTACTGTAAAACATCTCCAAAGATGTGTCAATCTATGAATAAATATTTATGACAAGCAAACGTTTGTTAAAGAATCCTAGAAATATTTGTAACAATTCCAGAAAAATTTAATTTAATTTAAAGGATGTTCTTTACACTGTAAAAAAAATCCAGAAACGTTCCTGGGAAAAAATGGGCAGCTGAGTTGCCCATTATTTCCAAGAAACATTTCTTGAAAATGACCGGAAGTTTACTGTACAACTAAAAAACTTTCCACGGAAATGCCAGTAAGCTTCCTGTGAAATTGCAGGAACGTTTCTGTTGACAACAAAACATTACTGATATTTCGCAGAAAGCTTACATTATTTTCTCTGGAACGTTTCAGACGTGTTCAAAAAGATTTCTGTTATTTTTCAGAAATGTTTCGTATAAATTATGAGCAATTCATCTGCCCATTATTTCCTTGAAATATTTCCGAATTTCTTTTTACAATGCAGGGACATTTCATATATTACACTTTTTTTTTTTTTTTTTTTTTTTTTTTTTACTTTCATTAGATTAGATGAAAAATATTATATTAATACATTTTTAAGATTAAAAATATAGAGTTTTTTTTTTCTTTACTTAAAACATAGTTGAAGCAGTTTAAAACTCATTTTTAGACACATAATTTAAACCATATCTGAGAATATTTTTTTATAAATGATATTTTTTCATAGATTCAATGTAATTAAAGACAATTGGATAATTCTTCCTCTCTTCAACAGTACATACACGACTTTAATTTTCTGAATTTTTATATCTTTGATATAACTGTTACACATTTTTACGTTTCATTTATAATTCAAGGAAAATGTACACAAATAAAAATCCAGACACATTTTATATACAACATTCTAAGGGTTATTTAAATTTTCTGCAGTTTTTCTTTTCTTTTTTTTCTTTTGTTTTGTTTAAGGTGAAATTAAAATAGCCATTTATGTATGATTAATACAATTTAGATTTATTCTGCTATAAAAAAATTAAAAAAGCCTTAGGAAATAGACAGTAATTATTTTATGAAACAAAAATTAGCAATATTTTTCTTAGACAAATAGAACTATTTTCAATAGTTTCATACATAATTTAAAATATAATGTTATATTTCACCGTTCATACGCAAATATTTGCCATCTGATAATTATCAAAATCTGAAAACATTGCATATCTTTTTTCTTCCATATAACCTATAAACACATTTAATAATTAAATGTGCGAAACTTTTATATATTAATTCGTTTAAGATTTCTTTTAAAAAATGATATTTAGTATAATATTAATTATGATCTTAGTTTTATACTATATGTAATTAAAAATTTTCTTTTCTCCATATTTACAACCATTTTTTAAAGCTCTGATTTATTTGTAAATTAATTGTAAGTTATTAACAATAAATCACATAAGAAACTGGATAATTTTAAGTTCAGTTTGAATAAAAATGCTTTTGAAGAATAGCCGTTATTCAACTTGATTTAAATATAGAATATTTCAACTCAAGCAAAATTAAATGAAAAACTATAAATAAATTTACATTTTAGGAAGCAAAAAGTGAATTTGACAGCTTCAAAAGCAAGGATAAAAATAAAATCATGCGGATATTACTACGTTAAATAATGCTAAATTTGAATATAATACAATCTTTTTCTGGAGAGAGATAGCTACTAAAATATTTATAATTATTAGCATAACAAAGTTATTTTTTAAAATGAAAAAGTAAAAAAAAAAGAAATAAAAGAAAGAAAGAAATGTTCTTTTCGACCGTTTTCTTTTAATTACAAAAAAAAAAAAAAAAAAAAAAAAAAAAAAAAAAAAAACATAGCGTATATATGGATTAATTTTAATTTTAAATCTTAGACATAAATCTATAATTCTTAAATAGAAGCTTATTAAAATATAAATAACATTAAAACACACATTTATAAAAACCTCATTTGTTCTAAAATTAATATAGCATATAAAAAAATATTAGTGGATCAAGATAGAATATTATATATCTATATTCACTTACTCTGGTGATTATCCTTTTCTTTTAATAAATAATCCTTTAAATGAGGTGAAAAACTTTTATATCCAACAAGGGTGTCCTAGATAACTGATTAATTACTTTTTCATTTAAATTAATCAAGCTACCATAGGATCCCCAGTTAGATTAGAATTAGTATGCAGTCTTTAATAGAAATCCAAAAACTAGACGCATTTTTTTACAAGTGCTGCTTGTTAAACATTCCATAAACAGATAAGGGGGATAATCTTTTAGCGATGTCACAAAGGTATTGCATTTTCCTCTGAAAGGGCTTGGCATTGTCAATAGTGAAAGAAATGATTCTTCCTTTTATTCACTTATTCGTATTCCACAATGATTTTTTGACATTCATATAAGGAATTCGTTTTCGAGACTCGCGCGCGACGCGAGCAACCGACAACAACGACAACAACAAAAAAAAAAAATGGCTTCCCTTTCCGACGCTTTTTGCTGATGCAAACTGTTTTTCTGGAAGGTTTCAGGTATGAAAACCAAGATTTTACAGGAAAGTGGTAAATTACTTTGAAAACCTAAAAAAAGGCGAAACGTTCCGGGAATATTCTTGGAACGTTACCACATTTTTTTACAGTGTAGTGTTTCAAAATTCACTTCGGAATATGTCATTTTAACCGCTTAACAGATACTTTTTTTACGTATATATAGAAACATATTTATGTAAATATGATTTATTATCTTTTTTAAATTATGTATAAAAAAACCAATGTTCAATTTATTTTTCAATATTAATATTTATAAAATTGAACTAAAATAAGTAGACATTCAGTTTTATCTGTTATCTAAAATACCTATGGCCCCACCAGTGGGTGATAGATTCTGACGTTTCAACTGGTAGACGGCAGTGCTGGGTTCGAACCCAATCGCGTCTGTCGGCATAACCGTTCAGAATTTTCCGTGGTTTTCTTCGAACCTTGGATTTTTTTGTGTAAATACGGGTTAGGTGCCCTTACAGAGACACCCATGCAGGGCATACCCTGACCATCCCTTCATCATTCTGACCTATATCCCACGTGTGCATAATCGGCCGACATTAAATGAACCAAACCAAACTAAAATATCTCTAGGCAATTTTATGGCAAAACATTTTTACGAAAACTTTTTACTGATTTTTTTTTTTTTTTTTTTTTTTTTTTTTTTTTTTTTTAATATAGCGTGAGACAAAAGCTGTTGAAAATATTTCAGAAGCCAATGCAGAATCCACTGTCCCGATCCTTTCTTTCATTTACTATCTCCCGATTCTACTTTTTTCTCCTGTTGGATTCGATGGTTGAAATACGAATCGGTTTTAAAAGCCTAGATTACAAATTTTGAAGCTATATTTGTGTAATGCAATACCGAATAACAATAAAAAAGCAATAAACATCAAATTGATGCTCTTAGCACAATATCAAGTTTAAATTACATATTTCCCTCCTATATGGGGGGGGCAAAAATATATTTCAGGTTCTATGATGCTTTTTGTAATAAAGTTTTGGAGAGGGATGACTTACAGGCTATAAAAAAAGATACGTCTTCCTTTTTTTCTTTTTAAATATCCGTACATTTTAGCATAGATACGTTTCCTGCCGGGGGTGGGTGGGGGGAGGCGAGATGTGTGCAAAAGACATCTTAAAATCTCTCACGGCTTTCGTAATAAAATTTTTGGATACGTTAAGTGACAAAATATGAATATAAAGTAGGGATGCATTCGGTTTTCGGAAAAAATAATAATATTTTGTTTTAGGCAGGTTTTTGTCTTAGCAGGTAGTTTTGTATGTTTCTTTCTACTTCGTGATCAATAAATTTTTATGTCTAAAACAGGATTTGTTTTAGACGGATTCCTTTATAGTAAGATTTAGAAAATTTTAATGTGCCAATTTATAAGTTTTCTTAGACAGGAGACTTGACAACGCTATTTGCATACCATTGTTTTAAAATTTTAACTGGTTTGCCCGTACAACATACCGGCAATTATAGTTTGCTTCTTCCATCACTTAAAGCTTTCTGACACAACTAAAAATTTTAAATGCAATTTCATACTATTTAATAGAAGAAATATTTAAAATAAATATTACGATTGTTTTAGCTTTAAAAAAGCGGCGTTTATCCCATATTTTCATTTTATTGTATGTAAAAAAGCGTATCAGTTACGCGGTTAAAATAACATATTCCGAAGATAATTTTGAAACACTAAAGAACGTCTTTTAAATTAATTTAAATTTTTCTAGAATGCTTCTTTAATAAATGTTTTCTTGTCATAAATATTTATTTATAAATTGATACACCGTTGGAGATGTTTTACAGTAATTTTAAACTAGTTTTTATAGTTTCCCGTGATATTTGTCTGAGGAGGTTACAATAGACATAGATTATTACAATAGACCCCGTTCAGTCTTAAATGTTATTTTAAATCTCGTTTCAATCAACCAACCCTATTTCTGTAGTTGAGTGGAGAGTCGATTCAACATTTCGACTCAGATTCGACTCGGGAAAATGAGCCGGAAAGATCATCAGCTTGAGAACAAGAAAACAGGTGGTATTTCTGCAGTCTGATGCCGCCAGCGCCATCTTTTGGCCGAAATTAGAACTATTTGAAGGAAGTGCGTATTAAAAATTTATTGATATTCTAATAACAATACCGCAAACCGCGCATTTTTATCTCAAACCGTTTTTTTATTTTTTAATTTTAAAATGGGTCAGTCATTTATTGGACACCCGGTATATATATATATATATATATATATATATATATGTGTGTATATATATATATATATATATATATATATGGATCATTCCAAAAATAAAGCACCCTTTGGTGTCCCGACACTTTGTAATGTTATATTTTCTAAAATTTTGTTTCAAAATTAAATTTAAATATTGGAAAATATATTTTAAAGATTTTTTTCTTTAATGCAATTTTTAAATTTGGGATAAATTTCATTTATTGTTATTGAAATAACTTTATTAATAATTGTGTCCTGTAAAATGCCATGTCCCAAGTGCAATTTTTGATTTTTAAACCCTATTTTTTTACTACATGTATCGTTTAAGTTATCTTTTAGGATGTTTTTTATGTCTTTGTAGTCTTTATTTTATCCCTATATGCTTTAAATATTTTTGTAAATATTTTTTTCCATTTTATAAGAAAAATTCATGTGTCCCTTAATTTTTGTCCCCTGTGTTACCACCACCTTTTTCTTAATATTAAAATAAGAATTTGCAACTTAAATGTTCCTAACAGTAGTCATTCATGTACTTTTAGAGTTAGCATTCATTCTAGGTAGTCATTTTCCTCATTTGTTAAATTTTGAAGAATATTATCTAAGTAAAGGTGATTTTTGAAGGTGGGTGTGTTTTTTGTGTGTTTCCAGTGTTACTATTGATTTATTTTGATTAATTTTTACTTTTTTAGTTTATTGGCATTTAAATTGTAAGTCTTAGTTAAAATAAAATATTCCATCTAACTTTACATTGTTTCTATGAAAATAGTAATACATGAGTGATAATTTATTTCACTTTGTCTCCTGTGTTACTAGTCCCCTGTGTTACCGTGATATTGGTAACCATGTTGTTAAGAGGCAAAAAACCCAAGTTTAAAAATGAAATGCAACGGAATATCCTGTTTTTAATGCATTTGTTGGTCTATATCAGAAATACATTTTTAATTAATACATACGTACACTTTTAAGATTGTTAAATTTTTTATGTTCAATTAGGATGTCCCCTTTGTTATTTTAATGTCCCCTATGTTACTGACATTTCTTTTATCAGAACAAAAGGAATAAAAACTTTCTTATGAATCAGTTTTATAATATGCGCAGGCTAATATGTATAAATAAGTTTTACTATAACTTTATTATATTAGAGTAATTTTTACCAAGTTATATAAAGTTTTATATAGGGAGAATACAAAATAGGGTAACACAGGGGACATAATATGCCTATATCATGAAAAAAATATATACATAAACAAAAACTATATGGCACTGAAAAAGAACTTTTATATCAAAGTGTTAATATTGTAAAAGCAATTCTCTGTTTTAATAAGAAAAAATGAAAAAATTATTTAAAATTTGGTAACGCAGGGGACATTTTTCAGCCAATATGTCTGTGTTTCTATGTGTAGTGATAAATATTTTTTAAACAGTGTGCTGCTGATATTCAATTTCTACTCTTGAATATGTATATAACCTTCTCAAACATATTTTTATTTCATTTTAAATGAAAAATTTTTTGAAAAAAAATTTCTCAAAAGGGACCTTTATTTTTGGAATGGCCCATATATATATATATATATATATAAGTATTATTATTATTATTATTTATTATTATTCTATTATTTTTGTGTTTGTTACTACCTACATTTATTAAATTTTTAATATAATCGCGTGTTTGTTTATCAATCCTTCACGGTCATTCATAGTTCAAATTATATTAATTATTCTTTAGTACCACTTTTCCCGTATACCACTTCCCGTTTCCACTATCTCCGTATAATCTATCTCAAATGATCATAATGATGAGAGTGTCTTTAATCCAAAATATACAGAGCAAATAAATGTATACTTTTTCTTACACATCTCGTGCAAATAGGTTCCCACAAATCTTCGAAATCACTAATCTGGTGTCTGGAATCGGCTTAAAGTAAATATTGGATGACTGAAATTTCTTTGGCGTCTCATGTGTGACAATATGAGAAGAAAATTATACTTATTGCTGTCGCTATATCATTAGGTATTCAGGATATGTAATAGCGGATAAATAAAAAGAAAACAACATTTGGTGTTTATTTTTAAATTATAAAATATTTTCTTCTGTTATTAGCGTTATTATTATAGAATGTGATTACGGTCGGTTATTGATTATCTGTTATGATTTAAGAAAAGAGACCATTTTCATATAGTAGTATTTCTTTTATTCAAAAGATCAAATTAAGTAAAAATAAAGATAATTATACTGTCACAAAAGATTTGTAATCAAGTATGTTTAATAATAATTTTTAAAAACTTAGCAAATTGGCAGCACTGATTTCTGTTGCACCTTGAAATATGGGTAAAATATTTATTGCTGTAGCTTTGTCTAAAAGAAATAAAAACGTTTTCCAAGGAAAAATGCAATTAAAAATATCATGATTATAAGGTACATTGAATAAATTTCTTTCTGAATGTTTTCAGAAAGTTCTCAGTTTTGTTGTGTTTTTATTTATATTATTAAGAGCAAGATATTTAATTGCAAATAAAAATGAATGATTATTATAAAATTTAACTTAAAGATTTAATTAATTTTGTTTCATATTCATGCGTGCAAATGCTTAAATGTAATATTACTTTAGTATAACAAAACTACTGGGGGAAGGTGCTTCGCTAGATGATAAAAAAATACTTTTAGAAAAAATCAAAAAACATAATAAAAAAATAGATGCTCATTCCTGGTTTAGATCACTTTGGAAAAGAAACGCTGTCATAGTTTCAGTTTTGAACCAAATTTTCCGTAGCGGGAGATCTGGAAAAGAAAAAATATATTATACTGAGAAAACAATTGTTTATAAATAAATTCCAATTAATTTAGCGAAAAATGAAATCACACATTTTCTCATATATTTTTTTCAAAAATCACCTCAGTAAATTTCATGATTTTGCATTTAAAGATGAGACTAAAAATGTCTTAGAAAAATATATGATGGAAATATAAGGGTGTAGAATTTTTTTTTCGTATACACACTTAAGCGAAGACAAGATTCACTGTAATCGTATGTGATACATGCGAACTTTAAGACCCATTTTCTCGAAAACTACCAAACAGATTTTGAGGTAATTTGGAATCCGTTTTTACTGGGTTATGCTCAAATCTTATGGGGTTTTTTTGCTGACTAAAGCTTTTATTTGAAAGCATAGGCAATTTTTCGGAAAACTTCCATTTAGAATTTTTTTTTCTAAAACTAATTATAATATTTTCAATCTATCTGCCACACATAACCTTTTAGTTATGCTCTACAACCAAAAAATTATATTCATATCACTCGAGTACTTGAGGAGTTAATAGAGTTTTGATTGAAAAGTACATTTTTTTGGAAAGATAAATTTTTTATACATTTTTAACCTGTGTGAAGATCTTGCACAAGTTACCAAACACATGAATTAAAATACGCATAAACACTTGTATAGAATCTAGATACATATATTAAATGCGTATAAAATGTAAGAGTAGAATTCATATGAGTAGGCGTGGCGTTTCCGTCACGTTTTCCTTTAAAGTTGAAGTTGCGCTTTTCATTCTGAAAATTTGTAATATGGTCTTTGAGTGTAGGCGCGACCACATCCGTCGTAGTAAAATTGTTTCTATATTTACGATCGGCAGACAATCATCTTAATTAAGTTTTTTTTAAAATGATGATTTGACATTTTACTTTAAATATACATACCTAAAAATTCATTAAGGAAAAAAAAAACATTAAAATATGTGGATTGGAATAAATAAGGAGAAAGAATTAGAAATTCTGAAAATAAAAAAGAAAAACTTTTCATGAAAGCAATAATAAAGAAGACAAAAGCTCATTATTTACGTTATTTGAGGTTAAATTCCCGAATTGCCTGAATTATTACTATGAGGGGTAGCACTTCGCAAGAGCCGATAGGAAAAAAACCTAAGGTATTGTGCATAAGAAAATAACCTTCATTTCGTGGGATAGTAGTAAAAGGGGAATTTAATGATCCATGTCTGCCAGAAGTGAAGTGGTGCATAAGCCAAAAATTAATACCAATATTGGGTAACTCGTGGGTTTATCATTGCGTTTGCAGTAGAATCAAAGATATGAAATGATTGTACTACAAACAAAGTGATAAAACTACGATTAAACCACTAGTGGTAATAGTTTTTGGCTTAACTACCACTTCACTTTTGGCAAACAAGGGTCATTATATTCCCCATTATTACTCTTCCACGAAAAAAAAAATTCTTATTCTACTCAATACCTTAGGCGTTTGTGCTGTCGGTTCTTCGAATATATCAGTTAATATGGACACTTAAGAAATTTTTTCTAAAAAAATGGATTTAAAATTTTATGGTAGCACCACTGTTTTGCATTATTAATCATAAGTAAAAATGAACTAATGATATGAAATGTAAATTTTTTAATGCGAACCCTGTACATTCGTGGCATTCATTAGAATAGAATCCTCTGTTACGAAGTCAGTGCGACCAAACACTGTTCGATTAAGCGGGACTTCTAATAGGCGATTTTCTTTAACAATAATTAACATATTCATTTGTTAAGGAGTAAATTAAGTGTGGTGACATCTGTTAGTAACAGCGTTTTAATGACAGACTCTTTACAGCTTTGATCGGGTCTTCGCGATGCGCAGATTATATTATTTCTAATAACTAAATTTAAAATTTGCCGTTAATATATAAAAAAAGAATATTCAAATAAAAACTACAACTGTAGTATCATAGCAATAATCAGCCGATATGAATTTGAGGAGATTAAGTTATTTCGTCTGAAAAAAAGTACTGACTTTACATCTTAAGTGTGTCTAAAATAGTTATTTTTGTGTTTAGTAGTGATTAAAAATGATTCTACAGAATTGTCTAACAGGATCTGACATGTACTGTAAGAATCCAGCTTTCGTTCCAAATTGTTTTAAGGCCTTTAAAATCAGATTCGGCTGCATGTACCTCTTTAATTAATTTCTTTGTATACAAATAAATGCATAATTTTTCACAATCGTCCTTTTAATTTTCCTTGTTTTTTAATAAAACATGAAAGAAAAAAATCATGTCCCAAGCATATATTATGAGGCATCTTCCAACACTTTCAGATGTAACAAAACTGCACCGTTTATAAAATTAAAATATTACGTTTTATTTCACAATATAGAAGTTTATAACGCTTTTTAAAAACGAGTTTTAGCTATTAACATCTACAATTGGAAAAATTCGTAATTTTTTAGCATCCCTGTATATGATGTAAAAATTTGTATCTATTAATAAAATGCATTCCAAAATTTAGTGCATTTAAGAGATAAATATATTTCATATGAAAATTCTCCTTCAGCAATTCCCTCTAATAACGAGAATGGGATCCGAATACGTTTGTGCAACCATGTATATGGTAGTTTTAATATTGGTTATAATTTAGTTATAAGCTAGTTATAATTTAGTTCATTTAGGAGATAAAAATGTTTCAGATGAAAATGCCCCTTCAGCAATTCCCTCTAATAAAGAGAATGGAATGCGAATACTTTTGTGCAACCCTGTATATGAGGTACAGAATTTATATATAAAGAGTAATCTAGAAAAAACTAAGTAAATTTTAAAACGCATACCGATTTTTAAAACGTACTCTCCAGCAATTGTTACGCAATGGCAATACTGTAAACGATTTCTTTTCTGTTTTCCTGGCAATTAATAAAAAATGCTATGAATGCTCTGTTTTAACTTAATCGTACTGAAATTCAGTTATTTATATCAGTTTCAATACATTTGAAATAACGTAATGTCATTTAAATACTCACCAAACGATTTTCCCTCATATACCATAATGTAATCGAATTCTTTTGGGTGTCCCTGTAAATGAACCATTAGTTGTACATACTTCATATGCAATACAAACATCTTTTGTGTTCCTAAATAAGTTACATAATTTACACGAAAATCCGAGTATATTTAAGGGAGTTACAATGTGGAAGACGGCCAGACAGACAGACCAGCAGAATGTATAAGCACTTTTCAACTTTGTTGTTAAATGCTAAAAAATAAGTATTTTTCTGAACTCTGGAGTGTAATGTATTACATTTATGAGAATTAAAATGCATGTATTATTTTAAATTAATTTAATTTACTTTGAAATTCTATCCTTAACTTTTGGTTCTGAAAAACAATATTACACTCTCCAAATATTTCAGTTAAATTAGAAAAATAAGTTTTGTGATATATTTTTTTATTTTTTTATTGCTAGAATTGTTCTTTTTCATTCTTTCTCAAAATGTATGCGATCGATAGTACAACCTATATCTAGACTGTCGCTTTCTCTAATGAAGCAGTTTAATGTTCTATAAATAATACGGAAGAAGTTTTTAACCTGAAGCATAGATTTTCTTAAATGTTTGTGTAAATCGTTCATGTGGATTTGAAATGAACAAATATATTGGAATATTTTTTTTTTATCTTGCTTCTTTATTTTTGCAATAAATCTAAAATTCAACTTATTGACTTTCTTTCTGAAAACATCAATAAGTTAGTTTTAAAATTTTAAACTATCCAATAAAGGCATGTACTTTTTATAAGGTTTTATATCATAAAGTCCATGCATAATGTAAAGAGATAATTGAAAATGAAATCTGTCTATTTTTTTATACTAAAATTTTAATCCAAGTACAGAATTTAAAGTCTTAAAACAAAACTGTTTCATTTTTTTTAAAGCTTATGGTATTAAACTTTGAGGAGACTGTTTATTGTCTGACTGTAAATATAAGCAAATAAACTTATAACAAAAATTAGTTTATAATTAATATAAAACATCCCCCAAAAAATATCACTCTATGTATGAATGCTTTTGATATGCAAGCATTAATGAAAAACCTCTAGAGGTAATTTTAACAATTTAAGACGCATTTAAATTAATTTAAAAGGTGTTATTTAGTGTCTCCTACAGGTGACATCAAGTGTGAGGAGGTTAATTTGAATTGCTTAGGACTGTTTTAATATGAGCTATATGTTATCGAATTGAGCTAAATTAATTATAATAATATAATTTCTTAGAAAATAAATAAATTCATATGCAGAGCTACGCAAAAATCTAGACATATTGCCGTATATGAATGACAATTTTTAAAAGTTTTCAGCCGAGTTATGATTTTTTCCTCCTGAACTAATCTTTAGTTGAATATAAGACATAAAATATTGTTGATGAGATATAAAGTTGCACAATATAAAGAGTGCATTTTCGTCTATTAGGAAAAACTACTAGATCTGAGTATTGCATGTTTTAATATGTATTTTGTAACTAAGTTAAATTTTATCTCGTAGTATATATAATATATAGCTGGCGTACAAGAACTCGCACATGATTTCAGGTTTTTGTTCCGAAATTTTGAAGGTAAATGCTGCAATTTGATTTTTAAATAATATATGCTTTGTTTCTTAAATAATTACTAAGAAAATTGCACTTATTATTTTAAACATTGAAGTTCTGTTTTAGTATTCTGGAAGTATTTGAACGTGACGCATAATTTATGCATAATGCATTATTTTTCTTTCTTATTTATATTTTCATTTTAAAGTTTATAATTCATAACTTTATCTAATTCCCTTTCTAAAAAAACAGTTTTCAAATGCTTTGCATTGACTTAAACTTTTAAATGTCAATTATTACTTCACTGCTAGATATTGTTTTATTGATTTTGCTAGACATTATTTATTTATACAAAACATAAAAATTCGGTTTTAAAATCGTTTTTACTTTTTTTTAACAAAATTATAAGTACGGATAATAAAGAAAGTAATAATAATAATAAATAATAAAGAAAAAAATTGAGAATTAAAAATAAATTGAAGAATAAATGTCATAAATATTTTAAACCATTTAATAAACAAATATACTGCCAGAAATGTAATATTTAGCTCTCAAAAATTCACAATAAGTAAAAGAAAGAAGTTTAGAAAACAACACTTATCGCCAGAATTGTTCTTTTTTCTCCATTTTCAAAATATAAGCGATCGATTGACTAGTACATATCTATCCCAACTTCTTTTTTGAAAACAGTTTAATAACCGATAAACAACAACATTCAAGAAGTTTTCTGTCTCAAACATCGACTCCTTTTTAAATGTAAAAATATTTTCAATCGATTAAAAAAACAAAAACAAAGATTCTCATATTTCCCTTTTTCGTTTTTAAATGTGTTCGTAATTATGTATATTTGTAGCACCTATAGTCGTCGTTTCGTCTGTCCGTCTGTCCACCTGTCCCTCTTTCCGCACATAACAGAGCAAAAAATACCCAACCAAATCGTTTTAAATTTAACATATTTAATTGTTGTATATGTTTGTTGAGTTATTTCAAACTTTATGAAAATCGGTTGTTTAATTACAGGGATAATCAAAATTATTCAGTTATATTACTCCCAATGAAAAAAAAGCTTCAAATGCATGTTAATGATGTTACACTCTTTTATACATAATAATATATCTATGCATCGATAAATTATGTACTTAAATATATATTCTGTGCAATCTGTGGTGCAAAAAATATTTGCTATTTATTTACAGGATAATTCCAAAATATTCCAGCACATGATGGTATAGGGGGGGAAAGCTATTTGGATGACGCGTCATAGTTATATTTAACTGTTTCACATTTTAGGAAATTGATTTACTGTACTGAGGTTCATTACAAGTTTCTTTTTGTGCAATAGAAAGTATTGTATTTATAGGCAAACACAAGTGATTTTGGCCGCTATACTCTATCCGAAATACTATAAGCTATTACACCAAGATCTGAATATTTTTAAAACTTCGATATATATATTAGGAACGCAACTCCTTTGCTACGCTTCACGTGTAATTTCAGACACGTAATTTCCTTATATTTAAATTAACTATTGTAAACTCGAAGAAATAAATGCGTAAATTTACACCTTGACCTTTTACTCGCTGCATCAGGAACTATTCAAATTGATTTGAAAATGGTTTTTAGACGATTTAAGTTAATTCTAACATTGTATGCCGAATCTTAAGATGTTATGTAAAATAAAAGTACAGTTACAGATATGGAACGTTGTATGGAACGTTGAAAAAATGAATAACATTTTCAAATTTTGAAGACTTTTTGTCAGCAAATCATATCAGTATTATGCACATGTGAAAACAAAGGAAACATGGTAAAGTAAACATATTTTCTATTTTAGGAAAACAATTACTTGTCACTAGTATCAAAATGTTTATGAAAGTCAAAAAATATTTTTCAAGCATAAACTTTCAACAATGTTCACACAATTCCTTAGTGATTTTTTTGACAATTTGAGCATCTTCCTTTCATGGCAGATGACAACCAATAGCTACTGGATGAAGTGATTATGTCCATTCTTACTTGAGCAGTAGAATCTTTCATTTTTTTCTGAAAACATTAAGTTCAACTTTCTTGGCAACAGTTTCGATTTCATGATGAAGCTCCAGTGGCTTATAGCTTCGTTTGATCCGACTGAATAACTATGTAGTCTCCAAGCAGCAACAGCAGTCACACTTCGTTCATTGTCAAACACATTTCAACACCGTTTTTTTTAGAATACTGGACGATATGTTCCTGGCAAACAATCAAAATATTTGTACCACCCATATTCTGATTGTACAATATCATCAATAGAAATTTGTTTGAAATATTCTCTTGTCAGTTTTCAAGAAAATTGTGCTATGAATTAAGTTAGCAATGCTTCTACATAATGCGATATAACAATAAAGATACTGGTGTCATTCCATCATACATAAACCAATTGTATTAATAATAACAATCTCCTCGTTCTTGCTTGAGAAAAAGATTTTAAAGATTTTATCGGGCATTTATTGATTGAAAAATATTTCATAGGCACTTTGACAATAGAAGGAGAGACATATAGAACCTCTGACAAAATTGTTCGGTGAAATAATTCAGAAAAGGCGATGTGGCAACACTAACGAAACAAAGCGCTGTAGCTTCGTAGTGGCAGGTGTTAACCATCTGCCTACACCCTTATTCAGTTGAGAGTAGTTTACGTTCTGTGTAAGGCGTACTTTACAAACTGCTTGCTTAGTGAGTTGGTTCTTAACTAATGATTTGTTCTGATCATCGAAAGACACCGAAAGAAACTCATGAGGGTGGTGGAAATTGAACATCCACTGTACTAGCCAGATCATAAGCTTCGAGACTTTTTCCTATTACCGCGACTCAAACTGAAAGGAAATAGATTTGGCGATATTCTTGACTCAAACGAGACTTGTCGAGCTTTTGAACTCCATCCCAAAAGAAAACTTGTAATGTTTTTAGGAGATGTATAGCAGTTCCTAGCGGTGCATAGTTATGGGAGGAGATTATTTCAATGGAGAGTATGGTAACTTTCGTTAATATTGTCTCTATGTTAATGTTACAGGACTATATTGTTAGAGTCATTGAGACTTTATTGTCAGAGATTATATTATCAAATTTAATCTTTACTAACACTGGTGCGAAAATAATAATAATAATAAAAGGAGCTTTAAAAAAATAGCAACACAATCTTGTAATAAAGAACCGCCAATGTTTCACATAAGGAATATTGACATTTAAATAATCATAAAAGAAGAAAAATTGAGATAAATAATTCATTTATGCATACAAGTTCACAAACAACAGTAAGCAATACAATAACCATGATCACGTGACATACACTTCGATTCTCAAGTTATAGATGGAGAAAAAAGCAAAGACTACAAAATTTATTTTATGTTATATTTCAACAAGCTCCATGATAGGAAAAACGAAATAACTATTAAACAGCAAATTATAATCCACGTAAACTATCTTTAAAAAGATATATTTAAAATTTCAATTAGTCTCAACAAACATTAAAAAAGATAGCATTATATCATTAAAAAAGACAGCATTTTATAATCGGTGTTTCACCTGTTAACATATATATATATATAACCCTGCTGTAAACATATATATATATATATATATATATATATACATTACATGTACATATATACATATGTATACATTTATATATATAAGTGAAATAAGGGAAGGAAGGGATTATAGAAACGACGATGATATAGTGAAATAAAAATGATAAAAATCATGCTGTCATGATTAATTCTGTCCATGATAATTCCGTAAATTTATATCACAGCTGAAAAAAGCGAACTTCAATATACGTCGTGACCAATGAAATCTGGCAGAATGGTGTTTTAATGCTGATTTCTTTCAAAGAATAAAGAAATAAGTGCCATAAGTCTTTATTGTTGTCCAGTTTTTACTCGGTTACTCCACAAAATATTCCAATCTCTAGCAATACGCCATTCACGAAATACAACAAATCAAATCACCTCCTGGAAATAAAATACAAAAAAATGTTCTTTATCCTACTATTTTCTTCGTTAATTCATTATCACAGTTAGACTTCTAAATCCGTGTTATAATAATTTAAAGGGAAAAAAGTAACTTCGAAACACCGCAGCTTGGAGTAGCATGACGACTAACAAACGTTCGAAACAAGTTCGCACATGGCGGGGTTTATTTTGACAGTTAAAGGGAAGCTCAATTCTGATTTTTAACCTCGCGTCCGTGCGTTTCAATCGCGGCCATAATACAATGCAATCCGAGCTAAGGTTGAACCTAAGCATGGAACACCTAACGAACGGAATCAGAGGGCGGAGAGAGATCGTTTCCAATTACGCCATTGGCTAGCAAATGGGACGTCACAACTGAATTCTTTGATCATCGGCGAAAACTCACAGACTTAAACACAGGCAAAAGGTACGTAAAAACGCAATGCATTACGGGTTATGCAAACGATTTTTTAATAAAATATTAAAAATAAAGCTTCCGACAAAATGTTTTTATTCTAAAAAGAAGAAATGAAAAATAGAATAGATTAATATTTCGAAATAAGATATTAAGTTCTTTTTAGAAAAATAATAGCATATTACGCCGAATAAAGGAAAAGGGGAATTTAGCAGATAATTAAATGTTAGCATATTACTGAAATATAAATAAAAGTATATTTTTATAAAAATTTGGAACAAAATCGAAACGGGAAAATCGCAAAAAAAGTTTTACTATTACAGATATATATACACTGCTCCAAACAATTAAAGGATATTGCAGTTTTAGGTGGATTTTGTATCTGGGAAACTTTTTAGCGGTTTGATACATGACCGACAGACATAGTAGGTTATATGAGAATAAATTACACATGTTTGGCAGAAAAAATGCATTTTATTGCGCATTTTGTACAAAAGGAAAAAAACACAATTTGTGCATATGAGAAAAAAAGAATAAGAAAAGATGTTTTTTTCAAAGAAAATCATTTTCAGTATGGGGTATGGTTTCCACGGGCAGCCAGCAACGTTGAACACCTTGGAGGCATGGACTCAATGAGGCTATTAATGACGAGTTGGGGTAGTCTGCCCCACTCTTCCAGAAGAGCTCTTTCCAGTTCTTCGAGAGTTTGTGGGGGTTGTTGGCGGCCAGAAACTCGTCTTCCTAGAGCGTCCCAAACGTGCTCGATTGGATTCATGTCTGGAGAACACGCTGGCCAATCCATTCGAACGATTCCTTCCTCGAAAAGGAAATCCTCCACCAGGTTTGCACGATGTGGCCTGCAGTTATCGTCCATTAAAATGAAGTGGTCTCCGATATCTGCAGCGTAAGGGACTACAATAGATCGGAGGATCTCATCCCTATATCGGCGACCAGTCAGATCTCCATCTCGAATGATGTAGAGGTGAGTGCGCCCGTCAATGGAGATGTCACTATACACCAACACTCCTCCACCGCCAAATCTGACATTTTCGTGGACGAACGCAGGATTATTCCTACTGTCAGGGTCCCTCCAGATGAAAATACGCCTATTATCCGGATGCACAGAAAAACGGGACTCGTCAGAAAACAGAATATTGCTCCATTCATTTCTCCTCCAGTTGACATGCTCGGTTGCACACTCCCTGCGGTCGCGACGATGACTTCATGTTAATCTAACACATACCATCGATCGGCGAGCATAAAGACCTACAGCATGGAGCCGGTTTCGGACAGTCTGAATTGAAATCGTGGTGACTGTAGCCGAGCGAAGGTGTTGTTGGAGAAGAGTAGCGTTCATGTTTCGGTGTCTCCGAGCTGTTAACGCTAAATACCGATCTTCATTGGTCGTTGCTGCCCGTCTATGACCTTGCCCTGGTCTTCGGCCTGCACATCCACTCTCCAAAAAACGGTTCCAGATCCTGGAAATGACACTTTGTGACACTCCAATGGCTTGCGCTACTTCGGCTTGTGTTTGGCCCCCTTCTAACCTACCATTAATTCTCCAAGCTACTGAATCTGTCAAATCACTTCCCTGAGACATCGCACTCATCGAAACAAAGCAATCACTGAATGCCGATCATCCTTGTCTTCATTTCTTTTATCAAGTTGAAAGTGAAATTTCATTCGCTGACGCTGGATTGACGATTTTGACGTCGAACTCAAAATTTGCATACTCCACAGTTTGAAAACCAGAAAAATTTGCATTTGTGATTCTCTTCTTCTATTTTCAGCAAAAAAATTTCGTTTATATTTTTATTTTACATAAAACTTCAAATATCCTTTAATTGTTTTGAGCAATGTATATATATATATATATATATATGTGTGTGTGTGTGTGCATGTGTATACCTATACATATATATACATATAGGTACGTGTAAATCTATAAAATCATACGAAGCACTACACAAAAGAGTTTAAATACTTTTCTTACTGTAGCTGTTACTTGCGGAAATAAAATTTTAAAATTTGTTCTTCATTTTGTGTTTTCATTCACTTTGGTTTCATCTTTCACATATTTGAAATTTCGTTGGTGAAATGATTGAAATAGCGTCATTGTATTTTTAATGTATTAGAAAATATTTTATATTATTTATTCAACGCACAATTTTTCTATTTTGATTTTTAACTCATTCCAAAAACGTATGTGAGATATAAAATAATCCATTTCATGAACCGCATTTTTTTAATGAGAGATTTTTTTTTAGTAAAAAATAACAACAAATTCATTTTTTTTAATTGATAAAACCAATTTAAAAAATACATTTTTATGTATATTTTATACATGTTAAAAAAATTTAAGGTTTGTTTACATAGTAAATAACAGATGTTATTCTATAGATGTAAAATTACACAAATCTGTATACTTACTAAAATTGTATCTTTACACTTTACCGAAAAGTTATAAAATTAGAAATCTCGTTTTTGTAAAGGTACAGAAATCTGATGCTACACATAAGAATTTACTAAATTACATAAATCCTTTTAAAATCTTATCTATAACCCGAATTACAGTCTCATTAAACGTTCTAAGCAATTTTCTCAACCAATTTTTAATAACCTTGCAGATTAGCAAATAAAAAATTGGAATGTTACATTCATCTTTTAAAAAGTTAAACTTCAAACTACACTGTGTGTAAATTATTTTAAGATCACAAAAAATATTTTAAAAGGTGTTAGCTTACTTTTAATCCTTAGTACACTTTCAACTGCAAACACAGCCATCGACCGAGACTATAAAATAAAAAAAAATAAAATAAACTTTCACTCTACGTGACATTTAAAAATTAAGATCTTAATATTTACATTTTATTTGATATTGTCGGTCGATGGCTGTGTTTGCAGTTGAAAGCATACTAAAGATTGAATGTAATTTAGCACCTTCTAAATTTTTTTGTCACTTTTAAGTAATTTACACATAGTTTAGTTTTAATCTAATCTTTTCTAATCTTTTCCCCGCCGATGAATTGATTTATAATATATTCTTTAATTTTAGGCTTTTTAACAACGAAGTTTTTCATGTGGGTTGGATAAAATCACACATTGGATTGCGTGGTTATGAAATAGCAGATTACTTAGCAAAATCCGTCATTTTAGAAAATGTATTTGACGAAGTTTTTGATATCCCTGTTCCACTCCCATACATTAAGCGTCATTTAAAAAATAATATAGTCACGGTATGGCAGAATAACTGGGAAATGAGTTTGAAAGATAGGGATACCTATTTAGTGCTGACAAGACTGACGTCACTTTTCTTTGTTAGTCTTGAATATCTGCTTATTTCATTTCCACCCATGGTGCCTTTCCTTATTATTTGCATAAAATATTTAAAAGACTTACTGACAAATGTAACTGTGGAAGTATTGGAGATTCCACTTGGAGATATTTTACGTTATATATTTGGAAAATGCCAATTGATGCCATTTTGTTTTGTTTTTGTCCTCAATGAAACATTATCTTGGAACCTTCATAATGCATTACTTTCTAGATCGAACTATAAAAGATTTTTTTTATAAGGAACTGAATAAACTATATTCTTTTATTAAATACAAATTTTGATAAAAAATATTTTTGTGCAATATTTGCGGCGGACTGACTATTAAGAGCTTTTGATTTGAAATTCCAATTTGAAATTTTTGTTCTAATATATATGCGTGTGTGTTTATATGTGTATATGTGACAGTATATATAATTAAAAAAGAAAAGGGAAATATGTATACTTATTATATCTATATACATACATATATATATATATATATATGTATATGTAGATATATGTATAATTTTTTTCTTTTTTTCTTTTTTTATAGTTGATTTAGCAGTTATTATTGCCTCGTCATTTGTAACCTAAAATGATGTTTTAAAAGTATGTCTGTAATTTCAACATTTGTTTCATTGACGTATAATTCTGTTATATCTTATTATTTATGATTTTCTTTGTCTTTCGATGTTTTGTGCTCTGTTTTGGATACTAGGATGTCTTTGTAATATTTATTCGTTTTTTCGATCATTATTTATTTATTTATTTTATTTATTTATTTATTTATTTATTTATTTATTTTTAAATAATTATCGTTCCTTTTCTGCCTCTGTTTGCTTGTGGTTGCGTCGATGGATGGCGGAGAGGGATTTTCTTCCAGGGGTTGGTGCCTTTTTCATTTCTTGGTTGGCTCCCTGGTAGAGTGATTTAGTTTAGTTTTAAGTTTAACATTACAGATTTTTTGATTCAGTATTTAAACTTGTATCTGATGCAAGAATTTCTTTGTTGCCAGTAGGCAAAGTTCTAAAACCTATGTTTTTTAGAATTTTTTCAGTAATTGTACTGATTTTTTTCAGTGTTCTTCACCATACACATGAGCATTTAACCATCGTATTGCATCCACAGTTTATAACATTCCATTAATAGCATCATTTTTATCCATTTTCTCCGAAGCGCGTGTATGAAGTCAATAACATCATCAACCATAGGGGCCATTGAATTCAGATTTCTTAAAAAATATCGAGAGTTGAACATTATCTTCCATAAGCGCACCATACATCAAATTGCATACACTATAATTTTTGTATTTCATGAGAAATATTGAATGTTTCAGATTAATTTTTATTTTGTTTTACGAATTTTAGCATATATTGTTAGTTTTACCAACAGTAATGTTGCATACCTTCTCAGTCTAAAAAAATATAACAGAAATATACATCTGAGGTTATATTTACTTTCATAACTGTTTTATTTCTATCTCATTCTTATAATATGAGTTACCTAAAAAATTTAATATTTTTTAATAAGGCAGTTCAATAAAAAATTACGAGCAACACTATTGATATAATTTTATCTTTCAGCTATTATACTTGAAATTTAAGTTTAAAATTTATTTATGTGGATTTGAACAATAAACATACTTTATAGTAACTTACGTTTGCCAAATATTTCTTTGTCTCTTTCTTTTTTTAAATTTTTACTTTAAGAATAAATTACTGTGGCATCAGTTTTGTTTTTAAATCCACTCATTTTGAATTAAATATGTTGTTTAGAAACTGAATTTTAAGAATTTCTTTAAACTTTTGTAGCTTTAAAACATTTATTTAGACCAATCGTCAAATAGAAACATGTTTATCTTTCGAATTATTTAGTTTTTTATTTAATTCTCAAAATTAAAAACAACAGTAGAATATTACACATTTATATTGTGTTTTTTAATTGAAGAAATTTTATAATTTCTAAATACCTACATTGATGTATTTTTGTAACTCGAGTTTCGAATTAAAAATATATTTGTGAAACAACTTAGTATGAATTTAAAATGTATATTTTGAATGTGTAAATATTTGGTTTGCTTTAAGAGCTAATGAAATGTCTTACAATTTTCTTTTCTTTACGCATTAAAGTGTTAGGAAGATTTAATTGGTTTAATACAGTAGCCCGTTTTTTAAATGTTTAGCCTTTTACAATTCACTTACTATAAAAGTTAACTACCTATGTTATCGATTTTTTTTCTTCATGCGTTAAAGGTTTAGTAAGATTTAACTACTTTAATACAGATCCTGTTCTTCAAATGTTTATGTCATTATGTCATTGTTGATTTATTTTAATAGTTAATGACATATTTCTTCACGCATTAAGACTTTAAGAGGCTGTCTTTTTTAATACAGTTATCTCTTGTTCAAATATTTATGCGTTTCATAATTGTTTATTTTATGAGTTAATAACATAGGTTACCGATTTTCTTTCTTCCAGAATTGAGGTTTTAGTAAGATTTGATTGTTTTCATACAGTAGTATCTTGTTCAAATATTTATGCGTTTCATAATTGTTTATTTTATGAGTTAATAACATGTTATCCTTTTTCTTTCTTCACACATTTAGTATCCTTTAATTGTTTTAATATAGGAGTTTCTTTTTCAAACGTTTATGCATTTATAATTTGTTTACTTTAAGAGTTAATAACTTACTGTACCAATTTTCTTTCTTCACGCATTAAGGTTTTAGTAAGATTTAATTATTTTAATACACTGAAAAGAAAAATCTGTAAAGGTACTAAACATTTTCTAAGAAACTGGGATTCCAAGAACTTTTCATGTTATAGTAACAGGAAAAATCCATTTAACCGATTCTAAAACTTGAATTTTTGCTGTTACCGTTACATGAAAAGTTCTTGAAATCCCAGTTTCCTAGAAAATGTTTAGTACCTTTACAGATTTTTTTTACAGTGTACATTAATCTTTTCTTCAAATATTTATGCGTTTCATATATTTTTTTATGAGTTAATAATATATGTTATCGTTTTTCTTTTTTAACGCATATGCTTAAATTGTTTTAATACGCGAGTCTCTTTTTCAAACGTTTATGCATTTTTAATTAGTTTACTTTAAGAGTTATTAACTGATGTAATTGACTTTCTTTCTTTACGCATCAAGTTTTAGAAGGATTTTATTGTTTAATACAATAGTCTTTTGTTTATAAATTTGTGTGATTTATATTTTTTTTTCCTTAGAGACTTTCTTTCCCATTTTTAAAAGACGCTGTTTATGTGTTGTTTTTTTTAAATTTGTATGAAAGTATTTCATAATGCTATGTTCGATGTATGATTATTCTTTCTTGTTCTTTATCTGATTATGAAAACGTAACTAACCTGAAAAATAATTAATACTGTATGGCAAAAGGTCACCAGTCACTTTCAATTTTAGCATTTTGTTCATTATCTAGAAAAATAAATGAAGAATTAGTGTGTAAACATATTAGTACCGGTCATACATTTTCGTGGATTTTTTTTCCGATACCCCTCAGAAAATCATCAACAAATTGAAAAACATTTGAAGAGAAAATGACGTCACTATTTAAAACATCTCATTTTTACTCATAACGATATTTCATTTCAATATTTCTTTTCATTATGGACACTGAGATTGAGATATTACTTTCAGATGACTTCAGTTAGTAAAATAATGTCACAGTAAAAATGAAATTAGTTTTAACCTCCGATGCTATTTCTTTCAGAAAAGCTAAAAAGTGTCGTGTCAAAATTTGTGGCACACTTTTACTTACCTATCATACGTAGTAATGTCTTCCGATTGTTTTGAAAATCGAAAAAAAATTTTTTGACGGATTTACTCGTTTCAGATCCTGGAGATTCCGAAAAACATATTTTTAGAAAAAAAAATTGCAATCTTTTCAAATAAAGGAATGAGAGCTGGTGTATTTATGACGACTTACAGTTATCATATGGCTCTTTATGGAAAAATTGATTAAAAAAATTTTTAATGACTTATTTAAATAAATAAATAAATAAATAAATGACTCTTTTTTTACAATTTAAATCGGAAGCGAAACTGAATTCTGCATTAGTAGAATCTACATTCATCTTGTTTAATATATATTTTTTTAATTTCAGCATTCATTTCGATATTATGGTTACAAGATTGAAAAAACTTAAATTCTAAATAAACATCCGTTTTCTTAATTTTTTTTTGTTTTTGTTTTTAAATATTTACTTTAAGAATAATTATTGCGGTATCAGTTTATTTTTTTAAGCGCACAAACTTTTTAATTTAAATTAGGTATTTTCGACTTAATTATAAGAGTTTGCTTAGATTGGACTAAATACAAAATAATTAATTACACAGATCAACTATGAAACAGAGGCACGTGTTATCAGCCGGATTATCTATTTTTTCATTTTATCCTCAAATTGAAAAAGAACTATTGAATAATCCATATCTGTGCTGTATACATATATTTTTTAAATGCGGCACATTTGTAAATTCGAAATACCAGCACTCTTTTTAAAACCAAGAGTATGGACTTAAAAGCTTTGTGAAAGATGTATTTGTTTGTATATTTAAAATATACATTTGGAATGAATATATATATATATATTAATTAATAAGTTTTTGTTTACAGAAATAATTAAAAAAATTTATTTAAAAAGTAGTTTAGCATTATCTTCAGAAAAATTTATATGAGGTGTACTTACTTCGTCGTATACATGTACAGTTTGCCATACGCATACATTTTATAAAGACTTTCCGTTATTCGCATCATTTTTTAATTAAATTTCTTTCTAGAGCGCCATGCGGTACATAATTCTGTTAAATGGTTTACATTATTTTCTCTAAGCGCACCGTCATCAAATTACACAATTACTCTATGTAATGCATGTTTTATATGCAATAAACATACTTGCTTTATTGCATACAATGTTTTGTCTTATAAGGACATGGCATGTTTCATATATTTTTTGTTATTTTCACATACTGTACATAAATACGCATACATATCATTAATGCGCTATCAATAATATCGCATTCTTTCTAAACCCAAATCAATATAAGTATTCACAAGAAATTATGGTTATGTTAAAATTGTTTTTCTTTCATCTCATTTTTATAATATCAGTTACGCATAAATAATGTTTTTTTCTCTTTTAATTGGGTATATCAATGAATAAAAACGAAGAACACCGAATATAGTTTTTACTCTGAAGTAGTTATTTTACATTTATGATTACAAAAATGTTTTATGCGAATTTTAAATAAACATACATTTTAGATACATTTGTTTTGTCTTTTAATATTCACTTTAAGGATAATTACTTCGGTATCAGTTTACAGTCTCAGTGCACGGTTACAGTTTACAGTGCATCAGTCTTTAAAACTAACTAAGTTCTTTTTGATTTTTAATTTTAAAAATTTCTTTCATTTGAAATAAGCATAAAAGAAACATTTGGGACAATCACGAAATCGAGGTATATTAATCTTCAATATTATTTAGTTTTTCAATTCATTCTGAAAATCTAAGAGAAATGCAGATAAATCCATATCTAGAATGTATTTCTTTTAAATGAAGCAATTCTATAAATTCTTAAGGTTAACATATTCTTTTTAACTTCGATCGTCGATTTAAAAATATATTTGTAAAACTATTTAGCATGGATTTAAAATACATATTTATGATATGTAAATATTTTGTTTACTTTTAAGAATTATTAACGTGTGTACAGAGATATTTTTTCTCGCGTACAGAAGTTTTAGTTGGATAAAACTGTTTTAATTTCTCAGTCTAATATTATATTGCGGTTCTTTATTTAGCTAATTATAAACTATTATTTATTTCTTTGGCTCTAAAAAGGAAAAATGTAAAGCTTTAATGTCTCAGTGTTTTTAATTTTTGTCACGTACACTGTAAAAAAAAAAGGGTCGATCTACTAAAAAAAAATTAGTGATTTTTGTAATCACTAAAAATATTTAGTAATCTTACTCGGTTACAAGGAATCTGTAAGAATTACTAGAAAAAAAAGCTATCAACGAATAGAGTTAATAGTTTTGCATTTTTAATAGCTATTACTAAAACTCACTTGGTGTGGCCGTGATAACCTAGTGATCATAGCACCGAATTCCAGGCTGAAAATACCCGGGTTCGATGCTGGACGCCGCCAAGTATGCCCCGAATGTATGCAATGTAAATACTCGTTAAATAAAGGGAATAGGAAAATCCTGTTGTAGCAGTTACAATGGGTAATGATCTCTGGACTTTCATCCCCTTTAGAAACATGTCAGAATAGAGCAGGTAGCAATGTTTGTTGCTGCCATCTATTGCGGCTTCGCCGAAAATCTTCCACTTCAGAGGTCTGTCTTTTTATACCACTGGATGCAGCTCGAAGGAAGCATTTTATAAAGTTAAAATCGTTCTTTACACTGTCCGTAAATACAATAGGACAAAATCTACCGCAATCATATTTTCCCACTAAAGAAAATTATACATATATGTTTATTTAGAGGCACTTCTAACCTACCACGTACCTTTTACTGTCAAATACGAGATGGGGTGAGAGAAAGGAATATCTTTATTCTGTTAATTAGAAGAAGATAAATAAACTTCTTGAGAACACATTATTCCGTGTACAAACGTGTCATTCCAATAACTTCATTTCTTTCGGTGTTGCACACATTAAATAATTTTAATGAAAAAATAAGCAACTTGTTTATAGTGGTAAAAATAATTAAATGTAATTAATATGCATTTGTCAAATAACTCATATTTTAAGTAATAAAATGTTTCATTTGAACACATTCTAGGAAAAAATACGAATTTTTAAATAAACTCCTGCGTATTCCAGATAATTATGCAAATCATTTTTTTTCTACAAAGAAATAGCATTGATCAACTTTATAATACAGAACAATAGATTTCTCTTTAAAAGGTATTTAGCTATAAAAATAATTTGAGACAAGATGGGGATTTATCCTACGCGCCTGCTAACGTTTCAAAAGTTGGCACATCGGCTGAAGGGTTAATGTTTAGAAAGAACCTAGATTGTACCGCGAATTCGGTTTATGATTATATTGTCTCCCATGAAGCATGATATAACAAGGTGGTACTGTATTTAGAAAATTAGTACACAGTCGGGACTCTTTAATTCAAAATCGGATAAATCGAATCTTCCCTTAATTCAAACTAAACATGAAGTCCCAAAATTTTCGATAACAGAATAGCGTTATTTTTTTTTATTTATTCGAACTCATTTCCTCTTGGCATCGTTTAATTCGAACTTACGAGAATTCCATTTTTTTTTTAGTTACATTCTCAAGAAATTTAAATCGTTGAAATAGCTTTCATTCATTTTTTGTCAGAATTGTTCTGAACTAGCATGCATGTAATCCCATGAATTTGATATCGGCTTTCCTAGTGACCCGTCTGTCCATCAATGACACTTCTACCCCTTTTCCATTGTGCTCGTTCTTAATCTCGTAATTTTTTTTTTTTTTTTTTTTTTTTTTGTATTCGTATCTTTTAATTTGATATTAAGTCACAATGTGATCATAAGAGACGAAATAAATTTAAAAAGTACTATATCATTAATTAATTTGCAATAGTACCCATTTAAACATGGTAGCGTTTCATACTTTACATAATTCGAACATTTCTTGTGGTCTCAACGAGTTCGAATTAACGAGAGCCGAATGCATTAACATAAATGATCGTAGTTCTTCAATTTCAGAATTTTCTTTCAAGGACACATACTATCATGAAAATTACCTAAATATTGATTTTTTTTCTAATATTTACTGAAAGCTTCTTTAATTGTGAATATTTTGACGCTTATACGACTACTGTATCGCGAGATATTGTTATTTTTTTAATAGATTCAGCACTATTAACTGTACAATTGAAAACTTTAAACTGTTTTTTCTCCCATATTTTTAAAACTCGATTTTCAATAACTGCTAAGGCTTTTTAGCAAATGTTGATAGAGGCTTGATTTTTTTCTTTGTGCCCTATGGTGTATTTCATATGCATGGATTTAACATTCAAATTTATAATTATTAGTTTTTTAATATTAAAATTCAGAGTTCGTTGAATTTTCTTCATTTTTTAATATGCATAAAAGAGGAAAATCATATTAAATGTAAAATCCCACACATATAATAATTCATGCACAAACTTATGTAGTATCTCAGCAAACACAGAGCTATCGGTAAACAATCGGACCACAACCGCTTTGCCGTTGCCGACGATATCGGCACGATATCGTTACGCCGTATCGGTTCCGTACCTTTCTCGAAACTCCGCGCCGAGCGGCTGTCGCCCGACTGTTAGGCACACAGTCTGTCTGCTATCGCGACCCCAGCATAAATTGAAAAAAAAACGTGTTGGTGTCCCCATCTATGATTCATCTTGGAACTATATTTGTTAAAAATCCCAAAAGATGTACTTCAGTGTAGGATGACGTTGGGGTCGATCTCAGATTCCTAAGGACAGAACGTGAGAACTTTAATCAATTGACTCCTGACAAGGAAGGTGTCCATACGGGCATACTACGAAAAATCTGAAAAATTACAAAATGTTCTTTTCACGAGGATACATACGTTTATAAAAATTTTGACGGAACCGCCATACAGCGTTCGTAAAAAAAATAATGAAAATTTCGTTATTTGGCGATTTTTTATCGATTGGCGAGAGAATGCAGTTTCAAAAAATACTTTTTTATGTCGAATACGCTTTAAGGAATAAAAAGTTTCATGTTGAACGTATTTAGGTAAATTTAATTTAAACAACTTTAATTTTGTCAATTTTAGTTTGCTTTAAGTATAATTTTGTTATATTGATGTTTATATGTATTTATATTGAAAATTTGTGATTTAAAACAAAATTCATAATTTAAGTTAAATAAATTGTTTCAAGCTTAAAATCCAATTGAGCATGGTCAATTCAGTTTCGTTGCTATGGAAACATCTGGCTTTTAATTTTGAATATGCTTAAATGTGTAACAATATATATTTCTTTCTATAAGAATTTTTTATATATAAATATATTGTTTCCGGTCATAAATTAAAGGCAATAACAACAATCAATCTATATATGTAATACCACACATATATATATATATATATATATATATATATATATATATATATATATATATGTCTATATATGTGTATATAATACATTAAACTCTTTCATTGTTTATTATTAAATTCATTCAATACCATTTACACGTATTCTAAAAATCGAACACTTTTCAGTCGTATTAAATCGTTTGCTTTTGGCGGGGAAAAGTGCTGCTCGCAAAATCATGTGACATTTTCGTCTCTTCACGCCAAATATTCGAAAGTATTTTATTTTTTACCTACTTTCTGCTGTGATTCCGCCGCTAATTTTGACTGATCCTTTATTACATACATAAGTAGCTTAATTAGTATTTTTTCCAAAAAAATCTGAGTATACCCAGTATGGAGACCTTCCTTGTGAGTAAGGAAGACGATTTTATGGGGTAATAAGTGGAAAGCATTTCGTTAAGGTTTGCGTTTGTCGTTAAAGGTAATTAGTTGATGGGAAATTTTCAATTTTGATGTGTGTTTATGTTATTTTTTATTTGTGTACTATTAATTAATGTAGTATTATTCATTTATTTATTTTGTAATTATCTTATGCTGAAATAAACTAAACTTAATACAAACTTAATATTCAAATGAATGAAATAAATATCATAGCGAATTTTTTAAAGCAAACAAAATTATTTTTCTTACAAATTTAAGAATTATTATGTATTTAATAAAATGAATTATTTTTAGAGGTTTTTTATTAAATAATATATCTTTCTTAAGATTCATAATGTAACTACATTAATTTATAACTACATGCATATATTTTTTGCATGGTAAAACTTATTTTCATAAATAGTAAGTTGAAAATACATAAATTTTAATTATATTAAGAATTCATTTTGTGTCATTTGTTATTTATCAATATTTTTAATTTAAAAATAAAACAAAAATAATAATTTATATCAATATTTTTTTCTATAGGTAGGTAATTTTTATAATGGAGGATATTTCTGAATATTTCTGTAAATTTAGGAATCTTTAGTATATAATAAAATCGGGGAATTTAGAAATTTTTTCGTTGATACAATTTTTGGTTTAGGAATTATAATGTAATTAAACGTGTTAGATTAAATAATACATATTTGTAACAAAAATATATGAAGAAAATAAGTTTGTAATTAATCGCTTTTTATTAAAAAAATTAATTTATGCCATTTTAAATATACTCTAGAATATATTTTTAGTGAATATTTATTAATATGATTTATTTTCGTTTAGTTATTTTTTAAAGGGGGGGGGAGGGTCAAAATCTTTCATTTAAATTTTAAGGCTAAAAAGCTGGATAGAATTCTTATTCTTTTATAGCTTGTAAAACAATTTTATACATTTTTTAATAATTTGTTTTTAAATAAAATAAAAAACTATTTCTTTTAAAAAGAATATACAATTAGAAAATAAGTTGAATTAACTTATGAATTATTTTTTATTATTATTATTAAAAAACATTATTATTTATAAATATATTTATTTATAAACATTATAATGAATAATAATTTTAAGGAGCGATTAAAATATGTTTTTTGCTGACTCATTGTAAGTTCTTTTTTAAATGAATTAAATATGTATATATAAATAAATATTGGCTATTTAAAAAAAATTATGTTAATGCCTGTTAGCATTTTATATGAAATATATGAAATTGAATCTTCCCAAAACTCAAGCAAAATTTAGAAAAAAAAGTCGGTTAAGAGTAAAAATTCTTAATTCGGTCCAATGCTGTCAAATCTAACAGGGCCTCTCTCAGAAATCACGTATCGGTCCTGTGTCACTTGCCGGTATAATTCGCATGCCGATATAAAATCATAAAAGGACTGTTTACGATAACAGGCAGCTGTAAAAGCAGATTCTTATGTTTCAGTTGTCGACATGCTACCGACACATTACCGAAACCACTGCGCCCATGCCGACACATAAACGACACTGCCAGCTGCGGTCTGATCGTGTGTCGAAAGGCATGTGTTTGTTGATATATTCTAAAGAATTTGGAAAAAAATGATGCAAAAATATACATAATTATAAAAGTAGTAGAGATTTTTAAAAAGTTACATAAAAAATGAAATAAAATAAGTTTTAGTAAAATAAGCTGTTTTATAAGATTTTAAAAAATTTAATTTATAGTTTTAAGTATTGAGCCCCCACAAATTATTAAAGTATTTTTCAAAATTGAAGAAAGGAATTTAGAGATAGTGTGTCCCCTTAATTTAAAAAAAGATTTTTATGTTTTCATTTGAGGTTATTTGTATTAATTAAAATCGAAAAATATTACTCATTTTAGGTATACATTTAAAATCATATTATATATATCTATATCTATATCTATATATATATATATATATATATATATACTTATATATACTTAAATAAGAAACACTGGAAATTTTCCATCAGATTTTTTTTTTTAAATTGTTAGGACAAAATCTCAGCATTTGTTATTATCTAAATTGTATAAATCTAGAATAACTGACTCAAATCGAATTTCCCTAGCCGCACTGGACTCATTT
Organism: Maratus speculifer; assembly: GCA_964019185.1. Lineage (NCBI taxonomy): Eukaryota > Metazoa > Arthropoda > Arachnida > Araneae > Salticidae > Maratus > Maratus speculifer. The sequence goes on along the minus strand of OZ025294.1, from coordinate 198,853,022 downwards.
AATAGGATGAACATAATATTTAAATAATAATTACTGCCCAGGAATAGTGAAAAAAAAGCTACTGGCATTGTAGTAATGGATTTTGTCATAATCGACTCCGGCTGTACTCGTTTAAATGCTCCTCTTTACTACTAAAACCATTGGTATATTTTTTTGTCTCCTGAGTTTTGTTTGTTGACAGCCTGAATTTAACTACCTAATCCCACTATTATGCCCTCTATTTTTTCTAAAACCAACCCTATTATCCTGCCTTTAAAGGCTCCTCTTTACTACTAACACCATTGGTATATTTTTCTGTCTCCTGAGTGTTGTTTGTTGACAGCCTGAATTTAACTACCTAATCCCACTATTATGCCCTCTATTTTTTCTAAAACCAACCCTATTATCCTGTCTGTAATTGTTATTATTTCTACCAAAAGGGTATTAACGCCGCTTGTTTTTATCATTGTTTTTATCCATTCTGAACACTTGCAAATCACTTCTTTGGTGCTCATAACCCTTTCTGTAATTATATTTCTATAATTACCTTCAATTAATTCTTTCACACTAAAAATTTACACAAAATCTGACATATCGCACAAAAGATTGCAGAAAAAGAAGTCCTTCCGGCCTTTACCTGGAGGAAGTGGCAACTTTAATATTATTTATTTAAAAAAAAAAAAAAAGAGTTATTTTATGCAACCATACAAAGGTCAAATTAGTGAAACACGATAATAGAAGATTCAATACTTGTTTATATCAATACTGAATATGAATAGAAATTTCGAGAAATTAATCAACTTTATACAATCTGGTTTTAGTTAAAGCGATTGATATTTGATCGCCAAATTCGGCGATATAATGAAGTCCCAGCAATTTTAAAACAACTTGATGGGTGAAATTAACCAATAGCCTTTTCCAGATTCTAGTAAGTTCTGTGGACATGCTCACTCACGTCGAAATCGGATGATATATCCGAGTGTTGTCACAAGCGAATAAATTTTTCAAAAGGCCACCGACTTTAGAAATTCAAAGTGTTATAGTTCAGCCATTTTTAATGATATAGACAAAATAAAAAATGCTCTGGAATATTTGTATGAAAATCAAACACATAGAAGAGAAATATTTTTAAATTTCTAATTTTTATGTACTTAATTTTAAATTTTAATTTAAAAAATAAATAAATGGCTGCCATTTTGAAACAAGATGGCATATGATGTTGATGATGAATTCGGTCGAAACATTTGTATGTACTATGTACACACTAAATTATATCCATATTGGTTCATTCATGCCCATGTTATTATGAGACAAAAGTCAAAACATTTCAAAATTTTAGCCATGCTAGAAATTCAATGCGATATAACCCAATTTTTTAAAGAAACCGACAAATAAATGCTCTGGAAGTGAAATATTCGTTAAACACTAATTAATCTATATGGATAGCTAGTGTTAATGCTATTAAAGTAAAAGGAATTTTTTCGATAAACTTTTCAAAAATATTTTAGACCCCGAAAGGGTTAGAAAAATAAGAGATCGCAAACTACCCGGCGTAGCCAATCGTTAGTCCTTTACTGTCAATAAAATGATGGAATTAGTCAGCCCGTGTTATAGCTGAGCCTTATTAAATGTTGCCGGTACTTTGCCATTCAATGGAACGAACACTTATATCTTATTTTTGGAAATAAAAAAAATGAAATAAAAGAACCAATGGAAATGAACACAGTTATGTAACAATTTACTTTTACATTGTCTTTGCAAATATAAAAATCGTTGGATGTGACAATCTCAAAACTTTCTTCTATACAGGGTGTCTATAAAAGAACTCCGGGGTTTTGAGGCAAAATATTTTAATGAAATATAAAACATACATACATGTTTTATACATGACTGAAAAGCTTCCATTTTTAAGTTTTTGTTAACACTTAGTAAAGTTCTATATGAGCCCCGTTAGTGGCACGGCAGACGTCTAAACGGTATTCTACCTCTTCCCATGTCCTGGCGAGCATGTCTGGGGGGACGGTTGCCATACAATTGACTATTCGTTCCCTGTTGATCTTGGTAACCCAACTCCAGGCTACGTCTTGTCAAAGATTTCTTAGGGCTTCGAAGGCATGAAGCTCGGATTCTGTCCACTTTCTCTTGAGACACACTCGGCCTACCAGGCGACTTTTGCTTCAAAACACTTCCTGTTTCCTTAAATGCACTGAACCATTGACGAATGGTTTTGTCAGAAGGTGGGTTAACACCATAGTTACGTCGAAAGTTTCTTTGTACGGTAACTACAAACTTCGTTTCTATGAGTCAAATAGCACATTGAGCCTTTTGTAGCGGAGTCGCCATTATTTCAAGGTCAACTCCCTGCAGCGCCGCCAACAGTTGATGCAAACATTCCCAATTCGTATGAGTAAAACTTTTTGAGCCACTCTTTTCAGAGAAATCGACTAAATTTTGCTATTTTTTATAGTTAGTGAGATTTGAATTTTTAAAACCCCGGAGTTCTTTTATAGACACCCTGTATTATTTATGTTAATTACCACAGTGTCAAAATTAAATGACAATCTATGCACATGGTCAGTTTCTAATGCTATGAAATCCCGTGCATTAGTTTTTGAAATAGCAATTGCGGAATTGTGAAAAATGCAACATGACAGCATCGCCGTTTGTGCTACTAATATCAAAACATAATCAACATCAATATATATCAATTTGTACAGGAATATGAAGTATGATGAAAATTCGTGAATTTGTTCTTGAGAGAGAACAATTGCGGGAACTGGAGAAGAATTCAGCAAAGAAGCGCCACATTTTGGGTAATTGACACCAAAATGTAAATCGAATTAATTCATTCTAATGGTTAAATGAATCTAAAGACTGATTAAAAACCGTATATTTATTCTGTAGACGTATTGCAGAAATTGTGATTAATGCAGCATACAAGTGTCGAATTTTGGCGATTTACACCATAATGTAAACAGCATCAATTCATGTTAAAGAATAACCGAATCTGATATTTGGTAGAAATTTATTCCTTAATTCTTTAGAGTTATTCCGGAAATCGTAAAAATTGTAGTATGTCAGCTATGTTTTTACAGCAATATACACTACAATCTAATTAGCATCAATTTGTATCAGGAACTAATTAAATATGTTTTTTTTATTAAATTCAACACATTAATCCTTGAGATTAAACGTCTACATAATTTATCACATACTTACAGACATTTTGACGGCCGAACAGACAGACAGACTCACAAACACATAGACTTATACAGACAGATATATATTTGTAAAAAAAGTATTTGTATCTGATCTTTCACCCCGAATAAAACGTGTAAATCCGTTAAAACCAGAATTCGAAAATTTTTATTAATGCAATAGTTAATCCTTCTAATGATAGAAGAAAGTAATAAGTACTGTAAAGACAAATTTAATGTTTAGAATTATCTAGTTTATTTATTTACCTCATTGTAAAAGTATAAGGAATAAAATCAGTCATAATAAGTCAATGCCATCTAGACTGTCTTCGCTCGAACTACTCAAATTAATAAAATATTAATGCAGACACTTCTTGAAAAAAAAAATATATTTAAGTTTTCCTTTGAAAATGATGGATTTTCTAATGAATCTGAAATAAAATTTTATAATACTTGTTTATTTTTTACATTCTGGTTTATTTTTTTATGTTTTACCAATTTTTATGCTAAAAATATTAAATGTTTTACAATTTTTAAAAAACCTTTAGCATTATAATGATAAACATTTTTTTTTAAGTTTTCATAAACATATAATTAGTGCTCGAAAAATGGTTTTTAACATATTTTTTTTTCACCTCATTAAAAAAACTGTTTGAGATTTATAATATACATTGTGTCTATATTGTGTTGTTTTTATGCGGTAATTTTAAGCATTATGAATACCAACATAAATATATTTTTTGGATTCTCAGAAATCGATTAAAAAATATCTTTACGAAAATGTTTAAAATGGATTTTAAAGAAATAAAATTATGTTTCGGTCGCATTAATATTTGATAATGCATTTGTCATCGAATTTCATCTAAACGCATTAAATGGTTCTGGTGAAATGTGTTACGTTAGAACTTCTTTATGCGCATTTCAGTATTATATATAATATATATAAATACACCGGTACCTGTCTTAAGTGACTGCCTTTGGGACAGGCTAAAATGGTTACTATATAGAGGTGGTCATTTTATGGAATATCTTTCAAAACGGTACATTAAAATAATGTCATCTCAAAAAATAAAATAGAAATAAGGAAAAATGAGCTTTATTAAATAGTGAACTGATTAATTAACAATAATAACTAATTCATTAATTTAAAATGTGTGGAATAAAGGATAATTTACTTGAAACCCAATTATTTCTTTTGAATACCGTTGAAATTCTACAGTAATTGATTTAAATAATTCATACCGACAAGGTACTCTGTAATTTATACGCATTTTTATCTTCATCGCAATTGCATAAAGGTAATGTTTCTATGAATGGCAAAATAAAATTTCTAGTAAAAATCACCTTAGAGAAGTGCTAATATCATTACAACAAGAGACAAATCGGTCTCTTTATACATTAAGCAAATAATTACTATAAGAGATAAATTCTCGTACTTTTTTTAATGGACCAAAATAAAATTTCAGAAAATGACCACTTTAGACTTTCAGTTTGAAATTTTTCAGCATGCAGAAAAATGGATGGTCACATTTTACAAGTTCAAATAACATTGACATAAACAGGCTAACTGGTCAATTTATACAGGAAGACACATTAGAGTGGTCACATTACTGGACAATTCTCATACTATTTTACATGAACACAAGTAAAATTTTCCAAAAGCAGTCACTTTAGCCAGGTGGCCACTTTAGCAAGGTGGTAACTTTAGCAGGTTCCACTGTCTGTAATATCGGTATTATATAGATATATATTTATATTTCCTGCCAACTTAAAGACAAAGCGCCGTTTAATTACAATATTGGAAAAAAATGAATGGTATTTTTAATATAACAGACTTAAATAATAATTAATCAAAACTTTTAGCAAAAAGAATTATCTAAAGTTTTTAACAATAAGATACCTGTGCCTAATATAGACACCCTAAGAAAAATTTATTTTTTTCACCCTCTTGTACACGTGATAGGACTCCAAAAATACATGACCGTGATCTTTGGACTGTTGACTGTCATTTTTAAAATTAGCGACATTGTAACTATTCCGGCTTAATTTAAATGATAAAAACAAAAAAATGTTTACTAACGTCCATATAAGGAACCACTAGTCTCTATTATGGACAAGTGCCTCCTTATTGATCTACTACACAGGATGTATGGAAGAACCACTCTTCTATGGAATTTTAGAGGAGAGGGATAAAAAAATATATCTTAAAGTATTGCAGTGGAGGGAAGGACACAGCAAATATCTCCGGACAATGCACTTAAGAACGGGAGGTCATTCTCGTTTATGGCTCTTCGAAGACCGATGCAAAACACGTCAGTTATTACAAAATATTATGAAATAATGTAGTTAGTTTTGCTTAGCTTTTTTTTTGGGGGGGGGGGGGGGAATCTGAAGATTCACCTGCTGTACTTCCAATGTAGACATATGGTGTCCACATTGGGAATCGGGAATAGTTTTATTAAATCTTGTAATAAATAAATAAAGAAAAGTTTTTTTAAGCAATATATGCAATAGCAATCGAAAATATGTTTTAAAAACTTTCTAAAACATTCCATTTTTCAATATTTAAAGTAATTTTACAATATCTAATAAGAAATTAACTTTACCTGTATTTAAGAACAGCACACCACGAAACAACAAATTTCCTTCTAAATGGCGAACCGCATGCTTTTTTGTACTTTTCTGGCTTAATTATCATTTCAACTACTTTTATTCACGGTCAAGTAGCGCGATTTCTCTATCAAAATTGTTACTTTTAAAAATATTAGAGGTGTCCATATTGAGAGCACTGTCCATATTCGGTACAAGTACCTTATTTGTTTTTCTAACGTAGAATTTCTGTCGGACTACTTATACAGTGTTTTATTTAAATATCACATTATGTAAAACTAGAAGTTTTCATCCGCTACGTCTGTCGGTTTCTCCGAACGATATATTAATCACTTTGGTACAAGAAACAGGTGTAAGTGCCGCATGCGGGGCTCAGAATCTTTCATTATTCTCACCAATAAAATTTTCTCTCAATTTTGACTTATTATGTCTCAGCATTTTCTAGATTCAATCAGACAAAAATTTCTGTTTTGAAAAACCAGTTATAAAACGTTAAAAATTCTGTAAAAGACGCTCGCCCTAAGAGGGTTAATAAATAAAATTTATCGGCATATTTCATCTTGTGTTTTATAACAATGCATGCTTTTATTCCTCTTTTCTACTGCATTGCTGAAAACTAAAAAACGCCATTATGATTTTGCATCTTCCGATGTGAGAGACAAAATTTATAATGCTTAGGGGCAATTTATTTAATTATTCATATACCACAGAATACGGAAATGAACGGTAGAACAATATGTGATAGATTAAATCCTCCATAAAAATTTTACAAAGCAAATATCATAAAAATTATTCTAATACAAACTTTAATTAAGTCAAATATTGCATAATCGGTTTTACGTTAATATACAGTATACAGCTTTCGCCTTTAATTACATAGCAAAGTTAGGCAAAACCAAAACTGTTATTTACTAATGACTTTCCTAAAAACGTATTTTACAACAAACATGGTAATTCCTTCGAAATCAAGTCAAACATTTTAAAAAGACTATTCTTTCATAAATAGATTAACTAATTAAAGAAGTTTTGCACATAATTCTGTAACTAAGTAACGTAGAATGATATGTATTGTATATTGAAACTTTTCTTGAAAACTTATCTAACTAAGAATGAAAGTTCTTTCGAAATCCATTCATAAAAACACAAGTTATAAGTGGCCGGACAAAAATTAATTTTTGTATTTTATACATGTAGCAATTAATACAAACTTTCATAATCGCGTCTCAACCTAATTATAGAAATTTCAGAAATATGGTGTAAATCTAAATGCCATATACCTTCTAGATTTTCAGAAAATGTGACCATTCTACATCATATACATTGGTGCCCAAAATTGTGGACACTTTTAGGTAGCTTTCATTAAAAAAAAGTAAGAAAACTATCGATTGCAGCCGTCCGGGGAAAGCCCATCGGTAAATTTTACTATAATTTCGTCGATCATGACCCCTAGATCCAAAAACCATCCTCCGTTGAAATATTGACTTACATATATACCATGTATAGAGATATATCCATATATATAGATATATCTGAATTTTGTCATGCTGTAATTCTCGAATTTATGAACCAATTTGGATGAAATTTTTATGTGCATAAAAGTAGTACTAAAATCTCTACCGAGTTTGTTGGCCAGCCTTATCCACCATCTTGTTTCAAAATGGCGGTCGTTTAATTCTTTTGAAATTTTTATGTTTCTTAATTTTGTATACTCATAGAAAAAGTTTTGTTTCACAAAATACAAACTCTTATAAATCATTTTAAACAGAATGTTAGAAACATCAGAAGAGATTTTAAACAGTCACACAATGTAAGATAACAACATAGATCATTTTAAAGAAAAAGTTAGAAAACATAAAAATTTCCATAAGTGCCCACAAATTCAAATTGCCCCCACTTTGAAACAAGATTGATGCTGGCCGGCAAACTCGGTCGTAAATGACAATATATTCATGGTACCTGCTCCGTCAGTTGGCTACTCTCCGTCGCGTCGGTTAGAGTTAAAAATAGCTTGTCTACTCTTGGTAAACACGAAAAAACTCGTTTAATAGTTTTGTTGTCAGGCCCAGAGGTAAGAAAATGCAGCAGCAGTTTCCTCTCGGCCTGCAATTGCTTACGCTAGAAAACTTCTCATGGAAAGTGCTATTCTATTTTGTACGCTTGTATTCTTTGTTTTGTAGTTTGTATTCTTTAATATATAATATGGTTATATCTTAAAACTGTATTTTGACATAGATTACATATTTTACTTTCTAAATAAATTAACTGTTTTACTATAATTATTTTTTTTTATTTAAGCATTTATTTAATGCTCAGTTAGTATACAATGAAAACACTGCAATATTTTGCATATGTTTTTTGATCTATGGTAATATGATTTAATCCCAGAAGAAAATATACAAAAGCCTTTTCTCAGTAAGTAGTATTTCCGAAATTTTTTGAAATTCCAGAAATCACGATATCTTCGAACAATATAAATAGATTGAATATTTAGTGATATGCGAAAATTTTTATGAAAGCAATTCTGACTGCACAATGAGTAGACGTAGAACAAAACAAAATTTTTATTTATTAATTTGGTAGTCATTTATGAGGACATATTTTCTAAAAAGTCACGTTAAATATTGTAAGAAACTCAGAAAGTGTATGCAGCTGATTGACATTATGAAAAATCCCCTACATCAAAGCGACTTTTAGAAAGCAATATTCATCTTTCTGAATTTTTACGTACTTGACTGCACTTTCAATATAACAGGGCTCGCACCGTTCCTAAAATTTTCATGCTTTCCCACCACTATTTTAAAACGGTAATATTTCTTGTATTATTCTAGTGTAGATGTTAAAGAAAACTTTTACGAAAATTTATGATTTAAAATACTGGTAGCAAAGTGTGTAAATTTTAGGAACAGTGCGAGCCCTGATATAAGTTGCCCGATACAGCTGACAACGAAATCGGAGAATAAAAATCTTCATTTCACTCAGAGATCTCGAGTTAAACATTTTTAGTATGATTACCCATTATCTCATTAAATAATCAATGTATACATATTTTTATAGTAGTATACTGTTTCTGTTGCTTGTTTTCATGTTCTTTAAAAACTATTGTTAAATTTGTTCAAAACTCTCTATGAAAATAAACTTTTAATTATTTTTTCGATAAAAGGTAATAATTTCACGAATATATGATGCGTAAAATGTTTAGACAAATACACACAAAAGTTAACTTGGGCTCACATTAATATGATGCTGTGACCGGATATTTTGAGAATGTTAAGTTTACTGGGTGATTTCTAAATTATTTATTATTTTATTTCTTGTTGAATCCAAATTATTTTCATTACTAAATCTTGACTGAAAAAATATAAAGTTAAACATATTTTTTAGATCCAAGAAATTCAAAGACAATTTGGCAAGAATTTCTATTCGACAAACCATATACAGTCAAAAGCATCCGGTTACTGTCCCTTAACATTTAGAGAACGCTTTATTTTAAAAATATCTTTAAGAATTGCTGGTTTTACGTAGGAAGCAAAAGAAAAATGAATATTTAAATACATAGATTAAAGAAATTATGATTCAGTTATTTCACAGTATGAAACATATAACATGCACTCCCTTAACTTTTAGAGAACGGTGTGTTTAAATGTGTCTTTAATAATTTAGGGAATTTATATAGAATCAAATAAAAAATAAATGTTTAAATACGATTATTTTTCATTTGATTAATAATTAAAGAAATTTGACTCATTTACAACGAAGTATGGCATATGTCACATTTACTCACATTTCTTAAAACAGTAAAAACATATTTGATAGAAATAAATTTTCAACAATATTTTTTATATATATTTAGTTACTTTATTACATTTAATGAAATACTTAGCAAATATTAAGAGAGTTTTTCTATATAAAACAAATAAATTATTTTGAAAAGTTCATGTAAGATAAGCAGATTGCTTCTTTAAGCATTTTAATACACTATTAATCAATCCGTAGTGAAAGTTATGAAGTTTCAAATTACATACTATAAACTAGTAATGAAAGCTTAGTTTCACTGTCTCAACCGTTGGATATAATTACAATTACATTTGTTTAATTATAGTATATATTTTTATGCAAAAAATATCTTAAACAAATGAAACTCTTAAACACGATCCAAATAAGTAAACGTTTAAAAATATGCAATGCAGCAAATGCTACTCAATTACTAACAAAAATGAAATTTACTACAGATATAGGTTCTGATAAAAATGCAAAAAAATGAATGTTATGTAGTTTAAAATTACATATTATCAATTATTAAATTAAAACATATTTTATCTCTCTCATCCCTTGGAAGTAATTACTATTACATATACTTTTAGGTAGCTTTCACTACAAAAAGTAAAAAGCTACCTATTGCAGCCGTCCGGAGGAAAGCACTTCCGGAAAATTTTGGTATATTTTCACCGATCATGACCCCCAGACCCCAAAACCACCCTCCGTTCAAATGTTGACATATATATATATATATATATATATATATAACCATATATATATATATATATATATATATATATATATATATATATATATATATATATATATATATATATATATATATATATATATATATAACCATATATATATATATATATATATATATATATATATATCTGATTTTTGTCAAGCGATAACTAACGTATTTATGAACCGATTTGAATGAAACTTGGTATGTACATAGTACATACAAATGTCTCGACCGAGTTCGTTGGTCAGCATCATCCGCCATTTTGTTTCAAAATGGCGGCCATTTTAATTTTTTTTTTAAATTTAAAATTTAAAATTAAATGCGAAAAAATTAAAAGTTGAAAAATATTTTCCTTTTACGTATTAGAACATAAAACAAAGATTCCAGAACACTTTTTATTTTGTCTATATCTTACAAAATGATTGAGTTATAGCACTTTGAATTTTTCTTATGTCTGACATTTTGAAACGGTCTGATTTTTGTCACGTGATAACACGCGTATTTATGAACCGATTTCAATGAAACTTGGAATGTACATAGTACATACAAATGTCTCGACCGAGTTCGTTGGCCAGCATCATACACCATTTTGTTTCAAAATGGTGGCCATTTTAAAATTTTAAAAAAATTTAAAATTTAAAATTAAATGCGAAAAAATTAAAAATTGAAAAATATTTTTCTTTTACGTGTTAGAATTTAAAACAAAGATTCCAGAACACTTTTTATTTTGTCTCTATCTTCAAAAATGACTGAGTTATAGCACTTTGAATTTTGATGGCTGACATTTTGAAACGGTCTGATCTGAACGATCCACAATGTTGCTTTAAATGGCATACACTTTATGATATCGTGGAATTTGGTGACTCTCTAAATCGCTTAAAATAAAACCAGGTTGAATAAAAGATGACTAATTTCTAAAAATTCCTATTAATATTCAGTCTTGACAAAAACTAGTTTCAATCTTATAAAATCACTAATTTTATAAGATTATTTCCACTAATTTGAGCTTAGTATTCTTGAACAATGTAACTTACCTTAAAATAAATAAATAAGTATATGAAAGCTACCTCTTCCTCCCGGCATTGCCGGAAGGACTTTTTTTAATTTTAGCATATATTTTATGCAAAAAATATTTTAAATAAATAACAGTATTAAGCATGAACGAAATAAGTAAAGGTTTAAAAATATACCCTACAGCAAATGTTTATCAATTTTCGATCAAAAAGAAATTTACTAAAGTTACGAGTTTTTATAAAAGTCCAAAAATATTCAAACGAACATATAGTTTCTGTTTTTCTCTAGAGAGAACTATAATTTTACTATTTAATGAATTTATTCCTTTTAATTAAAGACTTGATATAACCTTAGGACATATTGTTTAGCAGTGCATGAATAACAAACCATTTTTAATACTTTATGATAAGTTGACTTGAACAATTTTAATGAAGAAAATGAGTGTACTTAAAATAGTTGAATTCTTTGAACAAGCTACGAAGATTTCTGTTATGTTGTAACTGAAATAAACTCATTTATTAAAAAATCTGTGTGTTAAATATTTTTTTAAGTTGTTTAATTAAGGCGGCTAAAATAGAATACAATAAAAAAAAGTAAAAAAAAAAAAAATCCAGAAATTATTCTGGTGGGGAAATCAGTTTTGCATATCATATAATATGTATATATATATTTTTTAAATTCATGTGACAACCTGGAGTCACATTTTTCAGCATTTCTTGACTAATAAACCATTTCTTGCAATCCAGTATAAGTTGCTCTAACGGTTTAAGTAATAAATAAAAATAATTAATGCATTTGAAAATATTTTTGACGAAATATTTTAAATATTTCTTAAATATTAAGAGCTGTGCTAGGCTGTGAAAGCAACCAACAATCATATTAGAAAAATTATTTGTAAAGTATTATCTGGCAGTTTTATTTTAAATTTTCTTGAAAAATCTTTAATTAAATAAAAAAAATATATATTTAGTGAGGATGAAATTATTTTTGAATACCGTAAAAAATATTATTAAAAGCACAGCATATTTTCAAAATAAATAACAAAGTCTTTGGTGATATTGTGGAAAAATGTATGACTTATGAGTAACATTTTAGTGTTCGGAACCTATAAAGTACAAAAGGAATTACTATTAGATAGCTAATTCGTTTGTCGTACGGGCAATACGATACGTTTATAACTTCACAAATAGGTGATGCGTGCAAAATTAGACAAATACACACAAAAATTAAATTTGGTTTACATTGTCATTTGCTAAAGTGGCTGGATATTTTCAGATTTTTCAGTTTAATGGGTGATTTTTTTTTTATTATTCATTACTCATTACTTGTTCTTAAATTGTTCTTACCATTAAATCTTCACTGAAAAGTAGGAAGTCAAACATCTTATTTACATCCTCGAAGTTCAATGATAATTTTGCAAGAATTTCTATATAGATATTTTATTAACCATATACAAACAGATAAAATAAATTACATGCATTCACATTTCTTAAAAATAAAAAATTATTTATTGGAAATAATTTTTTCATGTCTCAACAATATTTTTCGTGTATATTTATTTATTTTATTACTTTTAATGGAATACTTAGCAAATCTAAACAGAGTTTTTCTATAAAAAATGATAAATTAATTTGAAAAATTCAAGATAAGTTAAGATGAGTATTTCGCTTCTTTAAGTATACATATAACCTTGCCATATTTTTCAATTATCTTTTAATGCACTTCTAATCTATCAGTAGCAAAATTGATAAAGTTTCAAATTGCATAATATAAACTAGTAAATTACAATTTATTTTTTGCATCTCAACCCTTGGAAGTAATTACTATTACAGAGTATTTTTTTAATAGATATTTTTAAGCGAAGGATATCTTTAACAAATAAGAGTCTTAAGCACGCATCAAATAAGAAAATGTTTAAAAATATACCTTAAAGCAATTGTTACTCACATTACTAAAAAAATGAAATTTAGTACACGTAACGGTTGTTATTAAAGTGCAAAGACATTCAAACAAATATTAAGTTTTCCTCTAAAAATAATCCTAATTTCACTATTTAATTAATTTATTCCTTTTAATTAAGGACTTGATATAACCTTAAGTCATATTGTTTAACAGTGCATGACTAATAACCATTTTTAAGGGGACGGGGGACGTTATTATTATTTTTTTTTTATTTTCATCATAGTAATATGAAATTTTCTGCATATATACATTTCACCAAAAGAATATCGAACACCTTCAAAAAATAATTCTAATCTCATTAGAATTTTTTTTTAATTTTTTAAAATATTAAATTTTTAAACGAAATTTTAAAATGCTCTTCGTGTCTCAATGTTTGAGATATTTTCTTGCTTTTGTATTTTTATCACTTAAAACTCTATTATAAACATATTTGTGTAAGATTTTTTTTAATTTCTTGAATAGTTAATATTTTATAGATTTTTTTCTTAATTCTATATCGATTTTCTTCAAAATTTTACCTTTTAATAAGTAAAAAAATTAAATTTGACTATCTTAATGAAGACGAGTTTTAAAAGGCTTACACAATTTCTTTCTAAACAATATCGGGATACTTCCTAATCAGTTTCACAAATATCGGTCAAAAATTACGTTGCAAAAAACATTTCAAAAATCTAAAAACGCAGAAAAATTAGTTTTAAGAAAAACAGATTTAAAGTATATAATTGCACTTATCTTTATTATTTACTTCTTGAAACCTTCATAAATGATATTTTTATAAGAAAACCTCTTTTGATCCTATTATAACACAGAACTAGACCTTTTTTGTGGCGCTTTTGCTCCAATAAAAATCTTTTGTCTCCTTAGCATTTTATGATAACTAGCTTGAATAATTTTAATGAAGAAGATAAGTGTACTTAGAATAATTGAATTCATTGAACAAACTATTAAGATTTGTATTACTTTGTAAATGTCTGTATTAAACTGACTTATTTGAAAATCCTTTCTATGTGATTTATATTGTATAAAAGTGTTATTTTATGCGACTTAAATAAAATAAGGTATCCAGAAATTTTTGTGGTGATGAAATCAGCTTCACATATCATATAATCACATATTCTTTTGCGAAATACTTGACATAAACTCGAGCCAAATTTTTTAGCAGTTCATGAATAATAAAACATTTTTTACAATTCATAGTAAGTTGCTTGAACAATTTAAATAATAATGAAAAATAATTAATGCACTTGAATTTTTTTTACGAAATATTTAATCATTTCTTAAATACTAAGAACTGTGCTACGCTGCAAAAACAGTCAAAATTTTTATTTTAATTGTTCTTCAATAAAACTTTAATGGAAGGAAAAATATTTTTCCTGGCAATGAAACTAGTTTTAAATAAAATAAAATAAATTATTAAAAATACAGCATATTTTCAAAATATTTAACAAAACCATAGGTCATATTGTAGAAAAGTGTACATTACTATTGAAATTTTTTTTATTGTTCAGCATCTATAAAATACAAAAGAAACCATTATTAAATAACTCGTTCTTTGTCATATAAGCCGTACGATACATTAAAAATTTCATGAATATGTGATGCTTTCAATGTATATACAAATACTGACAAAAGTGAAAGTGGGCTTACATTGTCGTTTGCTGAAGGCGATATTATACAATGAGTGTAAAAACTATAAGGACAATAAAAAACTTTTTTATATAAATTTAAAACAAATGGAACTTTTTTCCGTATAGTATGTACTATCAAGCTGAAAATCTAATATTCTAATATATATGTATATATATATATATATATTACAAAAAAGCACTTTTTTGCCTGAGTAAAAAGTTTAAGAGCAGTAAAATAAATTCAATATAGTAACCCAAGAAAGTAATGTTTAATGTATTATGCACACACCTATGAATTTTACGATTGTAATTATTCCATCTTTCTTGAAAATCATTATTTGTTTTGCACAGTTCGGGATTATTTTTTTACAATTCATCTTCATTTGTAGATCTGAGTTCTAATACTGAAGAAAATATGCCATCCACTCACATAAACTTCTAGATCTCCCCATATGTTATCAATAGTATTAAAATGAGGACGTCTGAACGGCTATTGCACAACTTCAATATTTTCCTTATAGAACTCAATTATTTTTGCCCCGACTTGTGTGAATAGGTGCATTATCTCGCTGTTATATCCGTTATTTTTCCTGTCAGAAGTGTCTCAACAAATAAAAGATATTCAAAAATAATTTGTAACTGTGTCTTTGATTCACATTTTCCTGAAAGATATATAAGAGACACCACACCAATGAAAGAAAAGTAGACCTATATGTTGCAATGAATCCGCCACCTAAATGACGTTTTTATAAAATCTCTTTTTCCTTTCTTAAAACAATTTTTTAATCAATTTTTTTCGATGAAAAGAAATGAAACTTAAATGGTCCTTATGAGTGGAGATATTATTGGGAATATTTAAGAAAAAAAAGATATTTTATTAAAGCATCAGTTAAGTGGCGCTTGCAACAACGGGATGCTTTTCGTTCAACGAAGTGGTGTCACTTGTATATCTTTAAGGGAAATATTACTCAAAGACGCATATATAGGCTCTTTCTGACTAGCTTTTATTTGTTGCAACACTCATGGCAAGAAAAAACCCGAATTTAATAGCTAGATAATGCGCCTGTCCATACAGATCGTGAGAAAAAGTATTTAGTCCTATCAGAAAAAAATGAAACCTTGAAATAACCACTCATAAATCCTGATTAAAATTCTATCAATAATTTATAGAGAGATATAGTAAGATGTGTTTAAAAAAATGAAAGACACTCCAACGGAATTGGAACTCAGATATACAATTAAAGATAAACAGTAGAAAACAATCCCTAACTGTGTCAAAAATTAATGATGTATAAGAATGATGGAATATTTGCAAATATTAAACTCGTAGGGGAGTGCATAATAAATACACAAAATATTTGGTTCTTTGGTTCTTTGGTTACTGTATTGTATTTCTTTTGGTGTCCTTATTGTTTTTACAAAAGCAGAAACAGTGCTTTTTCCACAATTACTTTATTTTCGTAATAAAATACTCACGATCGAATTTTATTGTCATTTTTATTAGCTTTTCAGCTTGAAGATAAATATTATCAGGAAAAAGTTTTTATTTGTTTTGAAATTTTCAATACACACATACACACACACGCACACATAATAATAATATTATTATTATTATTTACTGTCTTTATAGTTTTTCACGCTCTGTATTTTCAAAATGTCCTTTTTATTTGGTGATTTTTAAATTATTTATTATTGCATTTCTTAATGACATCTAATTGTTCTCACCATTAAACCCATACTGAAAATTATAAAGTCAAACATTTTATTTACATTTTCGAAGTTCAATGACAATTTAGCAAGAATTTCTATACATATTCTATAACGCAAGTACAAGCGGAAGCATCCTCTTACTGCCCCTTAACATTTGGAGAACAGTACATTTAAATGTATCTTTAAGAATTCAGAGTATTATATATGGAATCAAAGTAAAAACGAATATTTAAATATATAGATTAAAGAAAATGTGATTCCATTATTACAAAGTATGAAATATATTACATGTTCTCACATTTCTAAAAAAAGTAAAAAATATATTCAATGAAAATGAATAACTATTTCTATATATATATTTAGTTATGATAAACCTTAAGAGAGTTTTTTATACAAAACTAATAAATTAATTTGAATATTTCATGCTAAGTTAAGATAAGCAACTTGCTTCTTCAAGTATTTTTTTAACCTGGCCATTTTTTCTATTGTATTTTATTGCAGTTTTAATCAATCAGTAGTGAAACTTATGAAATTTGAAATTACATATTATAATCTATTAATTACAACTTAGTATCACTATGTCTGCCCTTGGGTATAATTACTATTAATTTTTTCATTATTACTATAGTATATATTTCTGTACGAAAAATATCTTAAAACAAATAAGAGTCTTAAGCACTAACCAAATAAGTAAATGCTTAAGGATATACACTAAAGCAAATGTTACTCAAATTACTAACAAAAATTAAACTCACTAAAGGTTCGGGCTGTTAATAAAATGCAAAAATATTTAAACGAACATATAGTTTATGTTTTCCTCTGGAAAGAAGTCTATTCTTTCTATTTAATAAATTTATTTCTTTTAATTAAAGACTTGATATAACCTTAGGTCATATTGTTTAATAATGCATGACTAACAAACCATTTTTAACACTTTATGATAAGTTGCTTGAACATTTTTAATGAAGAAAGTGAGTATACTTAAAATAATTGAATTCTTTGAACACGCTATGAAGATTTGTGTTAATTTGCAGCTGTAATAAACTCATTTAATAAAAAAATCAATTACTATGTGCAGTATATTTGTTTAAGTTGTTATTGATTGTGGCTTCAATTAAATATAAAAAAGTGTTCAGAAATTTTTTTGATGAGAACATCAACTCTGCATATCATATAATAGCGTATGTTTTTCCGAAATACTCGAGATAAACTCGAACAAAATTGTTTAGCTTATCGTGACTAATAAACCATTTTTTTACACTTCATAGTAGTTGCTTCAACAATTTAAAAAATAATGTAAAAATATTTTGACGAAATATTTTATTTTATTTTATTTTATTTTTAAGACCTGTGCTTGGCTTTGAAACTTTAAACAAAATTTTTAAATAAGTCATTTGTAAAGTATTTGATGTGAAGTTTTATTTTAGTTGTTCTGTAATGAAACCTTATTGAAATAAAAAAAGAAATACTTTAATGACAATGAAACGAGTTTTAAATAATTTGAAGTATCAAGAAATTTTTATTGTGATGAAATCAAATTTTCATATCATATAATAACATAATCTTTTTTCTAAATCCTTGACATAACCTCGAGCCCATATTTTTTTTTTTCAGTTCTAATGAACCATTTTTTTTTTACAATACATGGTAATTTGTTTCAAAAATTTAAATAAAAATGAAAATAATTAATGGATTTGAAAATATATTTGACGAAATATTTTCACCTTTTTTTAAATACTAAGATCAGAGCTAAGCTGTTAAAAAAGTCAACAACCTTATTAAATAAATTATTTAAAATATATTTGCTGCGTAACTTTATTTTAATTGTCCTTTAACAAAAAAAGTAATGAAATAAAAATAAACATTTGATGACATTGAAATTAGAATTAAATAACATAAAAAAAAACTATTAAATGTACAACATATTTTCCGAATAATTAACAAAACCTTGGTTCATACTGTGCAAAAACAGTCAACAATCTTATTAAATATATTATTTAAAATACATTTGCTGTGCAATTTTACTTTAATTGTTCTTTAATAAAACAATAATGAAGTAAAAATAAACACATGATGACAATGAAATTAGTATTAAATAACATAATGTAAGCTATTAAATATACAACACATTTTCAAAATAATTAATTAAACCTTGGTTCATACTGCGCAAAAATGTATGACCAATAAAAAACTTTTTTGTTTGTTCGGCAGATATGGAGTACTAAAAGGAGCATTATTAGGTGGTTCGTTGGTTCATCAAAAAATCATTTGTCCGTTTGCCACAGCGATTTCCATAGTAAACAATAAAACATGAAAATTTTAATTTATCAGAGTTTTAAAGACTATTGATAAACATTTATTCAGTATTAATTATACATATCTTCTAGAAAAAAAATATGAATTTAAATAAATTATTAGCATTTTTACTTATGTATATATAGCGCACGACATGGTTCGAAAAATCTCGAATAAAAAAATAAAAAATATATATTTAATTTAATTTAATGTATAATATTTTAAATGTTATTAAAAGTTAAAGTAAGTTTTAAATGTTATTATGAATATTAAAAGTGATTATTCCAGCTCACATAGGTTTTGAGAAAATTGTATAAATTTTATGTATTATATTTTCAGATATATAGCCAAAAATGCTCAAAAACTCTGCACATTCTTATTTCTTAATTTATTGAAAGTAAAATTCTGAAAAAACTCGAAAGGATTTTATTTAAACGTTTCAGGGAAAGAAAAGTAATTATTCCAGCTCACATATTTTTTGAGAATATTGTAATTTTTTTTACGTGCCCTTTGCACATCCATAAGTATCAATATATGTAAAATTTAGTGTATACTAAGCATCTAACACAATAAAATTATTTACAAAGTTCCATTAAAATATATTAATTATTAATGAAATATTTGATTTATAAAAAAAAAAAAAAAAAAAAAAAAAAAAAAAAAAATTGACGAGTCGATAAAACCAGAGGCTATGCTCTGATACACGAGTCAAGAATAGAACATCTTGTATTTCAAATGCATTCTAGGATGTTATCAATAAAATAAACAAAAATAAATTACAATTGGGCTCATTATATGAAATACAGTATACTGGTGCAGTAGAACATACTTAACGTAATGGTACAAAATTTTTCCTTATCGAACTTTAATTTCAAAAGTTGCAACAAATATGCATATATTGCAAAATTTCATTGTGTTATTTCCATTTTGTGTAAGGTGTTATGCTAAAAATTATTTTGCATGTAGTTGATGTACGTATCGACGAAAAATTATCTAAGAACTGTTGATAATGATTTTTTGGGCAAAAAGTCGGGATGTAATTAGATATTAAAAAAAAGTTCAAAGAGGCATCGCAACTTTCAACCTAATTTCGATCGGCGCTTGGACGAACTTAAAGTTTAAATTTTGTGCAGGTCTTTTTTATACGAAACTTTTAATGCGGAAGTAAAACCAGCACTTTGCCAAATGTTAAAAAATTATGATGAATTACTTGAACAATTTTGAAGAGGAAAATATTTGAAGTTGAAACTATTTCTATAGAAATGTTTTAAACGTTCTTTCCTGTTACGCTGATTTGTATAGAATTGTAAACAAAACTACTGGTACATTAAATATGGTATTTGTAAAAATTGAGAAAAAATACATTTTACTCTTTGCTTTCAATAAGGCTTTAGAGAAATGATAATAAATATCAAAAATATTTTAAAGAACATAAAATAAACTATGGAAAACGCAACAATTCTTACCATTTGGAATAAAAAATAAAGAAGAAAAATTTGAAGACTTAGAATATTTGCTTATTAGAATATTTGCTGTTGAAATTACTATTGCTGAAATGTTATAATCCATTCTACCTGTTACGTTAATCTATATAATAAAGGCCAAACGTATCTGTGCGTAACGCATACGTCATTTTGCGAATGGCAACACTTTCCCATGTAATTTTAGTTTTGCATTTTTCGCTACTGCAAATTTTATTTCCGATTTTTAGACCGACGTATAGAGAAAAAATGTACTTTTAAATGCAATTTGTTTGAAATCTGTATCTCAATTTGTTTTTGAGATATTAATTTTTGTATAGTTTTTAGTCCAATTTTTTAATTGTGGCAACATAATCACTCCATTTTCTCTTAAAATTAAGAAAAAAAGAATAGAAATTAAAATGCGTATACTTTGCAAAAAGTATCATCTGTTATTAAATTCCGTGATTTCGGTTTTATTTCGTTTTTATTCATCAGTTAAATAACTTAAGTTTTGAGTTAAACTGATTTGAACATGCTCAAATTAAAATACCGTTTTTTCAACCATGGTGAATACGGATATGAGAAGTACGTCTTAAAATTTTGAGAAGATGAAAATGATGACGGGTTTTAATTTCGCGTGAAATTCTATGATTGTGTCAATTCGGAGTAAATTTTGTTTTTTTCATTCGCATTCATACCAAATATTTCCACCAAATATTGCCACGACTCAATTGATAAATAGCTGATCTATATTATATTTTACTAATTAAGTTTGATTTTAAAGTTTAGTTTTAAAAATTTGGACAAAACTCATTAGTTTTATAGTATTTTGTTAATCTTAGCTTAAAATAATATTCGTTTGAGAGTTAGACTGATCAATATAAGATGCATTTTTTTACTGTAAGTAATTTTGTAGATTTATTATAAATCAATGAAGGAGTTCCTTCTTAAACATTTTCTTTCGTCGAATTTCGGCGGGTTCCACCTCGTTTCGTTAAATTTTAAAATAAACAACTAATTTATTAAAACAAATTATACGCTGAAAACTCGTTTAACACTAACTGAATATAATAATTAAAATTTAAGCCAGGAAAAACATCGTGGAAAAACACAGTGTTGTTAAAAATTACATAATTTTTTAACAGAAATACAGTTATTGATATTTATTGGTAAAATAGGGTCAACTGATTCTGTAATCACCTGCAATTATCTTCTATAAAGCAAACTGCTGTTCTTTTCCTTTTTAAAATTATTTTATTTAATTTTAAAGTCACCATGTAGAATGTGCTTTGAAAGTTTTTTAAATGTGTTGTTAATTGTGTTATGATTAAAATGTGTTTAATTTTGTGACAAAGTGCACAGTGTGTACTGTGCAGCACAAAACTGTTTGAAGGAAAAATTTTAATCAACACCGCTTACAACACCATTTCAACACAATTAAAAACACTATTTTTACGACATCTTTCTATATAGCAATATTTTAAGAACACAGCTCTCGATAGCAACACACTAAGAACAACATAATAATAACACAAATCACATAACAAAAAACGTTTCGTACATGAAGTTTTCAAGTTCTCCAACACATTAAAGTGTTGTAAATTTGGTAATAATAAGTGTTGTAAAATGTGTCTAGTTTTGTGTTTCACGAAATAGCAGTATACGTAAAATGTAATTTACTTATTGGTTTTTTCTAGATTTTCTTTATATTTTTAAAGCTGTTTTTTAGATAATATATTTTCTGATAATTAAACTAATTACAAACGTTTTCCCCCTTTAAAACTATTATCAGCAATTTTGGGGTAATTGGGCTTGGACTTTGACTGTCCAAAAAATAATGTGTATATGTGACGAAAAAATGCGATTTTCTCAAAAAAAAAATATTAACTGAACAATATGGTTTGTCCATATTGGTTAGCAGTACAGTGTTAAAAGTTTTTTTGATGTTGTTTGTTTTAACAATTTATATACATATAAAAATTTTTAACAATGTTAGAGGCGAAAATAATGGCACTTCAAAAATTTTCAGATGAAGCGTTTTAATCCGGATTAAAAACTACGCAGCAAATTTGTGAACACTTTTACAACAGAAACTAACATTTCAAACTAAAATCGTTTTTGATTGTCTTGCAAATGTGTTGCAAATGTGTTGTGCACGGGAAATGATTGTTCAGAAGTGTTATTAAAAATTACATAAATTTTCCAGAAATTCCACTCATTATTGGTAAAATTAGTCATTTCATGCAGTAAACCTCTACATTTTTTTTTCGTGTGTGTGTGTGAGTGATTCAAGTTGTATTTTACTCTCATTTTAAAATTGTGTAATTTTAAAAAGAGCATGTAGAAAGTGTTTAGAAGTGCTGTTAATTGTAAGGTGTTTACAACATGTTGTTTATTTAGTGACAAAAGTGCTGTGCAACACAACACTATTGTAAGAAAACTTTTTCATCAACACTAATTACGAAAGTATTTCAACACAATACACAGCACAATTTTTAGAACACATTTCTAGATACAACACTCTTGCAACACATTAAGAACAAAATTCTAGTTTGCAAGACTTTTCCAATATATTAAGAACACAATTATAGCACACAACAAAAAGTATTGTTTATGAAGTTTTCTAATTTGCAGAACTTTAAAATGTTGCAAATTCTGTGACAAAAAGTGTGTTAAAATTAGTTTATTTTTGCGTATTGAGAACTTGCTGTCTACATAATTTCACTTTGTTAATGTAATCAACAATTTTATTTAATGTAGTATTTGCATGACCTGAATATATTCGCAACTGATTGTTCCTTTAAAAAACGGCCAAAAAAGTGATATATTTTATTCCTGATGATGTAACTATTTTAAAATAGCGTAATCTACTGAATGCAGACAATAGTTTCAAAAATACACTAGCGTTTAAAATTAAAGGAATAGTTATAAAGAATAGCTTATGGCAATTCGTTTAGTTGCAATCCAGAGGAAAATTCAATTTGTGACTCAGAGTTGAGGTATCACACTGTCAACCACTGTGTTCTTCGATACAAAGAAATTTACATATTTTATCAAATTTTATTTATTATATACAAGGATGGCGAAAAAAACATCGGATAACTTTCTAATTGTAGATGGAAAAGGCTAAAATTGCTTTTTCAAATTTGCTATGCGTATCCATATGGTTAATAAGACATAACTTTTTATCTTTAATAACGTTGAGTTTTCTTTCATTATTCTGAATGTGTTGGAAATTTTTTCATAATCTATGTTTGAAGTATGGGTTTTTTCTTTTTTTATGCTCTTCTCTCTTTAAATACTATACAGAGATAAGCGTAACGATTCTGATTTATCCTAATTCAAGCAGAGTAATAGTTTACAGTACATTTTTGGAAACGTTTCCGCAATAGCCTAAACGTTTCTTTCTTTTTTTTTCCATTACAGTGTAGCAATGCATAGTAAAAAACTTTTTTTCAGTTATGCAATTCAAAATGCAATTCAATAATTTTATGAAGATAAATTAATGCATTAATCCTAGGAAATGTTTCAATCTTTCTTACAGATTATGCAGTTTTCAGCTTTGTTTTCATTGTTAAAATAATAAACTGTTTTTTAAAGTTTCTCGTTTAAAGCGTATATTTAGTTTCAGTTGTTGTTGTTTAAAAATATTGAAACTAAACCAAATGAAACATTAGAAGGTATAAATGATTAAGATATATAACTGAATTCACTTGAAGCAGAGATCAAACACGACCTAAAATTTCAAAACCGGGAATTTCTTCGGTACGCGTTCTCATGGAGAACCTAATTAAGGTGAAATGGTGAAATTTCACGCATTGGACAGTGTTCTAAGTCTGCAGCTTTTTAAAAATTTAGATTTGTGATTAACATTACTTTTTTGCAATGGTAAAATTCTTCTTTTTCGCCTAAATTATTGTGCCTTTAAAAAAAGCGAATTTTGCAGGCTCGAAAAAGAATAGCCAAACATTAAATCTTATTTAATTTTTTTACGTAGCTCACTGTCAACGCTGGTGGTTAATTTGATTTATATTTCTATAAGAAGTACTGCTATTTGTCCGGAAAAATTTCCCAAAGCATACGACTTCTGAATTAAAGTTATTTTTCAAGAGCTGAATTAACCTTTTTTACAAGTTTCGCAGATTTGATGCACATTTGGTATGAAAAATAAACAAGTCTCTATTAAAAAACATTTTTGTTTGGCCTGTACATTTATTTTTATTTGTTCTTTAAGAGGATGCAATGAAATGAATCTTAATATTTAATGGAATAAATATATACGATAAATAAATGAATGCACTTAAAGATATTTTGGAATCCTTTTTACAAATTGCACAGATTTATTTTGCATTGTTAAAGTAATATCTGGTTTATCGAAGTAGGATCTTGTTATTACTGTGTATTAAATTTTAGTTTTTGTTCTTTAACGAGACTGGAATTAAATGAAACGAAATGCTAGATGGAAGATAGATTATGATAAATAAATGAATGCACTTAAAGCTATTTGTGAGAACATCTTTTAATCCTGTTTACAAGTAACGTAGATTTGTTTTTATTTTTAAAATAACTGATTAATAAACAGCGTATTTTATTAACTGTACATTTATTTTTGCTTAAGGTTTTTTAACATGACTGGAGTAATATAAAATGGAATTATATAAATATTTTCTATTACAAACATAGTTTAAAATAGCATAAATAAAATAATTGAATAGAGAAAATAATTTCAAATAACTGACAACGTATATTCTTAAGATCATATTATTTAACAGTACATGCCTATTAAATTTTTTTTCATTTCATTATGAATTTTATAATTAAGGATATAAGCACTATTGAAAGCAATTTTGCATAATTAGTTAAATACTTTAAACAAAAAACTATACTTTTTTAAATAATATTTTAGTTTATTAAATTGTGTATTTGTAATTGTGTTTCATATTAAGGTTTAAATTGCACAGTTTCAATTCAGCTGCTTTTCCTTAAACGCGACTTAAGAAAATCAATAAATAAATACAAATAAAGCAATTAAGAAAATATTTCTTTTTTGTTTACGGACTAATTTTAAATAACTTAAAATAAACTTATTAATTTAGAGTATATTTTAAAAACTGTGTTATTGTAGACATATAAGTTGTGAAAGAATTTCTTCTAATTAAATACGCGATATAACCCTAGGTTATGTTGTTTTGCAGTGTATGAGAAAGAAAACATTTTTTTTACAATTTATAATAACTTAAGCAATTTTCAAAAAGGAAAAGAATGTTCTTGAAGATATTTTTATCGATTTTTTTTTACATTTTACTTAGTACCTAATTTTTACCTTGTTTCTTTCAAAAAACAAAATAAAATAGAATAAACTCATTTATTAAATAACATATTTTTATAGGTTGTGTTTTTCTGCATTTGTTGTGTTAATTAAATGAAATTTCAATGGAAAGAGTACATTATTTCATAATGAAACTAATTTTAATAAGCGTAAAAGAGTTATCCAATGAATAAGTAATTTTCAAAACTTATATCATATATAGAGGTATTTTTTAATTCGTTTTATAGATGACATGAGGTATCTATAACTCAAGTCCTTGTTCTTGTTTACTATCAATCGAGTTTCAGATTACTTTTTTACATATATAATTTATTCAGCATCGTAAAAAAGCTATATGTTTGAAATACGGCCAGAGAATTACGCTAGTCTCCGAAAGAATTTAGACTGTGCTTAAAATCATGGCATGTACTTCATCTGCTTTGATACTGACGTCTTTATATTTTCAATGTCTGTTAAATGTATATGATACTCTTATATCTTTCTCACAAAATAATTTTTGTTTGGATACTTTTAAATATTTCTTGAGCACGTTAATAATCCTATAGCTGCATAGTTACCCAAGTGTCTTAGGTCAATGGCTTGCACCGACAATATTCAACCCAGTATTCAACCCAGTATTCAACCATTTTTTCACTAAGGCGTTTCATTTTAGGTCGATTACTGATCCATTTCACATTATACTGATGCGCCTTTCTTCATAACCCGACTTCTAGTCTTTCTTCATAAATATTTCAGGAACAAAATGGCAATTCAGATTTTTTTCATCCCATAAATTTTTAAGTATTACTAAAAAAAATCTGATTTCAGACACAAGCTCACCAAAATTGGGGAGAATGATATCCTGTAGCTTTTCGTCATCCATTGAAGGCGAATATATACCCTTCGACCAATCTCGGATTTTTTTTACTTGATATTTTTCAGGCAGTCCAATTGCACGTAAAAATATCGCATATTTTTGGAGCATTGAAAACATTTCTCCTCAACAGGACTCATATTGTTTCATGAATCGTTCAATTATTTCTTTAAGTTTTAATGTCGATTTTTTTTTCGATAAAATATTTAACACACTGAGTTTTCTTCAGGAGATCAACAGTTTTCAATAACTGAAATCTTTAATAATCTTTTATATGTTTCCAGAACTTATTATTATAAACATAGATCATTATAAATGGCAATTCATATTTTAGTTATTCAAGAACTGCGGATCCCTGGAAGAAAATTCGATGTGACGAATATTTTATAGACCCAAAATCCAATACTCAAACTCAAAGAAGTTATTTAACGATTGATGTTGAACGAAATCGAACTTATGATGCGAGTACAATAAAACATTCGTGAATTTAATTTGAACCGTGAATCGTGAGCTTTAAAAATAATTTGAAATGAAATTCTCGAACTTTTAATGTGCTCAGTTCATGAGTTCGATTTCGATCGACATCAATCGTTCGATAACTTTTTTTGAGTTTGAGTACTGAAATTTGTTTCGATAAAATACTCGACACATTTAACTTTCTTCAGAGGATTCGTAGTTTTAGATTTACGGAAATCGTTAATAATAGTTTATATGTTGTAGCATCATATAGGACAAGAAATATACAGTGACTTTTTTTCAGTTATGTGTTGTTGTAACTAGTTTTGCTGTACGTTTATAAAATTTCTTAAACAGAATTTTAAAGTTACTAACGTCTTTTTCGGACACACTGTACATTTTTCAAATAGTTCTTTAGTTAAATATAAGTAAGCAATACAAAAAAATATATATATATATATTAGAATTAAAAAATTTCAAAATAATTCTAAAAGTTACTTTTCCATGCAAACATTATAAAATGTTATTTTTCTTCACTCTTCAAAGTATTTAACATCTTAATTTGATTTTAACAATAATTTGAATTCTAAATAAATTTAAATATTAAAATAAAATCCAGGAAAAACCTATGAATGTATTTTCAAAATAATTTCCTGAAATCTCTAAAACCGAAATGGATTAAAATCGTTACTCATTTCAGAAATCATTTCTTAAATGTGATTAATCGGATTTAAAACATTTTCAAGAAATTGAAAGTTTGAAAGAAATACAAGATAAACAAATTTAATTTAAAACTCAACTTCCTGTCTTCTCTTAAATAGAATAAATAAATTAAATTCATCAGTGAGAGCAATAGTGTTTTTTAGCTTTTTGCAAAGAAAAGAAAAATGAATAATGCATGTATGAGATATCAAAACTGCAAATTAACTTTTAAAGATCGTTTAAAATTTTATAAGAATAAATGTTATAAGAATAATGCTATAAGAATTTTAAAAAATTACATATACATATATATGTACATATCATATTTGTATGTATCTATTTATGTTAATCGCTTTTCTATTTGAATTCCAACAATGGAGGAGTAAAATAGATGGAGGTGCAGTATGCCGTAAAATTGGTTTGCAATATGATGCGTGTTATCGCTCAAATTTAAAGGTCTTCATTGTGCACAAACAAAAGAATCCAGTGGAAAACGGGCGTAATTCTTTTCATCAGCCGTGCATTCTTTCTCTAAAAGAAAATGATCTGCTTATATTTAAGGATTTTGAAACAGAATTTCATTCTGCTATGAATTAAAAACTGCATTATTAAAATTTTCTTCCTCTCTTGCGAAAGTAAGGGGTTGTGTTTGGGCTTAATGTAGCAGATTTTAGAGTTAAAATTTTGCGTCACTCCTAGCCACGATGCTTCACTTAAATTATTTTTATTAATTTTTTTTCCTATTTTTGAAAATCAAATGACAGGTCGTTTTTTTCTATTACGCATGTTTAAAACAGGATCCAACAAAGCTGAATGACGTTGCCATGTGTGCGATAATTTTAGATTTCTGTTTTGCAATAAGGTTGCAACTGATTAAGTTTAGTATGCAAAATAAAATATTTTTATGCATATTTATAAACACGTGTTAACACAAAGTATTTTTAATAATTTAATACTGTGATATTAATATTACTCGAAATGTATATGACATATGACGACTTTATATGACATATATGATAATTACATTTATATGGCTTTTTCAAAAGTTATAACTGTTATCTCAGAATCATTTGTATTATATCTGAGAACGACAAAATCCTATGCGTATAGGTAGCAAAATTGAAAAAAAAAAATACACAGATGACTACGAAATTTGCTTATTTCTTTTCAGGTTATGAAATATAAATGAATTTCTAATTATGCTCCGCATCTTAGAGATGGATCACTTTTCCAGAATAATAATGAGTATTGATTAGTTATAAATGTTACTTAAATGGTATTCTAGTTTTTATTACGCTAAAAAAATAAATAAGTAAAAAAAGACAAGAGTAAACAGGCCACAATGAAACAAGAGATAGTTCTTATTTCAGTTTAGTCAATTATTTTTTATGTTTAAATTTAACATAAATTATCTTAGAATTCAATTTACTCCAATTCAAATTTTTGTCACTTGTACCCCTTCGCTTCCGAGTACATTCACAGGGATGGGATGTTTATGAGATAAATCTGAAAAGGAAAACTTAACTTTGATAATTATTTATAGATATAATTATGTACATCTTATTGAGATTTAACATAGTATTGGTATGCTAAAATTATCAGAATTATTTACAAATTTGATGAGGTGCTATTGGATAGCTCAAAACTGAATTTGAGAACTGAGCAACTTTGTAGAAATTTACTACTCAATTCCATTACTATTCTATCCGAATCTACAGTATTTATTTTTCGTCATTAGCAATTCACAAAAAGGTGATTTTTTCAGCAAATGTTGAAGAGATTTTGATGTAATAGTCTTTAATATATTGCAGTAAAATCGCCATAAAGCATTCTTATTTAATGTTAAAATTATACCATTCTTTTCAAATTACATCTTTATATTTAAATTTTTCCAAAAGATATTATTAACACAGAATGTTTGAGGTTAATGTCAAAACAAGTATTGTACTTTTCGAAATTTGGTTGGATCTGTCTTTTTTTTAGGACGCTTTTATTTCCATTCAAACCTACGTAGCTACTTTCGGCACATTTTCATGTTTCTTACTACTGCTACATTGAAGACCAAAAGAGAAATCGACCTTGACTTAGTTATATTGAATGTGGTTTTGGTTCCGTACTCAAAATAAAAACATTTCGGTGTCTTAAGCCGGAACCAATAGAAAATTCTTTTTTTTTTTTAAATATAGCTTATATATACATGGTTCCTATTACAAAAAATATATATATATGTATGATTTTTTAACATGTACTGACAGCTCGAAAAAAAAAATCAGTGAAAATTAATTTTTGTTTTCCTCTAGAAACAATATTGTATTAAGTATTTAGTAAATTTATTCCTTTTAATTTAATACTTATTAGGGAAGTGCAAAAAGTGTAAGTCACCGATTTTGACAAAAGTGGTATCGTTGGAAAGATCTCATCGAGAGCAGTAAAAAATTCAATAGAACTACCCTTTCAAATGAGTCGTTATCGAGATATCCGACAATATATGCAACGCAACTAGCGCATACTTAATGGAGGACCGTAAAAAATTTTACTCTCGATTTTAACTAAAGTGGAATCGTTGAAAAGATATCATCGCGAGGATTAAAAAATTCAATAGCATCACTCGTCGGAAATGAGTCGTTTTCGAGATATCCGACAATTTGTGTCAGATTGCTAATACACACTGCTAAGAAACTGCATTAAGTGACAGAAATTGTCGGATATCTCGAAAACGCTCATTTCAGATGGTTTATTCCATTGAGTTTTTTACTTCTCACAATGATATCTTTATAACGACACCATTTTCAACAAAATCGAGAAAACAATTTTTTGCGGTCACCCCATTAAGTGTGCACTAGAACAGTAGGCACTAGCTACGTGACATAAATTATCGGATATCTCGAAAACGGCTCATTTCCGATGGGTGGTTCTATTGAGTTTTTTCTCCCTCATTATGATATCTTTTTAACGATACCACTTTCGTTAAAATCTAGGCTAAAATTTTTTGCGGCCCCCTTTTAAGTATGCGCTAATTAAGAGATATAAATTGTCGGATATCTCGATAACGGCTCATTTGCGACGGGTAGTTCCATTGAGTTTTTTACTGCTACTGATGAGATCTTTC
The DNA here is from genome assembly GCA_964019185.1 of Maratus speculifer. Taxonomy (NCBI): domain Eukaryota; kingdom Metazoa; phylum Arthropoda; class Arachnida; order Araneae; family Salticidae; genus Maratus; species Maratus speculifer. Next base: position 198,822,208 of record OZ025294.1, on the reverse strand, counting down.
CAACGATACCACTTTCGTCCAAATCGGTGATTAACATTCTTGCACTTCCCTAGTTCGTATGCGATTGAGTCAGATGTTTTATCTGTGCATGACTGTTAAGATAGAATAAGTAAATGATTTGTTATAAGCAAGATAATTGTAAAAGGTGATCATATATTATCTCGCTTTAAAGATGGTTTAATAAATTGAACAGCGACATGAAAAGTTTTTTTTAATACTGAAAGAATGACACTAGCTATAATTAACAAATAACAATAAATTAAAAGATAGTTTCAAAATCTGTTGCATTGGAAACATTTACTGTTATAATTTACATATTTTTTTCATAGAAATATATTTTTATTTATTAATAATTTTATTTCAAAACATTGCTGAAAATTAAACGAGTTAGCCAGGGAAAAATTAATTCCGCATTTTAGAAACTATACCCTAAAGAAAAAGTTATTCATAAAAAAAAATAATAATAATAATTTACTGCAGGTACGACAATTATAATTCTGCAAAAATATTTAAAGGTATCTAAGACTTCTCTTTTCTTCTGGAAATAACTATATTTTTACTAATTAATGAATTTATATTCCTTTTAATTAAATATTTAAAATAACCGCGGGTCATACTGTTTATCAGTGCATGACTAATAAACCACTTTTAACACTTTATGGCAAGTTATTTGAATAGTTTTAATGAAGAAAATGTAAGTACTTGAAATATTTTAATTCTTTCTACAAGAGAAAAAAATTATGTTACTTTGTTAAAGTAATCAACTGGTTTATTAAATAATTGATTTTTCAACTATGCATTTTTGTTTTTGGTGAGGCATTTTTCTTTATAAAGATTTAATAAATAGGAATAAAGGATCCAAAAGATAATAAAATAAGCTTTTTATAATACAAAAGATAGTATCTATGCAGAAGATTTTTCAGGTTGCATTTTAACTCTGTTTACTTGATTTGAGACCACAGAGAAATTTCCAGCCTTCTGATTGGTTGGTCTCTTTTATGCGATTTGTTTTAGTGTCATTATGAAAACACAAAATATTGGCTTTAACAAATACAACTAAAGATTCTATTGTGTAAATAAAATAAATTGCGTGAAAATAAAGAAATAATATAGAATAGTGGAAATAAAATAAATAATATTGTTGAGTTAAAAACTAATTGAATCTCAACATCGTAGTTGTCCGAAATGTCGAATATTAATATATAAGTTTAATGTTTGTTTGCTTTATAACTTTCAAAATTATGTATTCACTATTTAGCAAGATTGTGATTTAAGTTATTTTCAGAATAAAATTTTAATAGCTTATTACATATTTTTCATGATGTAATTGTGCAATTTATTTATTGTGTATGTATACTTATATATATAAACTTTCGTTACCTATATAAAATATTACAATTATGAAAACTTTATGTATGAATGTGCATTATTTATACATATATACACATTTCAAATATTTTCGAAGCTGATATTAAATCTCCAAAAGAAAAAAAAGTATAGTTAAAAATATAAATCTCCTATTAAAAAAATATGATGTAGTTTCGAACACGAAAAGCACATGGCACCATTACTTATTTTTTCTAATGCGTTCCATTGAATTTGTGCTTTCTAATGTAATCAAATTTCGCGGTATTCTGAATTAATTAGAAATTTTATAAGAACTGAATTAGATTAAAATACTGAATGTTAAATGCTGATTTTTTTATATACAAAAAGTATTATTTTACAGTACATTACTACTGGCGTTATAAGAAATTCAAATTTCGAAACAAACACGTGAAAAGGCGGAAAAAAATTCAACCAATCAGGTGTCCGAAACCTTCTCTGTAGTTCCTAATCCAGTAACCAGAATTAAAGTGCTTCCAGGATATACTTGAAAAACCATTGTTTTGGCAGTTTATAACTTTTTACTCGTAATAACAAAACATTAAACTTTCTTATTTTAAGTAAATAAAATCACTGCAAAAGACTATGTCAAAAAATATTTATATACATATATATACTCATTATTTTCTAACATTATTTAGATTTGATATAGTTTGTTAAAACAACTATTTTCTTTAGTTTAAGTATTGTATGTCACAGCCTTTCAATAAAAAACTTTGTGTTTACCTATTTTTATCAATAGAACATGTTTAATTTGTTCGGATAACCATTAAATTGTTGCATTATTTATGTTACTATCATTCGTTCTTTTAGATTATTTTAAATCAACCGTATAATGTCTTAATGTGTTACTAAATGTGTTAGTAATCCTGATACTTCTATTTTAAGTTTTCTTTGTGCAACATCACCATTTCTTCCATATTAGAAAAGCATTAGCTTTGAAAGAGCTTACATTTTAATAAATTATGATTTTAATGTTGCGTTTTATGTTTTTGATCTTTTTTCACCGATAAAATATAAAAACCCTCCTCAAAACGTTTGGGTATTTGCAATATACAATGCCATTGCTACTTTTCCGATATCTGATAAATTTAACGATGACAACGCTACAAAATCAATGAACACATAAATCGTTAACTTTGGGCCACTTTTTCCTGTTTCCACTCACATTTCCATTATTAAAAAATATTACATGTGATTTTTCAACGTCAAACTTGAGTTGTAAAGAATTAGCATGAAACTATATGGCAAACTGTATGGTTTTAAAGTGGAATTGTTTTATTTATTTTTATTTATTTTTGACTATTTTTAAAGTTTCGGATCAAAATAGCTCCTGCTGAAGACTTCTAAGGTCCATTTACTTAGTTTCGTATAAAATGAATATATTTTTATTGATACTTCATTTCTATAGCATCTGTTAATGAATTAACACTGCAAACACAAGAAGCAGATTATCTTTTACATTATTTTTGATTTATTATTTTCTACATTTAACACTAGAACGCCTGAAATATTGCTACCCCCTAAAACGCCGGCAGGTGTAATTTTGACACTGGTCGATATTATGCAAAAAAATTCGAAAAAAAATTACAGTTTAATATTCTTTTTACAAATACATGTAGAACACACAAACAATGTTAAATCTAAAAAAAAGAAAGAAAGAAAAATTTACAATATTAAATTAAAATACTTAAAGTAAGCACAAATATTATTATATTTGTAAAATACTCTTAATTTTTTGAGATATAGAGAAATACATTTCATACACAAATTATATTTTATCTATAATATAAGAACAATTTTGCTAGATGATAAGAGCATACATATGGCACACACAAATAATTATTAGTCAGTAACTTATGAATATTTTTGCAAGATAACATGAAACTATAAAGAAGTGAAATAACTACTTACATTACTAACAGTCAATACATTTATAGGTGACATTTTTGTGCATTTGCCGCATGTCATTCTATTACAAGAAGAACATACTTTATTTGTCACATTTCCATGACATTTTTTAACTTCGCATTTCCTACACTTAGAAGAATTTTCAGTCCGCAGTTCTTCTTCATTTCTCCTGCTTCTTTTAGTGGATTTTTCAATGTATTCTGCTTTCATTTCTTTAGCTAGTGTTTGTATAAATACACGCCTTGTTATGTTTTATCTCGTTATACGTTTGAAAACAATCCAAGCGTTTATGGCAGCAAAGTCTAAAATATTGTAAAATGCGTGAATTGGCCATCTTCTTGAACCTGCTTTGACTGAGATTCATTATATGACAATTCTCTCAGAAGCATGGTAATTTCATCCGCAGTAAGCCCCTTTTTACGAGAAATTTTAAATTTGTTCATACAATGTAAAAAAAAAAAAAAAAAAAAAAAAAAAAAAAAAAAAAAAAAAACGAAAGGAAATCTTACGAAATTTTACTAGTCATAACTAGGAAGAAACCGTATAAGTACTATCTTTGTGAGAAATAAAACCTCAGTGGCAGATGTTGTTGCAGCTGAAACAAATCGCGTGATGACCAGGTGTTGAAAAAACATTCTGAGATCCCTCTGAACTACGATAGTGTGTGGAATTATCGCACAGAAGAACGAAATTAAAATTAGGGGAAATGAAATTATTGCGGTGTCCAATTAACACCAGTCCGGCGTTCTAGGTAAATTTGCCCGTAAACCAAGTTTGATTAAATCGATTTCCAAAAAAATTTCGATGCAAGTTCTACCCACATATTTAATAAAATTTTGCATGCTTTGGTGTCGAAATGACACCGTCCGGCGTTCTAGTGTTAAACATAATAAACCATTTTTTCGTCATGTTATCCTCAGCACCTGGAACAAAACCTATTGATGTCACACTTTGCTTACAGAAACATTTCAAAAAAAAAAAAAAAAGTTACAAAAAATATTTTAAAGAGATTTGTAAAAAAATAGCATTAAAGGCATTTCCAAGTAAATGGACCTAATTTCGTACAAAGCAAGGGCTGATACAAAATAGCAAAGAAATACTAGTTTTCATGTTAGTATAATTTAACATTTTCAGTCGAAATAAAAAGTAAAAGAAAAACGATGATCACTCATGGGTTACAGTTTACTAAAGGTAAAAATTTGATACACTGTAAATTTTTTTTGTAAAATTCCAGTAGATGTACCGTAAATTTCACGGTACTACTACCATTTTCACTCTTTACGGTATAAATACCGTATTTCTAAGTTACATTAAGCGTAAAAAAATAGATTTTGTTCTCTTTCGATTGAAAACGGTATTTACACAGTAAAATGATTGTTTCTCAGTAAAAACTCGGTATTTATACCGTAAAATAATTATTTTTCAGTAAGATAAATGACATTCTAAACATTTTCGTAACATTTCAATAGATGTACCTAAATTTTACGGTGCTTCTACTGCTTTCATTCTTTACGATATGAGTACCGTATTTTTAAGGTATATTAGATATAAAAAAATCCATTATCTATGCTATTTCGATTATAAACAGTATTTGTACCATAAAATAATGTTTTTTATTAAAAACGCCATATATACTGTAAAATACTTATATTTCAGTAAGGGAAAAAATTGTATTCTCGCCTCGGTGTACGACAACCTATGAAATGATGTTCTTGCTGCTTAGTGAGTGCAGATCTGAGGAGAGAAGGGGGGGGGGTTCAGCCAGCAAATTGTTTGGAGGACCAAAAAGCTAAAGGAGCCCAATAGTTACAATACACATTGTACATTATAATTTTTACGTATACCAAAACGTAACAATAAAAAAGGAAAGTTCTATAATTACCTTTGTAACAAAAGTATTAATATCTAATTAGTATCTTTAAATTCAGGAAAATAAATAATTTAATTTATGAGAGACGAACAAAGTAGTATTCAAAGTCGAGGAGGTATTATTAAAGATTCACATGCTTTTTATGTATCTTGAGAGTCTGTATAAGAGGGAAGGGGATTTGTGACTGATCCTGGGCATGTCACGGCTCTCGACGGCCTGGATAGATGTTGTTTTTCTAATGCGAATTTCAATCTAATATATTGAATGAGTTCAACCAATCCTTAATTTTTATTGAAGAATTATAGCATTCGTAGAAATGAAACTCTAGGATTTTAAACTAGTGTAATTAATCAGTAATTCAAAGTCATGTAATTAAAATTATAATATTGTGTACCATTGAATATATACCAGTGACATACGTTAAAAGGATTTATTCATCTTTGTATGCTCTTTGTGTTTCATTCAGTTGGATTCTTTTACCGGACGTGCGAGAAAAGAAGTATGTAACATTTTAATTATTTTTAAGTGAAATTACTTAGTATGCAAGTAGTTTTATTACATTTTTAACTTCCATAAATTCTTAATAAAGTTCTTCTTTAATGTTATATATCTGTCTTATTAATTTATTTTAGCTCTAAAAAACATTTTTTTTTAGGTATGACAAATAAGAAAGTTGCCAGCTAAAAAATACTTAAAATTCAAAATTCATTGAAAAAAGCTAATAATACAATGTTAAAAATTTCCGTTTAAATTTGAGTTAATCCATGAAGCAAAATAAAGAGAAGCACCGAAATATGGTATTTCTTATTTTTCGAAAATTCCAAGCTGGGCAGCACGATCTGTTTTACCATTTCTTTTTTTCGTATTCAGCAACACAATTCCTTAGAGTTCCTTACAATACTAATGCATCTAGTACGTTACCTGTTTAAGAAAAAACGAAATGGTATAACGTATCGTGTGTGCGCAGATGGTGAAATTTTGGGGACTATAAATACCCCCCCCGCGAATCACCCCCTTTCAAAATTTAGACAAAATTACCATAAAAGTAGAAAAAAATACATGCTTATTAGAAAAATATAATAAAATACCAAACAGTCAGTTGGCTTAGATTTACGGATAATCCATCGGTAAAACTACAAACACCGGTCCCTTTTCCTCTACCAATCTCATAAATAACTAAAATTCAACAATCTTTTTCGTATACGTTGTTGGAATTTTAACGACCTTAGACCACAATCTTGATGAGCTCATAGATTTAGTAATTAGCAATCCTTTTGTTCTAATTTTTAAAAATGTTTTAAAGTTCAAAATCTCTAAAAATCTTAAATCAAAATTTTAGAACCTATCTCACTCGACGTACTGGCAATAACGCTATTTCGCCATACGGTGCAGTGTTGAATTCAGACATTTTTCTTCGAGAGGGACTTCTGTGGCTCCGTGGGGGGGACATTATAGAATACCGGGGGGAGTGACACTTTTTCACCAGTGAAAACACAAAAACTCTATTTTTCTGGGGAGGAGGGGGTGCATTTCATTGTTTAGGGGGGGGGGTTCCCCCGGACCACCCCATGAATCCAACACTGATATGACAAAACTGCTATTTTCGTTAATAGAAGGGTCTCTCGTTACTCGAATTTGCCCTCCGAACGTAGGTGGGTGGGAGACGTATAAATTCTTATCAAAAGAACAAGTGGACAACATTTTTTCTTTTTTATTTATTAGAAAATACAAGCTACATTTCAAAAGAATTTCACAGGTTTCTCGATCCGTGATTATACATATATGCATACACATATGAAGATGAATAGGAATGTCAAACGTTAAGGTATACCATATTTTAGAATTAGATAATTTCATTATAATTTAGTGATTTTAATGATAGCTTTGTATTTTCGCGAAAATAGATAACAGAATAAGAAAAAAACGTATTGTACTATTTTGAACAAAAAACCATGTTACAAAGAAAGAGATAATTTTGATTGGGTCAAAAATGATATCGATATCCAAAGGCAAATCCCCCTCCCCTAGAGATATCTTACGATATCATGTGTCAGATAACCCCTCATTCCTAAAATGATAATGTTATATATGCACCTAATAAAAAAATTATCATTCTTGTTTCTAGTAAAACAATCGTAATTATTAACTAATCAAAACATTTTCCTTGGAAATGTCTAAATTATAGGTAAGATAATGCAGCACATAAAAGTTGTTTTCGACGGAAGTAATGGTGTTAGATTTTCGAGACAAAAGCCTCCTTTACGGGTAGTAGCATAAGTTTCAGTATTTGCCAACCAACCAATTTATGACGTCAAACTGTTGATGTCGGCAATGGAGGAACTTGTGATCCAAGTTAATCAAACTAAAGTGTGTTATTGGATTATATTTCATGTTTTTCTTTAACTTACATAGTTAGATAAATAATTTGAACTATATCTATTTTAAATTTCTTTGCCTTAAAAGTATGTAATTCGTTTGTTTGTCTACAATACCTAAGAATTGGAAAATAAATCACTTAGTATGAAAAGTGCGCGTTGGATTAGATTTTGTTAGAAATAGGCAACTGACTTCTGTAAGTTTTAGAATAGTTTCTATTCAACATTTCAACTATTTCTGTTTAAATTTAATCCTTTTTATTAAATTATTTGAATAGTATTAGTAATTTACATTTATCTTATTCAAAAGAAGGAATTCGACTTATTTCATTACTCTTTTGCTAGCTTGTCCCATTTCTCCTCTTATCTTATTTTATGTTAAACTGGTTATATAAACAACAGTGCTGTTTTTAAGTTTATTTTAAATTATGGATAATATATAATATTAGGTTTTCTAAATAGGGAAACTATTACAGCAACACGTAATATACAGCAAAAACATTAAATTATATGAAGCAAATTTAATTTTTTTTAATAAACAATTTTTTATACAAATCTAAGCTTATGCTCATCAGCAACTTTTTTCAACAGAAGATTTGGTTGCTCCATCTAGGTGGCGTAGCTAGGATGGGTGACACCCGGGGCGGATTTAAATTGTGTTACCCCCAGCCCCCATGGTGTCATCCCCCCCGTGCCGATCCGTTATATTTTTCATTCACAACTGAACACTATTATAACAAATGACCATATCATTCCTCATTTACCTTTTGCTCTCCTTTAAGTAAAAAAAAGAAAACAGAGGAGCGATTTTTTACTTAACCCATAATCCGCATTGATCAATATGGTGTCTGTGTCTGTATCTAGAAGATTCTCTCTTTCTTTTAAAGTTTACTTTTGATACCCACTCGTTGGATAGGTTAGTTTTTGTTCCGTGGTGCATATATCTTATTTAAACACACCAGTCTGCATAAAATTTCGACTTCTCTAAAAAAATTAACTCTATTTCGTCGTTACGCTAGAAATTAATTTTATTTCAAAATTCTTTTCCAAAATTGTATTAGATTATTATATATCTATTTGCAAATAAATATTGGGCGATACCCGGGACGGAATGCTCCCTCCGCCCCCCCACTAGCTACATCAATGCGTCCATCTAGTATGTGATGGATGTTTAGAATAATACGTAACAAGGAAAAATTTCGGTCCCATTCCATCCCATTCTTCCTTACTTACTAATACTGTAATAAAATTTAGTACTATTTATTACTAATATTAGAATTTGTACTAACTAATATATCTCGTACTACTAATAACAATAATTAATTAAAACTTGAAAACATAGTATATTAACACACCAAAAAAAAATCATAAAACCCGATTTAAATAAAAATAATCCGATTTAAATAAAAATGTACATATATATTTTTAAAACCATGATTGTTTTACACATTCGTTGCCATTTAAAAGCGTACTTATTCATGTATATGCCATTCATAATACTGGTTTTAAAAAGAGTGTCAAATGGTGTTTATATTAAGACTTTCTTTGGTTTTAAATGTTTCAAAAATATAAAATAAGACTTGTACATTAATTGTTCTGAGAATTAGAGTAATCGTCATGTTTAATTTTATTAAACACAGAAAAAAAAGGGGAGGGGTGGATTAAATTATACGTAAACCAGGATTAACCAATTCTTATGGCCCTTTTAAAATTCAACTGGCATATTCGCAATTCTGATTAGGAATCTCTAGCAGTTCATATCTACGTGTTATTATAGCACTTATGTTTTCACTAGTTAGAAACAGGGTTATTTATTAAATTCTAAATCAATTAAATCTCATTAAAACTAGAGTGTTTGGTGGCTCGACTATTTAGTGTTTGACTAAATAGTCGATTCGGTATTTTGTGATTTGGCATGTTATACGAATATAAGTGTCATTAAATTAATAAAAAAATTTTTTAGCTTATAATTCAAATACTTCGCTGAATAAATGCGAATTACGGCCAATTTTGACCCACCTCCACCCCTCTCTAAAAAAAAGCCAGTTAAAGTCAAATTACTGGAGTAATATTTTTTAATTTGTCTTTTTTGCACAAACAGAGAGTTTATTGAATCGGATTATCGGTTTATTGAATCGGTCTTTGTGTTAAAGGTTTTTTTTTTTTAAATTGAGATGGTAAAAATAATGAAGAGACTGATTTTGTGAAGGGGCCTATTATTAAATGATTTTTTTTTCTTAAATAGGCCCCATATGTTGCTTTGATTGAGCCGGTTTACGTAACTTTACACTCAAAATTTAGAGTTTTACACATGTAGATCTTACACCGGGGGTGCAAAAATCTACGCACCAGCGTTAGCAGTCTCTCACCACTAAAATTTAATAGCATTCTAGCAAGAAATTTATACAAATTATTAGATGATACGAAACGAAATAAATTTATTTGTGAGAACATAAGCGCAACTGGAGAGAAGAAACTGGCGCAAAGACTTTTGCACGTTTGTCTTACACCAAAGGGGAGTACCTTCCAATCCATATATTATCACATGTTCTCAATATTAGAAGTTTTACGTGAAGTGTAAATTATAATTATCATCTATTTGACATCTTCGAAATCAGCCTGCGTAATTTAAGTGATAAAATATTAATAACTGTAAAAAACATTGATTTGGAGCATAAATATTTAGATTCTTACAAGTCAAAACCTTGTGTGATGTATATTTTTTTCAAATAGATTATTTAGAGAATTTAAAAAGTATGGTTTTTATATTTTCGTTTTTTTATGAAAATACATTTGCTTTTCGATAATGAGTACTTATAATATGACGAAAAAGGGAGGGGCCTTCATCTGTTATTTTATTTATTTTATTTTTCATAGTCATTATCGCCCAAACTCTTCAAAATGTTTTGAAATTAAAACATGTTTTCACAGTTTTTGACAAGCAATCCAGAAGAAATATTGATATTTACTAATAAAATGGCTGGTATAAAAACTTTTTTCATTTTGTATATTTAAGTAGTTAAGAAATAATATATGTTTTTTTTTTCAATAACAGAAAATTTGGAATGTAGGAGGAATATGGCTACCTAATTTCATTTTTGAAGCATGGTGGAAGAGTAGACTTTGAACTATCTAATACCCAGTGGCAAAATATTCTCGATGGTCTGCGACAGGTACTACAGAGGCAGAAAATAATCCATAGGTAAAATGTTTTGCAATTGCAGCGTTAATTAAACACTTACTTGCAACGATTTTACGCGTTTTATTCACTTCTATTAATAACTAATTCAAGTTTTTGCATTAAGTAATAAAGTGTTAAATATAATACAAAGCAAAATAGATGTTTGATGATAAAATAATCTGTAAGGAAGAAAAGGAAATCTGTAACACCTGTCTCCATTCTTTAACATTCTGCTAAAGGGCTTGCAATATGAATAGTGATTGCAACAAATAGTGGATATGACTGAATATCAGCAATTTTTTTTATTGCACAAATACTAATCATATTTTCTTTTTTTAATTTTTCAAAAAGAAATAAAATCAAACACAAACTAAAGTCGATATTTGCTTTATTTTTTTATTATCGGCTTGATACATTTCTTATAAAATTTCAAACACATGTAGTTAATAATAAAATAATGACCTTCAGTTATTACTAGTAGCATAATTTTATTTGTCGGTACATTTAATTCACACATAATTTAGCTAAAATAGCGTCTCAGTATTATCATTATTAAACGCATACTTTTATTTATTTCTAGTTAGAATAAAAAAAAAAAAACTTTTTAACCTCTCCTCCATTCTCCAAATAAGCAGAGTTATTAAATTGATTTCTTTTCCATATCCTGCTCTTCATTATAATTACAGATTCACTGTCGCCAGATGCCACACATGGCTAATTTTTTGCTGCGACCTGTAACTTTCGGTGTTTAAAAGGGTGCGGGACACAAAAATATTCAAATTTTATTAAACAGTTTTTTTGCATTAAAAAAAATCTGCTTAATAACGTTTAAAACCTTGTTTCGATTTTGACTGGAACAAGAAATATTATTTTTTTCGTTTTCGTTTCTTTTAAAATCCAGCTGTTAAAGCAATCATTCTCATTAAAATGACTTTCCGTGAAAATGCTTTTTTCTTCATGAGTTTTTTCACTATTTCTTGTATTTAAATTGCTATAACTCAAGAACTGTTAAAAAAAACTTGTTTAAATTTGGAACAAGTCTTTTCAATTGTTTTATTTTAATTTTGATTCAGCAATTTAATTTTGATAATAATATTGATAATATTTTATATATTTTTTTAATTTAATTTTGCAATTTTGATTATATAATTTAATTTTGATAATATAATTTTAAAAAATCACATTTTTTTCAATTTTTTACTTTAAATATTTTTTAAATTTATTCAAATTAATGTTTTTTTTTTTAATTCCTAAGTCAGAATTAAAGCTTATATATTTCTGTTTATATAAATGAAAACTTATTTAAATTTGGAACTATGATTTTAAAAAGTAATTTTTTTTTCAATTTTTTGCTTTAAATATTTTTAGATTTTATTCAAATTATTTGTTTTTAAAATTCCTAAATCAGAATTAAAGCTTATATATTTCTGTTTACATAAATGAAAAGAATTTCTAGAAATAGTATTTCGAGTTATAACGATTTAAAATTACCCCACTTTTTAATTACTTTTAAATTTAAAAATTAAAAAACATTATGAGAAATTCTGTCACTTGTTTTGTTTCCAAATAATATGATAAACCATCAGAAAAAAATTCAAAATTTTAACTCAATTAATAACAATTACTTGAAAATGTTTGCGTTGTTGAGAGAATGTATTAAATTAAGGATTTCAGCACCGACATTTCTATTTTTGTTTAAACACATAGCCTACAATCGTCTCGGTAGGAAATGTTCAATCTAAATATTAATATTATAATATTTTTATTTACAGACCTCTTGGCCCCCTTTTAATATTTTTAAATGATTTTTTTTTACACAGGGTGCAGTACTTATTTTTTACTGTGCATTTCTACTTTTTCAATTGTTTGTTACAGTTTTTTATATGCAGATGCTTCTACTTTGAAAGCAGTTCTGAAAATAAAACTATTCTCACATAAAGAAACAACAAACAAGTTGAAAAAGTTGAAAAAGTACATACACACAACAATAGATATCAATTTAAAGTATCACATTAAAAAAAAGGGTCCTGAACGTTTTCCAAAAGAGATAGCCCCCAGTAAAGTTAAGGGTCCAAAAATTCAAATAAACATAAAATACAGAAATATTGGTCGATTGATTTGCGGTTTTCACTAAAGCTATTCTTTATGTTGGTATTTTCATGAAAATAAATTATAAAGATAAATTTAAAAAAATGCCGATAATAGGCGCTTTAGACTTTGAAATAATGAACAACTTTTTTGCCGTTATTTTTTGCATCTCGTTAAATGTTTTCCAAAGCTTAGACTTAAACGTAAATTTGAGCTCAAAATCTGACTAGTTGGGAGTGGTTAAGTAGTACAATCTTAACTCTGTTCAAAGGGTTCAAATTTCAAAGATTTATAAAAAACAAAAAAAATGGTCAATTGATTTGCAGTTTTCAAAATAATTATTCTTTATGTCGGTATTTTCGTGAAAATAAATTATAATGATAAATTTCAAAAAATACCGATAGAGGGCGCTTTAGACTTTGGAGCAACGAACAACTATTTTTTACTGTTATTCTTTACCGTTATATTATCTTATTAAGTACTTTCAAATGCTTTGACTTAAATTTTCAACTCAAATTCTGAATCGTTTGGAGTGATTAAATAGCACAAAATTGAACTGTGTTCGAGGAGGTGGGAGAGGGTTAAATTTCAACTCTTGAATGCATTCAGTTTGCGCTTCTTAACCCCTCCCAACGATTCAGAATTTGAGTTCAAAATTTAAAATTAAATCTAAGCTTCCAAAAACATTTAATGAGCTTTTGCAAGCATTTAATTAGATACAAAAAATAAAGGTTAAAATTAGTTGGTGGTTACTCTGAAGTTTAAGGAGCCCCCTAATGTAATTTTTTGAAATTTATCTTTAAAATTTATTTTCAAAAAGATACTGGTTTAAAGAATAGTTTTAGTTTAAACCGCAAACGAATAGACCAATTTTTCCGTTTTCTATAATTATTTGAACGTTGACCCCCCCCCCCCTTTGAACACAGTTCACTTTGCGCTACTTAACAATTCCGTATTATTCAGATTTTGTGCTCAAATTTACGTTTAAGTCTAAGTTTCCGAAAACATTCAATGAAATGCATAAAATAACGGCGAAAATAGTTGTTCGTTACTCTGAAGTCTAAAACGCCCCCAATCGGCTTTTTTTAATTTATCTTTATAATTTATTTTGAAGATAATACTGACATAAATAATACTTTTAGTGAGATCCGCAAATCAATCGACCAGTTTTCCCGTTTTTTATGGTTATTTGAAATTTTGGACCCTGAACTTTAATAGCGGCTATCTCCTTATGAAAACGTTTGGGACACTTGGTTTATTTAATATTGTTTGTCTTGGTGTGTACTAACACCCTTCTTCTTCTTTTTTTTTTTTTTTTTTTTTTTTTTTTTGTAAAAACAATTTAGAATCACCTAGTATAAAATATTAAAATACAAGTGCGAATTTTATAAGAAATTTTCCCGTTATTTTAACATTAATATTGACATTTAGCCATGGGACTTGTGTAGGTTCTTAAGAGTCGCGATAAGTCCCCCACTAGTCATGGGTAGAAACGAAAACACTTATGTAAATTATATTGGAGCGTTATTTTATAATATTTAACTTGGATATTAATATTTTTAAATGACTTTTGTGTAGGATAACTGACGGCGATCTACCCGGGGTAATTTTTAATTTTTCGATTTTAGTTTTAGATTTTTTTTAAGTTTTCCTTCATTTACAGAACTGGTTCTGAAATTGAAACTATCTGTGATTTTTGTGTAGGATAAATGAGGACGATCTACCCAGGGTAATTTTTAGATTTTAGTTTAAGATTTTTTAAAGTTTTCTTTCACTTACAGAACTCTTTCTGAAATTGAAACTACCCAAATATGAATAAAAAATCTATAACTAAAATAGGAAAAAGAAAACTAGCCCACAGTTGTAGATCATCTTCATCTATTCTATGTAAATATGTATATATATATATATATGTGACGATTTAAGGAGAACTCGAATTATTCCCACTGGTTAAAAAGAAACACGCAGTCATGGCAAGCGAGGGAAAAAACAAAATAAATAAATAAATGTAGAAGATCCAATAATTAGTCATGGGCTGCTGTAAATTCATTTATTAAATTCGTAATAATGAGGAAGGAAAAGCTCCTTTTGCAAAAATTCCATCATTATTTCAGCGAGCTGTCCTCATCGAGGAAGCAACCCAAGAAATCTTCTTTTTCATCTCGAGACTTCCACCTTTTTAAACTAAAAAGAAAGTTCTGGAACATTCTGTAACCTCAAACCATCATTCTTTTATGTAAACAGAATTCTTGTCCAGCTACGAGATTATTTTCCACAAACGATAAATTTATTTAAAAAAAATATTATTTTACCAATTTATAATTGACTCAGAATTTTAAATATCTTAGGCAGACGATTTTTATAAATGATTAATTTTAAGAGAAAAAGAAAAGAAATGAATTTATTAATATGCACACATCAAAGGTTGACGTAGGAAAAATAAATAAATAGATAAAATAAAATAATGATATTTTTTGAAAGGTATGGGCTTTGGAATAAATTTAACAAGACTTTCTTAAAAAGGGTTGATAAAAACATAGAAGAAATCAGTTTTATTTGGAATATTAAGAAATAAAGTTTTAATTAAGAATATTTTTAATTTAGAGCCATCTTTTTAAATTTACGCATACTGGAATAATGTTTTTTATGGCAAATTAAGAATTTATATCGTCTGCATAAGGATTAACAGATTAGATTTAGAAACACGATTTTAATTTAATAATTTGAAGTAAGTACGGAATATTATTATAAGAAAATTAAGATAGTATAAAGGTTAGTTTTGGCGAAAAAATTTTAAATTTGTAATATATATATATATACAGGGTTGTTATAATTAAAGTTCGCCTATTCAGAAGACTCTAGAGCCGGTTCTATGGCTCCAAACGAATCAGAATTTCACTAGTACATAGTTAAAGACATGCGCTCTGCGAAAATCGAAAAAAAAAATTAGTTACAATTTTTGTCAGTAGGTGGCGTTGCGCCAATATTTAAGCCAATATTTGCAGATTCCTTTATTTTCTGGGGATTTTTGAAAGATTCTGTATCTAAAGACAGATGTCAGACAATCTCTGATCTGAAACACAGCATTAGACTTGACATTCGCTCAATCTTACAGGACAGTTTACGCAATGCTGTAGAAAGCACAATTATGAGAATGGAATGCATTATTAAAAATGGCGGAGGATTCATTGAGCATGCGTCATGTTATTCTTCGTTATTTCCTTACTGATGAGCGACATGTTTTATTTTTGTTAATGCAGATTACATCACTTGAAATGATATTCATTTTTCTGTATTGTTTGGAGTCATAGGTCAGGCTCTAGAGCTGTCTGATTAGGTGAACTTAGCTATAACAATTCGCAGTTCGTTGAAGTTTGTTGAAACTTTTAAATTTGTGTGTTTCGTCTGGATTGACTGATATTGATACAACGAATCTGCAAACATCGCCTTAAATATTGGAGCAGCGCCGCCTAGTGACAAAAAATTTGACTAATTCTTTTTTCGATTTTCACAGAGCGCATCTCTTTAACTATGTACTAGTGAAATTTTGTTTCGTTTGGAGCAATAGAACCGGCTCCAGAGCCTTCTGAATAGGCGAACTTTAATTATAACAACCCTGTATATATATATATATATATATATATATATAAGGTACCCTGGGGTAATAGCGCCACGTTAAGGTTCTACCAATTTTCACGGCTCAGTTTTAGATTGTATTTTTGAAACAAATATATGATTTGATACAGCAACTCATTGACTATCTATATAAAAAAGATAATTTAACAGACATGTATTCATAAAATGTAATGGCATGATTTCTTGACCATTGCTATTTGGCGTTATTACCCACCTATATGTGTAATAACGCCATGCAAACAAAACTATTAAATAAGATGGAGTAATTGCGTGTAGATTGTCCAATTCTAAAAATACAAACTCTACAAACTTAGAAATTGACAAATTGCATTCTAAGCTATTGAAAATTTCCAATTTTTGTGAAAGTGTAAGAAAAATAAAGGTGTGGTGTGGTGTGGGGGAGGATGAGGCAAAAGCATATCAGACCGTGAGCTTCTTTTTGCTTAAAAAGGACCGCTTAAATAGAATTATTAGAAACATTGCACAGTTTTAACTGTGTTTATTTGAATCAGTATTTGGGATGTAGCTCGGCCACTGTAGGGATTCAACCGGGGTATTAATGCCAAGGATTGGCGTTATTATCCCGTTATAGTTATTGCGCTGTACATTTTAAATTACAAATTATCTCGAGAAGATATCCAAAATCTTCAACAACATTTTGAAAGTCCATGAAATGTACTACAAATTTATGTAATTAACAAAGTATTTCCGGATAAAAAAAATAGTCTTTACATCACAAAACGTATTTCGAAAATTTTAGATCAAGCGTTAATTTTAGTTGCTTGTAAAAACAATAAAACCTAAAAATGAAACAAATCAACTTGAAGCTGTTTTTTGCGATTTATATGACACAAAACCCTTCTGCGCAAAGCACATTGGTGTCATTTACCAGATTATTTCATAATTATGCATAATATTAGCACTTGGCGTTATTACCCCGCCTGGCGTTATTACCCCAGACCACCTTATATATATATATATTAAAATCAAAGCGAGAAAATTGTAAATAACGCTCCCACAGGATTAATATTAGCATTCTTGTTCCTTCTTGTGAATATTGAAATAACCTCTTAAAATGATTTTGTGAAACCATTTCTACAAATTACTTTTGTATTTTTTTTTATGATTTATTTTAATACTTATACCCATGTTGAAAGAACCTTTTTCTTTAAGGTACTTGATGTTGATCAACCCTATGTGTGGTACAATCTACAACAAATCAATTGGCGGAAAATCATAATGCTACAAAGTCGGCAAAGCTATAGGAATTTGTATAGTAGAGTAAACACATTGTGTAAAAAAAAAGTATTACACACTGTGTAAAAAAAAAGTATTACACACTGTGTAAAAAAAAGTATGCATAAATATTATATGTATTATTATATAGTGCATTAATGTAATTTAATCGTTGTAATAAATATCTTTTTTATATTTTAATTGTTTGTTTTAAATATGTCTGAATCATAATGATATTAATTTTATTTGTAAATGTTTAAAACATTTATATTTTGTATTTTTATGTGATTCCCAAACCATCTCCTTAACAATGCAAAGCTTTGATACAATTTTGAACTTATTTTTAAGCATGAATGTATAAACTTAGTCCTAGGTTATTTAGCAATTTGGAATGAAAATATATTTTTCATTTTTTATTAAATATTTTTCGCGTTATAAGCAATTTTGTCCACAACAGCTATTTTTTACTTTTCTTGATCTGTGTGGAGAATTAAAGTTTGTTATTAAGATTATAAGCTATAAACTATATATCAATTCTTGTAAGAATAATATGATACCACATTTCCATAAAATAAATAAATAAATAAATAAATAAATAAATAAATAAATACAAAAGTGGTGATTTGCTAGACAGTGACATTCTTAAACATTTAACTGAATATAAGAAAATTTAGATTTGTATGTTAAGAAATGAAAGAAAAAAAAACAATTTCCAAGTAATTGACAAGGATATTAAAATATATATGTATATTTATGTACATAAATTTGACCACTTTTATTAATTTTACTTTATTTTTTGAAATTGTATGTGTTTTGTTTTCTCTTCACGTCCTTCTGATTCTTTAGTTTTTATAATTATGACTTTCAAACAACAAAAGAAGTGTGAAATAATTTTTCAGCAATCAGTATTCTTGAATTTTTTGTTAATATTTAATAAAATTTAATAAATTGTTACTATTTAATAAAAATATTATAAGATCTATTAATTATTTAAAGTTTTAATAGTTTATAGAAATGTAAGAAAGAAATTTAATATTAGCATTTTATTTTATCAGAGATCATCTCACATTATCATAGCGGTCACATGTGAATACTGTTTTTTTTTTTTTTTTTTTTTTTTTTTTTTTTTTTTTTTTTAGTTCTCTAAGTGCATACTACTTTTATATCATCTTTATACCTCTATTTTAAAATAATAATTTTCGCTATATATTTAAACCTGAAATGTGACAGCAATAACTGTTTTAAAATAGAGGTATAAAAAATAAATGTCTAAAAAGATGTAGTAGTTGACAGCTATGTAAGTGTATTTCCGCAATTTATTGTTTTTAGTTATATTTTACCATAATTTTTTTTTCAACAACTATACATAATGACAAAAAAAAAAACTCCTTTAACAAGTACAGAAAATTTAATATTTATAAAAAATAAAAATAAAATGTATTTTTTTTGTTTTTGTAGCAGTATACATATCTTTGCACAACTTGATGACCAACAAATGGTCTTATTAAAATTTTTATCAAAATATTTAAATGTATCCTCACATATATAATATTTTCCCCCAAAATAAATTTTTATAATAAGTAAGACTTCATGCTTACCATGTATATTCTGCGATTCTGATTACAGAATAACACATAAGAATATTCCATGTTTGTAAAGGGAAACTTATTTGTTTTAAAATATAGAATGGGTATGACAAGAGTTTAAAATGACTATGTTTTAGAAATAATGCTTGGTAAGTGTTGTTCATTATAAGCGATGTAAATATCTAGGCAATATTCTGAAATATATCATCACGTAACATATTATGTCTTGTGGAAGCTGCTACCTCTGCTTGAGACAATCTTGAGACAAGACCTACACTCATTGTCACCTCAAAAGAGTAATTCAGGTAGAGTCAGGTGGAAGACACTTTCTAGAAAGTGTCTTCCATTGCGAGCAATACACAATTCAAGACGATGTCTGGAATCTATCATCACGAACGCATCGTCTTGTGGGAGAATTGCTACTCTACCTGAATTACTCTCTTGGGGTGACAATGAGTGTAGGTCTTGTCTCAAGATTGTCTCAAGCAGAGGTAGCAGCTTCCACAAGACATAATATGTTAGGTGATGATATATTTCAGATATTGTCTAGATAATTACATCGCTTATAATGAACAACACTTACCAAGCATCATTTCAGAAAAATAGTCATTTTAAACTCTCGTCAGACTTATTCTATATTTTTAACAAATAAGTTTCTCATTGGAGTCGTTTTTGTTTTTTTATCCTGTCAAATGTGGGAGGTTTTTTTTATCATCCTGTATTTTTACGGTATATATACCGTATATTTCATTTACGGTACACATACTGATTGCAAATGCTTTTACGGTACGTATACCACACATTTAATTTACGGTATATATGTTGTATAAATATTTTTTACGATGCATGTGTCATATATTTAATTTACGGTATACATACTGTATATTTAACATACGGTATGTGTGCTGTATAAATATTTTTTACGGTACATATACCATATATTTAATTTACGGTACATATGCTGTAAAAATATTTTTTAAGGTACATGTACTTTAAATATTTTACTGTACATATACCGTCCAGTTAAATTACGGTACGTATACTTTAAATATTTTACGGTACATATACCACAAAACATTTAAATTTATGTTCAATTAAATTACAGTACATGTACTTTAAGTTTTTTACGGTATATATACCGTGCAGTTAAATTACGGTAAAGAGAAGTGTCTCAAAGTTGACGGTATGACCACCGTGATTTGTGACCAAATTTTTTTACAGTGTACTTAACTTTTCTGTTACTCCTTACCATATTGTCCAACTATAGAAAGTTGGGAGAATTAAAATTTACACTGGAAAACAATTGTTTAGAAGCACAAACAGTGTTGTCAATAAAAATATTAAATTACCATAAAATATTCTTATGCCCTATACGAGGGCATAAATATTTTCCAGTGCCAAAAACTTACTGTATCTTGTAATGTTTATTGAATACAAAGAATAAAATATTTTTTTTTTATCTATTACGTTTGACCAAAGTAAGGAATAAAGTTGTTGACGGAGCAGTTAAAAAATACAAATATCATCTTTTGCAAATAAATGTTGGGAGATGAATATAATTTCAATTTTGATCTGGTTTATTAAGAAATAGGAAACCTTTTCAATTTCTGACAATTCTGTTTACTCATATAATTTTAGAAAGTCTTTGGTAAACTATTTTTTGTCTACAATATTAAAATTCGACCGTATGTATGTGTGCATGTATGTAGGTGACGTTATCTCCTTCGATCCAGGAAAAAGAAAAACGTTTCGTTTGTTTTAAAATGAAGGGAGGAAATCCCGGGGCCCTGAATTCCCATTTGTCTGTCTGTCCGTCCATTTGTCCGCATATAACAACTCAAATAATACTCAACCGAATCGTTTGAGTCTTAAACTATAGAATTATTAGATAACTTTGTAGAGTCATTTCAAATTTTATGAAAATCGGATGCATTGTTCAATTTCATGGACAATCAAAAGGATTCTGCGTACATTACGGTCAGTAGGGAAAAAGTTTCAAGTGCATTTTATTGGTCTTACAAGTTGATATGCATCTATGAAGTATGTACTATAATATGCATTCTGTACAATATGTGGTGCAAATAGTATTTCTTATTGATTTACAGGGCCGCACAAAAGTATTCCTTTGCATAGTTATATATTAAGACATTGTTTAATACGCATTTTAATAGGATTAAACTATTTAGTATTTTATGAAATTGGTATACATTGCACAGGATTACACCAAGTTATAGTCATCGTTCAGTTTGTCTGTCTGTCCACGTATAATAGAGAAAAAACTACCGAACCAAATCGTTTAAGGATTAAAATATATAATTGTTGCATAATTTTGTCACGTCATTTAAAAATTTATGAAAATCAGATGTATAGTTTAATAGCAGGGACAATCAAAAGTATTCCATCACATTACGATCAGTAGGAAAAATAGTTTCAAGTACATTTTATTGATAGTACACTCCTTCGAATATAATAGAATTGATATTTCGGGTTCTTCAAGTTTTCTTTAGATAAACCGACCAGCATAGTGGACGAATGCCGCTAGTGCATCTTAAATCTCACCTTTTTGGCCTGATTTTTGTGCCACGATGTTATCTCTTCTGCCTTAAACTTATTGATTGCTGAAACATGATGGTCTTTCTGTGTGTTATTTACATTTATTTGTGTTTTCTTCTTTAAATTTCATATATTTGGGGACATTTTGGTTTTATTTCGTGACTCGGATCAAAGTTACGTTGAAACATAGGTGTTTTTGATTTCATAGTACTTTATTTGCCCCCGATGCTATTTCTTTCAGACAAGCTAAAAAGTGTCGTGTCAAAAATTGTGGCCCACTTCTACTTACCTATCATACGTAGTATAGGGTGAGTCTTGCAATCGTTTTGAAAATCGGAAAAAATGACGGATTTACACGTTTCAGATACTAGAGATTCCGAAAAACATAATTTTGGAAAAAAAAAATTGCCGTCCGTCTGTCTTTCTGTCTGTTGTGACGATATCACATAAGCTTAATTCCAAAAGTCTAGATAGTAAAAAGTAATCAGCTAACGTTTCTCAATTATTAAGCAGTTGAAACAAAATTCACATACCAGTTTCGATAAATTATAGAATTCCTTGGGAATGTGAGAAATCGAATCTATATCCAAAGTTTGCATTCAGATACAAAGTGCACCCACATCTTAAGAATAAACGAGTTTACCTCTTTCTCAGTTGATATTCCAACGAACGTAATTAAGGTTAAAGAAATCATGAGAGTTTATCAGCAAAAAGCAAAAGTCGGAGGTCGTTAAAATATGACCTTTTTTTAGATAAGAAATTATATATATGTTTTAGACCGGGAAAACGAAAGCAATAATGACGATGTTAACCGATGTTAACCGATAGTAGCCATAGCCAGACCCAGACATGGATTTATCCCAGGTCGCATATCATCTCCTGGTAAGTTAAACGCGGAAGTCATTCTTTATATATACGTGTATAAGTTTTATTCACGCATATGTTATTTCATTGTTCACTTGTAGTATAATGTTCTATTCTATAACAGTCAATTTTCTTGTTTGGGTTTAATTTCAACTTGTAACAGATCACGCCTAATCCTGGTAGATTTTGTCCCCCCCCCTTTTTTTAATCCTAATTCTCTCTATTAGGAAATCATTTATGATTTTTTTTTTTCATTTTGTGAATTTACTGGCTTTTTTGACAATTCTAAATTCATTTTTAAATTTCTGTACTTAAGTACATAACTATATTTATATACATTATATTATTAAGTGTTGTTCAAATGAAAAAAATTTCATTAATTGTAAGATATTTTTTTTCTTTACTTACATTACTTTAGATTAGACTAATAAAATTATAATATGTATAGCTTGAATTAACAAACGCAATGTACATCTTCTTTTGTAGGAAAAGCAATATGTAATTTTATTTCTAACTTATACTACTTTTTATTGCATTTCTATTATTAATCTTGATTTAAAGATTTATTTTTTCCCCTTAAAATAAAAATTAAATACGAAGTTAAAAGTATATTTTAAGTAAATACACAAGTTATATAGTAGATTAGATATTATTTTAATGTTTCGGAAAAATAAAAAGACGAGAGAGAGATTGGGTGTTATTTATTCTTCTCAGGAGATAATATTGAATATTGGTTACCTTAAATCTATTTTAAATCAGCAGTAAGCTCCCTCTGATTTTTCTGAATGATATCTTCAAGTGCAAAGTCACTCTTACTGCTGTTTTCAAATACTAAACCCTTGAGGATAAGTCTATCAACTATGTTCCTGATCGACATCTAATGTGGACTCCCTACATATCCTAATTTCTTCTGGATGGCTTAAAATTTACAGCGCTTGGATGGTTCCAGATTGGTCTCCTATTTATAGACGTTCTCACAGTGGGACTGACTCATCTTGCAGATACTTCTCATCAAAAATGTATTTTGGATTACCAGAACCTGCCTGTAATCTACGGCGTATCGTCAATTCCGTCAGTGTTGGATCCCTCCTCGTTATGTTGTGCGAGGTGAATTATTTTCGTTCCTGACTGCTGTAAGACTTTTTTTCTCGTAAGGAAAAAACTATCGGTGATATGACTTTTCTACTGTGACATTTTAATAATTCACTAATTTTCATACTCATTTCTCTTACAATAAAACTTATCAGCATGGGAAAAGGACTCTCCAATTACAAACTCCTTTTTCCAATAATTCGCTGTAGATAGGAGAACTATCCGTGTCTTCACCTAACCTAGTTATGTGGTTCAAGATGAATGGGAACCTTAGGGTGGACCTTAAATACCATGATTTTTTTAAATTATTATTTTTACAAGTCTCACCCCCCTATTTTGTTCCTTTTGATACAAAAACATTGTGTAAAAAGTTTGAGCAATAAATTCAAATATTTAGAGGTAGCTCAATTGACCTGAATTGACCTAAATTAGGAAAAAATTCAGAATATTAGCTACACAAATAAGTAAGCACTTTAAAGGTTTTAATGATTTAATTGCGACAATTTATTTAATTTACAGCACAATTATTAGGTTTTCATGTTACATTAAAGTTTCATTGCATTTGTGCAGGTTGAGAGAGACACATTTTCTGCTATCTGGGTACATTTTTCCATGATCTTCATTAACTTGTAGTAAAAATTGTAGTTGCATTTCATCATGAGTTATCAATCCATTGTATTCTTGAATAAATCCAACTGCACGTTCGACATGGTCATTTACTACTTGTAGAGATTTTATTACCTCTTTTGCCTGTTTATAGTCTTCTATTAACTCCCACAATTCAGGATCTACTGCAAGAAATCCATCCGGAAATTTCAACAATTGAAACAACTTCATTGACTTAGCTGTCACAAAATCTTCCAATCTTTTATTCTTGAATGAATGTAGAGCAACACTGACTCGTTTGGAATAAATTTGAGCTTGTTTTTTAGAATTAGCTTCATTCTGTAATGCAATAACCATGCGAATTTTAGTTAATAAACTCACACGGCTATCAAATAAAGCTAAACCAACAAGTCCTTCTGACAAATACTACAAGTGATTAGCAAATTTACGTGATGATGACTTGGAAACAGTTGAATGTATTGATGAGTAGTCAAGTAGTGATTTGAGCAAGAACAGGTCATATATGGGGCACATGAAGCTTGAGGTGCAGTGATCCAAGCTTTCAAGTATACACGGACTGTAAAAACACACATATCACGTATACCTTCTTCCTCTTTTACAAGTCAATTTAAACTGAGCCATGAACATCCAGATCTTGAGACAATATTACTCTGGACATCCAACGGGCATGGTGCATTGCACCTGGTGACATAAATCTGACTTCCCTTTCTGGGACAGCAACTAGAAATATAATTACAAGTTCTAAAAATTCCTTATAATCACCTCTTAGCTTTGTTTCACTTTGCTCTTCTAGGTACTTCTTTGCATAGTTGATAGTCTCTTGCTTAATATCTTCTACTAGATTTGCAACATCATCAAATGAAATTCCCGTTTCGTACTTGTCTTTATCAATTAAGCTCCATTATTCCTGAAAGCGTTTAAATAATGCAACTTCAGGTGAAGATTTGACTCCCATGCATACTTCAAATACAGTACTAATTATCAACTCCATAATGTGATGTTTGCAACCAAATAAGAGCTCATTTTTTCAATTTATGTTCAAAAAGAACACATGCACCAGAATTATAACCAGTGTTTGAGCTGGTAGTGTCAAAGCACATTGCACGTATATTATCTGCTATTCCCCAATCTTCAATGGTTACAAAGACTGCTATATGCTAAATGCAGTTTATTCTTTTAAATATTATTGTGCATAGTACTGCCATCTATGAATAAAAATGTAAAGTTAAATGCATTTTAAAACATTTTAGAAGATATAATTTATTTTCTATGACATAGCATGCGAGTACGCATATGTTTATCATTGCTCATACATTGGAAACTTCTACATCATTGAGCTACCTCTAAATATTGTTCAATTGAGCTAATATTTTACCAGAATTATTTTTTCATAAAAAGGAACAAATTTAGAGGGTGAGAAGATTACATTTTGAAACTCGAAAAATAAGGTCCACCCTAGGGAACCTGCGAACTCAGTGACATTTTTAATCACTTCAGCACATTATGTTGCAATACAAACATTCCACGAAATCTACTGCAACTGTTCAGAACTAGTTTTCGGTTCTAGTAATCAGAATTTACTCTTCGGGACTTTCTCCTTAGATAGTATCTTCATATTTCAGCGTTTCAATCATGGACAATAAAATTTGTACTGAGTGCTTATTTATTGAATATTTATGTATGTTAATGTTACGCAGTTCTGCGTAACTACCAATATGTTATTTTGTATATATGCTTTCTTTTTCCAGAGAAATGGAGGCTTCCGTAGACAAAATTTTTTTTTCTTGCGTGTGGGTGGAGATGTGACGATATCACATAAGCTTAATTCCAAATATCTAGATAGTAAAAAATAATCAGCTAACGTTTCTCAATTATCAAGCGGTTGAAACAGAATTCACATGCCAGTTTCGATGAATAATAGAATTCCTTGGGTATGTGAGAAATCTAATCTATTAACCAAAGTTTCCATTCATATATAAAGTGCACCCAAATCTTAAAAATAAACGAGTTTACCCCTATCTCAGTTGATATTCCCACGAACGTAATTAAGATTAAAGAAATCATGAGAGTTAATCAACAAAAAGCAAAAGTCGGAGGTCGTTAAAATATGACCCTTTTTTAGATAAGCAATTATATATATGTAGACCGGTCAACGAAAGCAATAATGACGATGTTAACCGATGTTAAACGATGGTAGCCATAGACAGACCCAGACATGGATTTATCCCAGGTCGCATATCATCTCCTGGTAAGTTAAATACGGAAGTCTCTCTGTATATATAATATTTAAATTTTAAATTTAATTTAATGTTAATTAATAAATTAAACATGTGAACAGAGTTCTCGCTTCGAGTCCATATAAAAACAGAAGTATTAAATGTAATTAATTTAAACTTTTGGATATTTTAAAGGTATGTTTGTAGTTTTATAAAATTATGAAATGAAGTACTTCAATGTAATATAATAAGAAATATAGCAAAATTTATGTAACACAATTTTCTAAAAAAAAATTATGTGTTATATCACCAACACCAAGATATCTTAACGTTGAATTGACATAAAAACCTAATTTTTGCTTTAAATTGATCCGGAAACTTTACTCTATAGAATGAATTAAGGATATAACTATAACTCAAAAACAACATTATTAAAAAAACTCTCAAATTTGAAAATTGAAAAAAAATCCTAAAAAATACAACTTTTTTCTCATTAAAAAAACTCAAAATATTAAACCATCTAAACGATTAATTCATTCTATAGATAATGATGTTACACACATGCAAAAAAATTAATCCATTCCATCAAATAGTTTTTTTTTTAATCTTGCTGTTAGTTGTCAAAAATCAAGTTTTGAGGAGACTTAAAATTGAAATTATATGGGTGCGGCTATGAAAGTGTTGATACATGAATGCTTATAACTGCGTTAAAAATGCAAATATTTTTATGCGGCTTTTTGTATTGTGTTAAGAATTAATTGAATAATCAAACTAGATCATAAAAAAATCGATTTTTTGAAAAGTTTTGAACTCCTGAGCCCCCTGAAACGTTGTAGTCGTTATTCAGTTTGAAATATCTTTGTGTCACACCTTGTGCGTAAAATGTAATATAAGAAGCTAATACGACAAGATAAATGACACTTTTAAGCTTTTAATATTATTAGTATTCTATTTTGCGATATTGTATTAACATAATAAAACAGATAATAATGATTTTTCATGGATATTTCAATACATGTTACAAAATAATTTTTTTATACTATTGTGAAATTAATCTTGCCCGAATTTTTTACATTTCAATAAATTTCACACAAATATTTGTCGCCAATAGGTAATTTGGTACGTATGTACAATGCAACGTAAATATTAATGATAACATTCATTACACTGGTTTAATCTTTACGTAATAATATATTTATATAATCTATTTCCGAAAAACGCGTAAAACCGCCGTCAAACTTACATAAATACACACACACAAAAAAAATCTGATCTGTTTCATATGTTTTCCGTTAAAAGAATTTTCAATATAGAAAAAAAAATCATAAAAAAATGATGGAATTATTTTAAAGATGCTTATCCAAAATAGATAAAATTTTTTATTTATGTAAAAAACATTTCTTAAATTATATTAACCAATTTTGCGTCATGCTTCAGAAAATGAAATTTAAAATAGAATAACTCAAATGCATAGCAAATTGAGTTTTAAACTGGACCTCCTCTTTCTCTTAATCTGAATAAAGAAAATCGAGTTAACAAGGAGAAAAGAAGCAGTTAATTTTTTTTGTGAAGAAAAAGAAAAGATCACTTGTATTACATATCGAAATTACAAATTAACATTTGAAGATTGCTTGAAATGTAATAAGAAGAATGTCTTTCTATTTCATAAAAATTTTGCATTATCTTTTTTTATATTTAAAAGTTTTAGTTGTTATTCTGTTTGAAATCCGAGACTAAATTAGTTAAATCAAAAGTTAGAGCTATTTCTTTTTTATCCTTCCCTCACAGAGCGTGCTTCAAATTTAATATAAGATGCTAATATGATAAGATGAATGACATTTTTATGTTTGTAATATTTTTAGTATTATATTTTTTGATATCGCGTTAGCATGTAAATGCAGGTTATAAAGATTTTTGATGGATACTTCAATGCATGTTATAAAAAATTGTTTTATATTAATTTGAAATTAATCTTGCGTGAATATTTTTACATTTCTGTGAATTTTAACGTAATATTTTCGTCCAGGAGTTATTTAATACGTACAAACAATGCGATGTAAATATTGATGAAAGGTATATCTGATAAATATAAACAAGTCTGAAATTATATGTGAAGCTTAGCATTATTCTGATAACATCAAACATATACTACTTTAATATTTAAGTAATTATATAAATATATATAATATGTTTTTGAAATACGTGGAAAAGCGTCGTCAAACTTACATAACTGGATACATACACACACAGACACCAGGTAAAGATATCAGCAAAAAACCTTTAGAAAAAACTTCATGCAAGTTGCAGGTATTTTAAACACTAATGTCTCTTCGAGTTAAAAAAAAAAATAAATAAATAAATAAATAAATAAATAAATAAATAAATAAATTGTATCTTTCCTAAAGTTGAAAAGCCCCGATAATTTGCTGGTATTTGTCAACTAAATAACCCGCAGGTTTCCTGAAGATACAAAAACCTGCGTTTTCCCTGCATATGCGTGAAAACGCAGATTTAAAGTGCATATTTCTCTGTTGCACTAAAAGCGGAAAACAATAAATATTAATTAATTACTGAGATATCCCCATTATTACTTAACCCCATATCTTAATACTTATCCTCATTAGGCTGGACTTAGTATTATTTGGGCTCAAATTCGAGCACTTGGTTCTAAATTAATTTGGAAGAAATGATGATCAATGATTTTTGCATGATTTTAAAATTCTTAGCTAAGAGTTTAAGCTATTGAATACTTAGAAATTTGGAACTTATTATCTGCAAGGGACACCAGAATAAACTGGCAAACAGATGTTATAATTAATTACTCATGTTATAACTTAATTAATATTTATCTACCAAACCTGCAACTTACCTCAAAATGTAGCTGGAACATTCACACATCTCAATCTTTTTTTTAAGCCTCCAAACCGCGGGTCTTTGTTCGTGCCTATTCTTGTATTTTGAAAAGCACTTCTGGGACAAGTCCGCATACAATAAAACGAAGACTTGAACTTAGTGATAGGCGATTGTAAATATTCACTAAGTCATTAGGGCACTAAAGGTACATTGAAGGCCGTATGTTTCATCAAAATAATTGAAGTTTACTTACGAAAAATCAGCTAAATCACTAAACGTAAATTGGAGGCCATTAACTTGCTGATAAAAGCCCGTATACAATTTTTAAATCTACTGTACATTTTCTTGCAGTTTTCATTTTCCTTCAAATACTTGAATAGACTCAAAATGTCTGATTAGTAACTTGGAGGTCAGACAAAAGTCTGCATAATATCTTAAAATAAACACTACATTCCCTCACATAGACCTGCACTTTTAATTATCGTTCAAAATCCCTGAAGAAACCTTAAAAATCACTGGAAAATCTTATTTCTGTTAAAGATTTTTTTTTTTTTTTTTTTTTTTTTTTTTTTTTTTTTTTTTTACTTTGGAAACACACACACGCAAAAAATAAAATAAACAAATAAAATAAATAAATATGAACTGTTTTATATAATTTCAGTTGAAAGAGGTTTCGACATGGAAAAAAAGGAAAAGACTCCGAAAATTATGATGAAATTATTTTTAAGATAATTTTCAAAAATGGATTAAAATCTTGAATCATTTTAAAAACATATTTTAAATGATATTAATCAATTTTAAGACATGTTTTAGAAAATGATAATCAAAGAAAAATAACACAAATGCATAGCAAATTGAATTTTAAACTCGACTTCCTCTTTCTCTTAAACTGAATGAAGAAATTCAATTTAACAAGGACAGAAAGAATAGTACTTTTTTTACGAAGAAAAAATACAACTCCTGTATCACATATCGAAATTACAAATTAACTTTTGAAGATTGTTTGCAATGTAATAAGAGGAATGCCTTTCTATTTTATAAAAATGTGTTTTTTTATTTTGATATTTAAACGTTTTATTTGTTATTCTGTTTGAAATTTGAGAATAAACTTGCTAAATCAAAACTTTGATCTGTTTTTTTTTTCTTTCTTTTACAGCGCGTGCTTGAAATATAAAATGCTAATATGACAGGATGAATGACATTTTTATGCTTATAATATTTTTAGTATTTTATTTTGTGATATTCTATTAATACGATAATAAAGATATTAAAGTTTTTTTATGCATATTTGAAGGCACGCATTTTTAGCACAAAAATTTTAAAGATACTATTGTGAAATTAATCATGCTCATTTTACATCGTAAACATGTTTAAGAATGTCGCGTTCATAATATTTGTCTTCACTGTGTAACTTTTTTACATGCATAAATACACATGACACATTTATAAAAATGTTTATTTGATAAATCTAAACAATTCGGAAATTATTCGTCAAACGTGACAAATGAGGTGCATTAGTTCTATAACTAGTTTTGAAAGTATTCAAATGTTGGTGCAATACCTGTTACACAATTTAAGCGAAATGCTGAATATTACATACATTACAATTATAATTATTTAGTTCAGTTTTATGTAAATAATTAGACTCCATCAGAAGTATGCCGTAATCGCCTTGATTACCTAGAATCATTACTTATGCGATGACACTGAAATAATTACGTATGATAAGATTTAAAAGAGTAAACACTACAGCAACGTAGTATTATTACAAAGCATCTTTTAAAATAACATATAAAGCCTTTGTGCAAAAATGCTTAAAGATATAACACCATCGATTATAAATGAACAAATAATGTATGAAAAGGTAGCAAACAGCCGTTCCGAATCTACTATCGAGATTCTTCATCAGTGAAAAACTTAGCGAGCTACAAAAAGCTAGCACAGGCTCAGTTTGCTTCTTCTGGCTCGCTGAGTTTTGCACCGAAGAATAATTTCGATAGTAGATTCGAAACAGTTGTTTGCTACCTTTTCATACATTATTTGTGTATTTATAAGAAGATACCCTAGGGTAATAACCCAACGTTAAGGTTCTACCAATTTTCAAGGCTTAGTTTTAGATTGCATTTTTCAAACAAATATAGGATTTGATACAGTACTTCATTGACTATCTATATAAAAAATTAATTTAACAGATATGTATTCATATAATGTAATCGCATGATTTCTTGACCAATGCTATTTGGCGTTATTACCCACCTATATGGGTAATAACGCCATGCAAACAAAACTGTTAAATAAGATGGAATAATCCCATGTAGATTGCCCAATCCTAAAAATACAAACTCTACAGCTTTCGAAAGTGACAAATTGCATTCTAAGCTGTTGAAAATGTTCAATATTTTATGAAAGTGTAAGAAAAAGAAAGGTGTGGTGGTGGTAGTGGGGGGGGGGGGGGGAGCAGGCAAAAGAATATCAGATTCTAAGCTACTTTTTGCTTAAAATGACCGCTTTTATAGAATTATTAGAAACATTGCACGGTTTTAACTGTGTTTATTTGAATCAGTATTTATATTTCCATGTATGCATCCTATGCGATAGAAAATGTTGATTTTTTTGTGAAATTGAAAGAAAAAAGAGTGAGGGGGAGATTAACAGTGTATAACACCCTGTGCCTCTCTTTATTTAAAAAGTCCCGCTTAAATATAATTATAAGAAACATTGCATAGTTTTAACCATTTATAATGTAATATTTTAATCATGTGAAATTTTATAATAACTAGAGTTATATATAAAAAATATTTTTGTTAATACTGTTATAGTAGTCTTGTAAATAGCTTTTAACCCATAACTCCGAACTAATTCGGATTCTGCAAACCTTAAGTTAAAATTTCGGCGTCATACAAAACAAGCTTCAATAACTTTTGAATTAATTAAATAAGATTTTTGATAAAAAATATTATCCCAATGAGATCTCTTATTAAATTTTATACATGATTCATGTGGCTATATATCATTATCTCTATATTAACAACAAAATTAACCTAACTGCTGTTAGCAATATCATTGAAAGCTGTCCTCCCCCCCCCCCCCCCCCACACACACAAATTTTAGAGTTTAACTTGTATTTTCCAGTTTAACTACAGCTACAACTGAAATTCTCTTCCGTTTGAAATCCTCGTACTATTGTTAGAAATATTTGAATAGATTAAATTTAATTAGAATTATTTCTGTACAAAAAGTTTAGTGCAGGAACAGTATTCTATGATTTTTAATAATTGATCGTTTTTTAACTTTTATCTAATGTTACCAGTCTCACAGGCCACTGTTTTTCTTTTAATTTTTATAGTTTAACTTCTAATTTTCAGTTTAACTACAAACACAATTTTGTTTCCTTTGGAACTTTAGTACTATCACCAGAGACTTTTAAATAAGTGAATATTAAGTATAATAATCTTGTATTAAAAGTTTATTACAAAAACACAACCCTATGAGTTATTTCCGCCTTTTATTTATCTTTCAATCTTACGGTCTCACAAACCGCTTCGCATTAGTTACGTTACAATTTCTGTCACATCGGTTAAAGGTTAAGCGCGGAGAAGTTAAAAGAGCAGTTAAAATTTAGAACTCAGTTGAACAATCCAGTGTAAATTTAATAGATACCTGGTTTTGTAGATGTTCGAATTAGAATATCGAAAACATTTTGATATAGTTTTATTTATAAGAGTTTAATTTTTCTTTTTTACATTAGTATTAAAAAAAATTATAGAGATTAGTTTTGGGTATTGAAACCCCCCTCCCTTAATCTTAAAATTTCAGTAATGATAATAATGCTGTCCCATATTAATAAATAAACCCCCTTCGGATGTAGTTCGGCCACTGTAGGAAATCAACCGGGATAATAACGCCAAGGATTGGCGTTATTACCCCTGTATACTTATTGCGCAGTACACTTTAAACTACAAATTATCTCGAGAAGATATCCAAAATCTTCTACAACATTTTGAAAGTACATGAAATTCACTACAAATTTATGTAATAAACAAAGTATTTCAGGATAAAAAATATAGTCTTCACACCACAAAATTTACCTCGCAAATTTTAGTTTCTTGTAAAAGCAATAAGACCTAAAAGTGGAACAAATTAACTTTAAGCTGTTTTTTGCGATTTATATGACTCAAAACACTTCTGCGCAGAGAACATGGGTGTCATTTACCGGATTGTTTCATAACTATGCATAATATTAACACTTGGCGTTAGTACCCCCTCCTGGCGTTATTATAATAGAACACCTTAGTTGTTTTTCTATGTTTACAAAGCATGCTATTAAAAATTTATAGCATTCTGTTTAATCATTTGAGTGTTTCTATTGAAAACCGCTGCTACACAACCGTAATTTAATGCTATACTGATCATATTATTGCCCATATTGAAGTCGTAGTATAGTTAGATTACGGAAATGTGGCTGTTATTTAAAAAAAAGGGTCAGAATTTGGTAAGAATTTTGATAATTTTTAGTATTGCATCGGATAATATTGAATTGATTACGTAGAATAATGTCTTAATAGAATGAAGAAAACTTTTAAGTCATCTTTTTAAGTTTTGATGAGATTTTCATAAATTTTTAAAATTTCAAAAATATACTGAAATGATTATATTTGTTGACTTAGCCAGTATTTGATTTATTTTTTGAAGTATTGCACCATTTTAGAAATGAATTTTATATGTGCCACTGGACATAATATATATATATGTGTGTGTGTGTGTTAATGATAAATGACTCAATTCCATTTTTTGCACAAGATAAATTATTTATATGACTGTAAATAACCAAATTAAGCTAAAATCGTTCCGAAACATTTATGGTTAAAAATATAAAAATTTCAATTGAAATCATTTGTGGTCACCCAGTAATACTTCTTGTTGCAAGGAGAGAATTGTAAATATCAACTCTCTTACTGTTGTCTAACTTTTGCCAACTATCTGCTCTAAAAGAAGTTATTTTATGATATTTTTTATCAGAAATTGTAAATACTTAGTTTTTGAATAGTTCGAGATTATTAAAATAAAATAAAATAATACGTTTCATTTGCTTATTTCAACTAAAATTTTTATAAAAATTATTATAAATCACAACAGAAGAACAATATTTTAAAGATTACTTTTTAGATTTTCAATTGACTTCTTTCTCCTTCTCACTCACTGGGAAAATATCAATTTAAGAAACTATTTATTTATAATTTTGTAGCTATTTAGTTTTAGCTGGTTTAATTTTAGGAATTTCACTAAGGATTATAGCAATCGTTTATTTTACTTTTTAAGAGTTCTAGGACACAAATATTCAAATTTTGTAAATATATTTATATATATATTAAAACTTTCCGTTTTTCTTTATGATCTGTATTTTTCAAAATTTCTCGGATTTAAATTTTAATAACGCAAAGAACCGTAAGAAGATAACTGCTTCAAATTTGGATAACTATTTTTTTATTATTTTACATTGATTCGGCTTTTTTAAAATAATAATTTAAAAATCTATTTATTTATAATTTTGTTACTGTTTAGTTTAAGCGGATTTCATTTTTGCATATTCATTAAGAGTTGTCAGAATCATTTTACTTTAGTTTTAAAAACTTAAAAGAAAGGAAATACAATAAATCCTCCAATTTATTTGATTAATTACTAGCTGAGCCATCCAAGATTAATTTTTAAACCATTTGGTTGGATCCTTTTTTGCACTGTTATACGGGGACAGACGACAGACAGACGAAAAAACCAGACGACAGATTTTAAATGCTGCATATGTATACACGCACAAATGCACTTAAATATCAATAATTATTGGCAATGATTGAAAGATAAGGATAAATATTTATTTAAAACCTTTTTAGATATAAAACATTATTTTTATGCTTATATTATTGCTCATTGCTAGAATAATGAACAGATATTTTTTGTTTGTTTAGTTTTAGCATATTTGATTTTTGGACATACATTAAGGGTTGAGGCAATCATGTTAATTTACTTTTAAAACTTTAAGAGAAGGATATATAATAAACTCTCCGAAGTACTGACTTTATCTGATGAAGTACTGACTGGGTCGCCCAATATTAAATTTCAAATAATTCGGTCGGATAGTTTTTTCCGTTATATGCTAACAGACAAACTGACCAGATGATAGTTTTAAGTGCTACATATTCACATACATAAAAATCTCCTAAATACCAATAAAATATTCATAATGATTAAAAGATTAAATATTTATTTTTAAAATTTTGAAATTTTAAATATTATTTCGTATGCTTTTGTTATTACTCAGAGCTAAATAATGAGTGGATATATATATACCGTAGTTACTCGTATATAGGGCGAACTTTTTTTTTCCAAAAAATAGGGCATAACTCCTAGGTGCGCCTTGTACACGGAATAATTATTTACTGTTGGACGCAATCGTACGATATACATATGAAACAAGAAATTATTCAAAGGAGATATTAAAACTCGGAAAATGTTACTTAATGCAGTATTACTGCATATTTATTTCACTCCTTGCAGTTTTTTTATACAACAGAGCTAGTGACATTATCTAATTAGCAATTCTCTTTACCGTCACTCCTTCCTATTTTCCGTCATTTTCTTACAACCCGAAGTCTAAAAATACATTTACGTCTTATTTTCTGGTCTAGTGTAATGTTTGTTTCGACTTTTTTTTTGCCGAAATTCATTTGGTCATTCTTCATTACTGTATAAAATTTATGGATTGCCTTATATACGAGATTTTAAGAAATCTCCATTTTTACTTGTAAAGTAGGGGTGCGCCTTATACACGAGTAAATACGGTATATATTATATATATATATGTATATATATCTAATTAATTGGTCAAAAATATTTATGACCTAGTCGAAAACACCACTTGACTATTTGAGCAATTTTTTTTTTTTTTTTGGAAAATTTTTATTATAGGCGGTATTTTGTCTTAATCAAAATTTATGTAACTAGTGGTGTGAAAATAAATATAGTATTTAAAAGACGAAGCTCTACAAATACAATCAAATGGTATAAATTGCTGAAAGTGAAATTTCAATCAATCATGCATTTTTAGCACTTTCGAAAATACTTGAAAAGTGTTTATGAATCTGATTGGCCTATCTATCTATTACTCCGAACTTAAATTTGAATTAATATAGTTAGAATGTTCTGTAATTTACATCTCTTATATAAAGAGACTCTTGTCGTTTTCAGTATTGAAAATATAGTACATAGCGTTCATAGTTTATTTACAGCGACACTCAAAACTATTCATATACACTAACCATGAAGAAATGTCTTAATTAGAAACTGATAAAAGTTGAAATTTCTCAGGCACCAGGAAAAATTCTTAGGGGCGAGCTTGAAGAATCATTTCTCTGATATTAATGACTCACTACAAAATGGATCACAGGCGCAATCGTAATAAAATATTTTGGTATTATGTGTTATTTCACAGAGAACAATTTATCTAATTTATAAAAAAATAAAATTGAGCAAAAATTAAAAAATATATCACTTTTACACAGTAAAAATTAATAAAAATTAACTGTGAAAAAAACATTAAAACAGTAGATAAATTAATAACCTTATCTTTAATTCGAAAAAAAATATCTAGATAAATTAAAAATGACTTTTAAATTTCGATTTTAAATATTACTTGTCAATTGATTTTTATAGACTGAAATCGTTTAAAGATACCAGAGAGACTCTGAAAATAAGCTTCCCCTGTCGACTATGGTCAGAGTTGAGTATGAAAAAAATAGAATAAGACATTAAAGAAAAGACATATCTTTATTTTTTATAATAATTACTAAGAATATTGAGCCATTTTTTATACTTTGTAAAGCTTCAAAAAGTCCTCCTGGAAAAACTCAGGACTTTGCCTATGGAAGAAGCGTTTAATGGCTTGTTTGTATGCAAAGCCCTGATGTTTTTGTAGAACGTTTTTTGCAGTTTATCAAGCGGTGTGGCAAATGTCTTATCATCCTTGGTACTTACGTTGGCAATATAGTTGTATCGTATCTTTCAAGTTTCATTATATTGTTTGATATTCATGCACCCTTCTGTCCATAGACGCTAGGAGAAATTTATTTTCAGACTTCCCCCCCTTTATAGTTTCTTTAAATTTTTAAACCACAAACTGCTCATACTTACCTCATTTAAATTGATATGAAGTTTCTTTTGATACTGTTCATTTTTCGGAAATCTCAGAACTTTTCGGAAAAACATGAAGCTGTTAAGACATGCAGTGTAACA
The DNA here is from genome assembly GCA_964019185.1 of Maratus speculifer. Lineage (NCBI taxonomy): Eukaryota > Metazoa > Arthropoda > Arachnida > Araneae > Salticidae > Maratus > Maratus speculifer. The sequence goes on along the minus strand of OZ025294.1, from coordinate 198,784,448 downwards.
ACAATATCAAAGAGATTTGCCAAATATGAAAATCGATCATTCATAGGAAAACACCTTTCAAAAAGAGAATTAATCGTCAGATTTTTGCCAAGAACTTTAATCTCATACCATACATATAAATATGAGTAATGTCATCTTCATTGATAGTAAAGCAACTAGCAAAGTTTTGCAGATGGAAAATTAAGTAGGTAAAAGATTTAACAGCCAAGAGGACATTTTGAGTCGCAAGGGCAAACAAGTGCCTCAGGTTTGTCGGACCATGGTCATAATCATATAAATTCGTAGCACATATAGTTGTCATCTGGTTCATTCACCTGTCTGTAGTTTTATCTGCATATAACAGCTCTAAAATTACTCAATAAAATGTTCGAAATTTTACATCGCTTTATGAACCATTGCAGAACTTTTCTCGGGTCACTTCAATTTTTAATCAATTGAAACAAAACTTAAAAAGACATAAATAAAAAAAAAATTCAGGCAATTAAATCCTATTATATGTAATGATTTCAATAAATATCCCATGAAAGGTAAGGTGGTCATGATAATTACTTTCTATTTAGGATGCGGTCAAGTTATTCTGTATTCATGCATTTTTCTGCAAGTGTGCAACAGCTCTCAATATCTATAAAACCATTTATTCCAAACCTGCTACATTTTTCATGTTTGATGATAAAGTGAAATTAAGAGGCAGGAGTGATAGGAAATTTTATAACTGAGAAACAACATCGAATCTCAGATGGAAAATCGTAATAATACTAATACTAATACTACTACTACTAATAATAATAAGTTATCGAGATTAAAAAATATATACATTTCTATTTTAACTATTCAAACAATTGTTTGTTTAAGTGTATATAACTTAATAATTGTTTTTTTAATATCTGAATAAATAAAATTCTTTCAAATGAGAATTCATTTAAAACTTAAAAATTTGAGAATAATTAATACGAAATAATGATTAGAAAAAAATAAACAATTTTTATCGATTCTAAAACTAAATTTGAGAACAATGGACACAAAAGTAGTCTTGAAAAACTATGAAAAATAACGCTAGCAGGTGTTTCCATTGAAATCAGTTTTAAACTTCAATAATAAAAGTATGATGCTATTCATCGATAAAAACTTTGACAAACAAAAACTTATTTTATTCAGGCATGAAAATTTTAATTAAAGTGTTTTCAAAGAATTCACAAACTTTTATAAATAAAATATTGAATACATATCGTAAGTAATATATTTTCATTCAGATAATTTGAATCTTTTTATACAATTATTAAATTATGAATAAAGCCACCTTTGTTAAAGATAATATCATTTTCAATATATTAATTTATTTTGAACAAACAATAGAGAGAAATTAATTATTTGCATTATATATATTATAAATTATTTGCATTTTGTAAAGTAAGTAAAATTAAATAACAATTGCTTTGTGCTACAATTTGGCAGCTTCTCGTTCATACGTATTCTACACATACTACATTAAACTCAGTTTTAAACTTCAATAATAAAAATATGTCATTCATTGATAAAAAAACTTTAAAAGACAGAAACCTATTTTATTCAGGCATGAAATTTTTAATTAAAAAGTTTTGAAAGTATTCACAAACTTTTATAAATAAAATATTGTCCACATATCTTGCTTAATATATTTTCTTTCATATAATGTGAAACTTTTTATCCAATTGGGTGAAACCAATTTTCTTTGTGATTTCCGAAAAAATATTTGTCTTTTTAACTAAATACCAGCAATAAAAATAACAATAATATTGTTTAAATATGTATTTAAGCTGTACAAAATTGGCATCCGTACAGAAAAAAAGATAATTTTACAATATAACATTTTGAAATCATATCTAGCATAAAAAATTTAACCTCTTTTACCAGACAGTATTTGCTTAATTAATGATAGAAATACGTTAAAAATATGCATAATTTTTATTTTTTTATTTTAGCAAAATTTTTTTAAAGTTCAAAACAACACTTATAAGATGGATAATCAATAATAAAATTTAATCACCATTACATGCGTAATTTTATGACGTTTAGATAAAAAAACTAAGTTAAAAATCATAATTATCATTTATTTTAGTTTTAAAGAGAATATTTTTTTTTAATTGAATTTAAAGTACATATATTATTCCTTGTTTTAAATACATTTGGTTTATTATCGGTTTACAATTATTAAAATGAAATAGAAAAATTCATGTAACAGAGTTTACAAAAGTTTATAAGATGTAAACAAATTGATTTTTCAGCAACTAACAAAGACACACTGAATAAATATGACAATTTTATTTTCATAAATTTTTAATGCTGCATTTATTTTTCAAATATTTCAACAGTGTGAGAATACTTGTAAAATAATCTGTTTTCTTTCTGTAATACAGTTCGCATAGGCAAAATTTTTTGGATCTGTTCGAACTGTATGTGTGCAATATCATTGTCATCTAATCTAAAAACAAATAATGTACCATCGCAAGCTTCCAAAAACATAACTTGCACTTCATCATCTTCTTCTAAATCACCTTGTGTAACAGCTATGTAGTAATACTTTTTTCTTTTCTTTTCTTTTCTTTTTTTTTTTTTTTTTTTTTTTTTGGTTACAAATTCTACTAATATGTATGTTCTTTTAATTATTTTATTTGGTGTTATTTCTGTAAACTCTTTTTCTTCAGAACTGGATTCAAGAATTTGAGAAAACTCAGAATTTAAATTTCTTGATTCCGTAGATTTTCACCAATGTATCCTTCATTATTATTTCGTACAGTTTTCTCATTATTGAAAATATTTTCAATCGGGAAACTCTTGTAGTCGAAACAATAACACAAACCACGTTCTTCACCACAGAAACAGCTGACATATCTCTATACTTTATGAATTTAGGGTTTTGTACTGTAATAATTTGAGGTATGTTCATAGTATCCTTTACAGTAGGCAAACCATCAGGTATAGTGTGTTCTTTTTTATTTTCTTAGGAGATATTTTTATTTCTGGAAAATACCACAAACAAATAATACTTACTAATGGAAAACAAATATAAACAAATGATAAAAATGATAGGTAAATTTGGTACTATGAATAAATATATATATATTTACCATAAAATATTACCATATATTATTACCATAAAAAATCTATATTCAGTTATAAAATGTAACCTCTGTTTATGTAACATCTGTTACCAAAATATGATAACAGACGTTACATTTAAGGAAAAACAATTTTCTTTCTTAAATAATAATATTCTAAAAAATAGTTATGTTACTTAAATAAACTTATTTTACTTAGAGTTTTGTGATTTAAAGAGAAATTTTTTAAACATTATTTAAATCTAAAATTGGAATAACAGAAGTTACAAAGAGGAAACACACTCACATTAGGATTTGATAATACTGCTCTATACTCTAAACATGTGGCAGGCAAAGGGAAAATGGAACTTGTATTCTCTTCTAGAAAGTTCATTGAGCAATATAGATTAGTAGCAATCTCTGATAGACAAAATTTTTATTATTTATTCTGCTAAATGTAAATAAAGTAATAGAGGTTTCCTTTTCATAATCATTAAATTTAACTTATGCAGTTAAAAATTCAAATTTTAATTTATTATTACAAATTTATAAAACTACTATATCTGTAAATTAAATATAAATAAATAAATATTATTTTGTGCATATTATTTAAAATTGTAATCTGAACTTTTCTTTCTAGTCATTTGGACAGCTAAATTTCATAGCTAAGAATGGATAAACTGCATATATTGTGCAATAATTACAGTAAAATTGGCTAGAGCAAATTTTAGGCTAATTAAAAATCGTTTTTTCCTGAAAGATGGCATAAAAAGTTTTGGAATTTTTTTTTATATTTAATGAAAACAAAATATTACATTTTTGGACATGAAAAGCACCTTTTTGGTTTCACCCAATTATTAAATCATGAATAAAGCCGCCCGATTTGAAGATTATTTTCGAATAAATAATAGAGAAAAATTACTTAAAAAAAAAAAAAAAATAAATAAATAAATCCTTTAGGCAGAAAAATAAGCAATAAAGATAACGCTTTAAGTACATATTACATATCTATAAATGAGTATTTTATAGAAATTTCTACGATATAATTTGTCTGTTTTTCACTTCATATATTTTTTATTTTGTAAAAAAATGTATTTTGTAAAGTAAGTAAAATTATATGATATTTCTTTTGTTCTACAATTTGGCAACTTCCTGTTCCCATTTATTAAACACATACTTGTCTATTTAGCATGGAAATATATCTATTTGCACTTTAATATTCCGTTTAATTCATTATCTTTTCTGCACTGCAAATTCGTGAAAACCTTTTCAAACATCAACTAAACATAATATTTAATACTTCTAACTAAACTCAGTTTTAAATATCATGTGAACGTGTGAATATCTTGTGTTGTACAAGGAAAAATATTGTGCGAAAAGTATTGTTAAAAACTAAATAACTTTTCCAAAAATGCAATTATTGACATTTATTGGCAAAATTAGTCAACTATACAACAAAATACACATCCCTATTTTCAATTATTTCAACAATTGCTTGTATTTCTGTATGTTTAAAATTGTGTGTAGCTTAATAGTTTTTTTTATATATGTATAAATAAATGTGGGAATAAAGGATGAAGTGTTCAACAATAAAATATAATAAACTCAAGGATTCAATGAGCGTGATATCTCAAGCGAGAATTGTGTGATGATGTGCTGAAAGAGCGAGGTGTTCTATAGATTTTCAGCCATGGCGAGTTTGGTCGATATTTAATTCAAAGCTCAAAGAAGATTTTTTATGATAAATATTATTTGGTTCTACAGTTATATTTCAGTGTTACGTATATATTTTATGTCTACTAACTTTTTTATATTTTACTTACATAATAAGTTATTCACTTAAATCTCTTAAATCTTCACATAAATTTCTTTCAAATGAGAATTTATTCAAAACTTAAAAAAAATGATAATAATTAATACAAAATAATGATTAGAAAGAAAACTTGTATGATTTTTATTGATTTTAAAACTAAATGTGTGAAAAATGGACACAAAAGTAGTCTTCAAAAACCATGAAAAATTACGCTAGCAGGTATTTCCATTGAAATCAGTTTTAAACTTCAATAATAAAAATATGCTATTCATCGATAAAAATTTTAAAAACAGAACCCTATTTTATTCAGACAAGAAATTTTTAATTAAAGAGCTTTGAAAGTATTCACAAACTTTTATAAATAAAATATTGTATACCTATCTTATTTAATATATTTTCATTCATATAATTTAAAACTTTTTAAAGAATTATTCAATAATCAATAAAGCCGCCCTTGTTAAAAATAATATAGATTTCAAGGAATTTTATGAAAATATATCAAGTAAATTCTATAGTCAGAAAAAAATGCGATAAAGATAATGCTTTAAGTACAGTATAAAGATTTATAAATGCGTATTGTATAGAAATTTCTAAGAAATAATTAGTATGTTTTTTATTTGGTATTTTTTTTTATTTTGAAAATATTTTGCATTTAGTAAAGCAAGTAAAACTAAATTTCAATTGCTTTTTGCTGTAATTTGGCAGCTTCCCGTTCATATTTATTAAAATATGTGGCAGCGGTTTCAAATGATGAAGTGATCCGATGTGTATGTGTTCACATTCACATCTTAAAAAAAATATATTCTACTGTGGTGTTTATTCCTGATTAAAGCATATGTCGAATTGTCGAAATACCTGCCGCACCCTGCATTTCAACATTTATTATAACAATAGATAAAGTAAGAAATTTAGCTTTACTCAATTCATAACTTGCTTATGGTACCATTTATAGGCTGATATTATCACATTTTTGTTTAAAGTAAATCTTATTCTACATGATTCCTGCAGGTTCAGATATTGGAATCAGTCATAGGCGCAAAATTTGCTCTGCATGTGAACTGCCTCAATACTTCACCATTGAAGTTTTGCTGCAATTTTTGAAATTGACCAGCAATATGGGATGTAGCAGTCTCAATAACTCCCAATAGATAATAGAAGAAACCTTATCACGTTTTGTTGTTACGTCAGAAAACGTCGCACATACAGGAAATCAAAGATTTTGCACGGACCTTCAATTAATTACATAACTCGACACAGGAGCAAGAAATTTGAGATATTTCAATACGTTTTAGATTCAACAAATTTAAAATAAATAACAATTAAGTGCTTTATACAAAATTTAAATATTTTTTTTCTTTCTGGAGTATTCTTGAAATGAATAACATTCTATGACAGAGAACCACCTTTTTGTTTAAATCTTGCAACATTCAAAAAATAGTTGAGAATTTATTCTAAAATTTTATTTTAAAAATTTATACCTAATTATAATGTATTTGTGCTAAAGAATGTATGCATTAAGTAATGAAAAACATGCAAAGAATCATAATAAGTTACAGCTACACGCAAGATAAATGATTTTGACATATTTAATTAAAAAATGTATAAAGAAAGTATATTTTAGCTATTTTAGGTTTTATGAAACTTGAATCAATTTAACTATTGCAATATATTCAGGTTATATGCTTTTATAATAATACTTACTCTTTAAAGTGTAAAAAATGAATGCAAAAATAATACAAATAAAAAGATTTTCATACACATGCATTATCTCAAAAACGTATCTGTCGAAATGTGAAAGATTTTCGCAATGTATCATAACAAAACTTTCCGACAATTATACTGTATTATATTGGTCATTCTTCCGCGACGAACTTCATTAATGAATACAAAATGCACAGAAATGCTAAATTACCAAAATTTGTCATTTTGTATATTCTTTTATTAATTCAATTGAAAGTGGACTATGCTATTTTGAAATATACATGAGGAAATTGCATCAGGTACAAAACTTGAGATCAACTTAATTAGGTTTGCAAAATAGAAACTGTTGTATTGATATTCCAATCATTTTTCATTCGAAAGCATTAAATGATTACTAGAAAAATTCAAATTTAATAGAGAATTTTTTTAGGAATAAAACTTGTAAAATTAAATAAATGCATTGTAAGGATAATTGTCCAAATATCGTTTTGCAATATGGATTGAAGACTTTTCGCATTTTAAAACATTGAAAAACGTGATTACTCATATTTTAAAGATACTTGCGAAAATGAAATTTAAAGGAAAAAAATAAGATTCGAAGCAAATTGAATTTTAAAACATCTCCCACCCTTTTCCTGAACTTAATAAGAAATTCAATTTAACATAGAAAGCAAGGCTACTGTATTTTCTTTCAAAAGAAATTACATGTGTAACATATCAATACTCAAAATTACTTTTCAAATTTGTTTAAAATCTAATAAGAATATTGTTTTCTATAAAAGAGAAATAAGTTAATATTTTTTATTTTGTTTGAATACAAAAAATAAATTTTAAAATCAAAAGATGATTTTTTTTAGTTTCTAGTGCCCCTTTAAAGCAAGTTACGAAATGTTAATAAATTGATTGATATTTTTATACTTAGAATAATTTTGAAACTCCTTTCTGAAATATTGTATTACTGGGTTACTTTTTATGTTATTTAAAGCATTTTTAAGTATATAAATTTGTGTTTCAGAAACTTTTATTAAAATAATTTTAAGAATATTATTATATATCTTTAATCTATAGTATATTATGTATATATATGACGATAAAAGGTAGTTTCATTATCCACTATCCTTGCTTTTTTATTTCATTCCATGTTATTTTTTAAAGTGTCCTATAATCGCTAAAGAAGTTTAAATAATAAATTTTTTGTTAAAGAAATCAAAAGTTTCATCAGTATTTCAGAGATATATTTTCTGTTTTTTTCCTAAAATTTGCAATTTTACAATTAGGGGGGATTGGGGTACAATGGTTCACTTTTGTAAATTTTGACTGTTTACTCTTAAAGTATTGATTTTTTTTCTTTTGATCAAGTACATGCATGTTACCTATACATTAAAGTTTATACTGCATCAACTCAAAAATGACAAAGTGGACAATTGTACCCCAATGCCGGGGTACAATGGTCCACAGCATGGGGCTCTATGGACCACTTGTAATTTGAATAAAAATATATCAGTGTAGTTCATTTTTTAACAATAAGAAAGATAAACTATATCATAATTTGTTTATTCACATTTTATTACTCATTTTTATTTGTTTACTCACATTTTATTATTCATTTTTATTTGTTTATTCACTCTTTTAGCTCTAACTAAAGTAATTTTTTTTCTTCTTTTTTTTTATCATTAAGTTATTATACCGGTCGCAGATTGAACAATTAGGTATATTATCATCTCCAATACATTTTACAGCCTGTTCCATAACTTCATGTGGCACAGAACCTCTATTGGGTTTCCTAAGCCTGTTTCTTGGCATTGCTAAAAGAAATATGAAAAATAATATGTATCTTTTTTGTACAATGATGCCACTTAAAGTTAAATATAAACTTTTATAATAAGAAATATATATATCTAAATATATGACTCAGGAAAAAATACAATAAATTTTTCCTGCCTACTTTACATCATCTGTATTTTTTTAATGAATTTTACCTTATTTAATTATTATATCCAGATACAAACTAATAGGTAGATATAATTTTTGTTTTTCTCATTCTACTATTTTATTTAAATCTAACTTATTATGGATGCATGTATGCATAAGTACAGAAATATTGAATTAGCAAATTATATAAAATTTTAAAAAAACCCTCAAATGCACAAAATATTTTGTTTACTAATTTTTGGTGTTCAATTTGGGTTAATTTTTAAATTCGAAAGCTTATATTATATAGATAAATATTTCAAAAATGTATTTCACAACATAAATCATTAATTAATTCACACACAGAAAAAAAAATAATTTATTAATTCTTAATTTGGGCTAATTTTTATCTTTGAAAGCATATATTATACAGATAAATATTTCAAAAATGCATCACACAACGTGAATCATTAATTAATCTACACACAGAAGTAAAATAATTTATTAATTCTGAATTTCACGTATAATATTTAACTTTTAAAAACATGGGATACAAAAGTGGCGTACAATGGACTATGGTCCATTGTACCACAGTTTCTGATGGTCCATTGCACCCCATATGGAAGCTTGACAAAAACTTGATTATAAAAAAAGACATTTAGAATTCTATTATTTTAGCTATAATAAATATAATAATATATTGTCTTACCTTTTTATTTTGCCACACAATGTCTTTCAAATTACAAATCTGTAATAAATAAATGAAGATATGTTTCACTGAAAATATTTACTTTTGCCTTACTCCCCCTGTGTTAAATCAATTATCAAGCATAAAATGGCTAAAATGTCAGCTATGCACATGGTTTCAAACTTCTTTTTACTACTTCATGACTGCAATCTATATACTAAAATATGAAGCTTTCAACAACAGATTTAATATCAAAAATAGGGGGTGGACCATTGTACCCCGTGGTCCATTGTACCCCAGTCTCCCCTATATTTCTATTTTGAGATGCTTTTTTGAAACTCTTTAATAAACAAAAATTAAATTACAGACTTGTGATGCAATTGTAATAAGTTTTATGATTATTTCGTTGTTATGATAATTCAGGTGAAATTAAGAGTTAAGTACATTTAAAATAAAAAAAGAATCTTAAAAAAATGCATTTTTACAATTATTTTTTAATTAATTATTAGTAAACATTTAAACTTTGATGAAAATTCCCTTTTGTTTTCCGTCTGTAAAAAGCTGAACATATAACGTAGTTCAAATTTATCATCAAACGTAGTTCAATGTTAAAAAACATTAAAATCAACTACATTAATAGATTTCTCCTAAAGTTTGTTTTTTACATTTCTAAGATTGCACTGCAATACTAGTTTTCAAAATTGACAAGAATTGATAAAGATGATCTTAATTAATTATTTTTTTCAATTTTATGACATTTTGATAATTATGAAATTCAGTCACCGGTCAAATATTACTTAAACGTTTACATTAAACAGAAAGATATAAATCATGAAAAAAAAAGCAACATTAACTGAAGAAATTATTAAATGCAATCACTTTAAAATGAATTTCATCTACAAAATAAAAATACAAAATTAATAGAAAACGAACACAGCTGTAAACATAAATACAATGAAATATTATTTAAGAAAATAAATAATATAATTTCATATGTATTTTATTACCAAGTTGCCAGCAATAAACACACAATTCAAAAGAGGTGACGAATTGTACATGCAAGGGTATTCTTCTAAATCATTTTCAAATTTTAATAATTTAATAATTTAATAATAAAAAGCAATTTTTTTCATCGATAAAACTTTCGCAGCAGAATTTTATTTTATTCTAGCATAAAAACTTTTAATTAAAGAATGTAGAAATAAATTCATATTTTTAAATATAGAAATATGTAACTATCGCACATAATTACTTCTTTCTTATATTTTACTTTTTATGACTGTTAAATAACACATAAAATCTGCCAATCTTTAAAGAATACAGGATATTAATTAATTTACTTTAATAGACTTAATTAAACAGACACATGAAGATTGTTTTTTGAGTATATGTAAATATTTCTAAATTGAGTAAATTAAAGTATTAAATTATCTGAAAGAAATAATTTCCTAATACAGAACAAAAATACATTTGTTTAAAATGGTGTACATACATCGAAAAGAGTCAGTCAGTCTTTAAACAAAAAATCGTCATACAGTTTTCTTTATTTATAATAAGTCAATAATATAATGAAATTTTTTACCAAAATATACAATTACGTGGTACGTACTATAAAAATGAAAGACATTTTAAACATGTCTATTTCAGTAATTTTAAACTTATAATTAATTGAATATTCAAATATTACTAATACAAATTTTATAAAAAAGTATTAATAATTTATTAAAAAGATATTTTGATATTTTATTTTTTTTTAATAATTTATACGAGATTCACAATACGTTACTAGACATTACAAATTTGAACAGAGTGCTGTTTCATTGCAGTGATTGCCTTATGATATTAACACAGGAGTACACATAAATAGAGACATACGCGGTTGAGTTGGTAATATACTACGAATACTCTGGCAGACACCAACTTTCCTGTGTATTATAATCCTCGAATGTGTTTAAAGGTCATTATATGCAAGAATAACATTGAATAAATACTCCTGGAAACATGAATGATGTAATGTAGTCTAGAGTATAATACTTGTGCTTTACATATTGCATAAAACATGCGATATATTATTTTAAAAGATATGCAATGAGATCGCAAACTTCTCCGAAAAAATCAAAAGAGTTAATGTTGCTCTTTTCTTAATAGTTTTATAGAATAAATAGGATTGCAATAATCATTCTTTATCAGAGATGCAATAGATCTCATTTGAAGATGAACTTGGATTTTGTTCCAATTTCAGCTATCGTTAAGAGATTTTAGAGTGATTTTAAAAAAGCTAAATTTGCATAAAAATCTTAGGAAATCATTGTTTGAAACTCATCGTATTTTGGGTCAATGAAACATATGTACTGTCAATTACGCTGTAAAAATACTATCTGAATTTTGTTTAGAAGTGAATGATTGTCATTTCTAGTATACTTCATACATCTTTATTTTTCAGAAAAATGTAAAGTAAATATGTTGAAAACAACGTTACATTCAATTTACATGACTGCGTGTGGAAAAACTTCTTGCTGGTTTTTGCAGGAAAAAAACCTATTAAACTTTAAAAGAAATTTTCAGAAATATTTCAAAAATATGTGATTGGTATTGCATTATATATGTGGTATGTGGTATATCCACTATAAAATAAAATTACAAAATATTATTTAGATCCACTTCCAACCATTATTAATTTACGATAATAGCTTTTTATTAATAGGTAGTACTTTTATTTTAACAAAACTTATCTGAAACCGAAATTTTTCTCAATTCTATTTTCGATTGTATTTCTCAAGGCGGTTTCTTGCAATTTTTTAGCGACCAAAAAAAAAAATCTTTAATTTCTCATCTATCAGCCCTTTTAAAACTAATTGATGTTAGAAGAGTACAACTGATTTTATTTCAAATTAGCTTTTTCATATTTTATTCATGTGTGTTTATAATCATAATATACTTAGAAAAAATCATTATTAATAAAGAAAATTAAATTTAGAATAAACAATCCTGCAAAATGAAAGTATGAACAAAAGAAAGATGACAGTTAAAAAAAACCTCCTTAACTGCACGTCAATCGTAGCAAATGAGGTACTATAACAAAGTTTTCAAAATATTGAGATGTTTGTGTATTAGTATATAGTAATTAGGATACGATAGTTGCCGAAATCTTTTGTGTATCACCGTATATACTATCTGCTGTATAATATTTGAAATAATTTGTAGTAAACTTTTGCAGCGTATATCATTTTCATAAAATGTAAAAGAGTTAAATATAATTGAAATGCGCCATAACCAATGTTTACTCCCTATACCTTTAAGTTATCCAATACCTTTGTGAGGCTCAGTAAATGAATAACAAATATTTTTTGCACCACAGATTCAGCAGAATGTGTATTTTAAAATGATCTTTAAGATTTATATCAGTTTTATTATGTTCGGAAGCGTTTAACATCGTTAAAATGCACTTGAAACTATTTTTTCCGATGACCTTAATGTAACAGAATACTTTTGATTTCTGCAAAGAAACTATCTATCATATTTTCATAAAAATTTAAATAATTCAACAAAACTATGCAAAATTTATATACATTGAATTTTAAATGATTCAATTGCGTAGTTTTTGCTCTGTTATATGCGGACAAACAGACCACGGACTGAACGACGAGTATAGGTGCCACGCATTTACATAATTATGAACGTACCTAGAAACCAATGAATGAATTCCTTAAAAGAGATTTTCGTAAGACGTATATTTTATCAATGGATGACCCTTACATTAAAATTCATGCGTCACTCTAAATTCAAATGAAAAGTTTAATAAACGATAATCAGCCAAGTGTTAGTACGTGAGAAAGTAAAAAATAATTAGATGACTGTCGATGACATTAGAACGGGTGCGATACATTAAAGGTGACAGAAGTTTAAAAATACATTTGAATGTTGTAAGATGATCGCTGATTTAACCAAAGTTTTGATAATCCTTTAGTAAAACTTAGAATTGAAAATCGAAAAATATAAATGTATAGGCAGATGCAACACGAAAAGAATCTTTTGAATAAACTGGCAGTGAATAATATTAACTAACTAGAGAATAGTTGTTGTCCTCAGTAGAGAACTGGGAAATCTGAAGTATATCTGAATCTTTTTAATGGTTGTATTCCGACACTTATTTTATTTTATTCGTTTCCTGATTGCCCCATGATTCATTTCCAAAAATGGAATACTTCTGTTGCCACGATGATAATAATAATAATAATAATAATAATAATAATAATAATAATAATAATAATAATAATAATAATAATAATAATTTGAAATTAATTGTGAAATTATTAAATAATTAGAAATTTGCAGTTCCGAAAATTGTAAAGCTGAAATTTCATTTAACATTTATTTTTAATGGGTCCAGGAATGTTAATGCATAATCCATGTCGTACGCAATAGGAGGCGTTCAGGCGTCAGTCTGATTAATTCCATTCTAATAAAAATGTACATTTTAAACAGTTACAGTTGAGTATGTATAAAATACATTTTTTGTATCATTGGTCTAAGAATATTAATGTTTAATGCATGTTGTACGTAATATATAACTCATTATGGTCATCATCCAAATGACGCTAATTGTCATTAATAATTTAAATGCAGAATTTATATATAAGTCTTTATTTATAAAATTATATAATATGTAATTCTATAACATTTAATTCAAAAGAAATAATTTGAAGAATGGAATAGCAAACTATTTCATATAAACAATTTGACATTTACTTAATTAGGTAGTTAAAATAAAAACTGTTACATAGATACTTCAATCATGTAACATTCGAAACTATTAAAGGATTACTTAGAAAATTTAATTTTCTCCTAAAAAATAAACAATAAAATGCAAAATCAAACTTGTAAAATTTAACAAAAGCATTGTAAGGATAATTGTCTAAATACAATTTTTCATAATGGATTAGAAATTTTTCGCACTTTGCAACACATTAGAAACGTGATTAATCATTTTTAAAGATATTTGCTAAAATGAAATTTAGTGAAAAGAAAATTTCAGATTCGAAGCAAATTGAATTCTAAATTCATCTTCCACCATTTCTCTAATAATAAAAGGCAAATTCGATTTAACAGAGAAAGCAAGACTATTTTATTTTCCTTAAAAAATACATATAAAATATCGAAACTCAAAATTAAGTTTTCAAATTTGATTGAAATGAATTTAGAATAATGCTTTTCTTTTAAAGATATGTAAATCTATACATTTTTTTAATGTTTTTGAAAACGAAAATTCACTTGTCATTTGAGGAGCAAACTGTTTCATGTAAAGAGTTTGATATTTACTAAATTCGATAGCTAAAATACAAACTTTTATATAGATATTCCAATCACGTAACATTCGAAAACATAAAAGGATTACTTGTAAAATTTAATTTTCTGAAAAAAAAAATAAAACTTTTAAAATTCAACAAATATATTGTAAGGATAGTTATCTATATATCATATTCCTTAATGGATTAGAAAATTTTCGCATTTTGCAACTTGTTGGAAACATGATTAATCTTTTTTAAATATATTTGTTAAAATTAAATTTAGTGAAAAGAAAAATTCAGATTCGAAGCAATTTGAATTTTAAATTCATCTTCCACCATTTCTGTAAGAATAAAAGGAAATTCCATTTAACAGAAAAAAGTAAGATTATATTCTTTTTATTAAAAAATACATATAAAACATCGAAACTCAAAATTAACTTTTCTAATTTGTTTGAAATGTAATAAGAATAATGCTTTTATTTTAAAAAAATAAGTTTTTACTTTTTTTTAAATGTTGGTTGAATACGAAAGGTCAATTGTCATTTGAAGAGCAAATTGTTTCTTATAAAGAATTTGACATTTACTTGATTATGTACTTAAAATACATACTGTTATATAGATATTCCAATCATATAACATTCGAAAACATGAAAGAATTACTTGGAAAATTTAATTTTCTCTAAAACAAACAATAAAATACAAAACAAAACTTCTAAAATTTAAGAAATGCTTTGCAATGATATGCAAATATTATTTTTCACAATAGATTAGAAATGTTTCGCACTTTACAACATATTAGAAACGTGATTAATCATATTTTAAAGATATTTGCTAAAATAAATTTTTGTGAAAAGAAAAATTCAGATTCGAAGCAAACTGAGTTGTAAATTCTTCTTCCACCATTTTTCTAAGAATAAAAGGAAAATCGATTTGAGTGAGAAAACAAGACTATTTTATTTTCCTTAAAAAAATACATATAAGACATCGAAACTCAAAATTAACTTTTCTAATTTATTTGAAACGTAATAAGAATAATGCTTTTTTTAAATAGAAAAAAGTTTATACTTTTTTTTATTTTAATACAAAATGTCAATTGTAAAATCGAAAGATCAGATTTTTCAAATTTCTAGTGTCCATTTGAAACATGATACGAAATGGTAATAAATTTGATGATTTTTTTTTGTTATTTCCTTCCATCTTCATTAGTAGAAAGTACTGGATTCGTGAAAATTTTTGAATTACGGTTTTCGATGGATTTACACGTTTCAAGGGTCAGAGATACCGAAAAACATGCTTTTACAAAATGTCGGTCTGTGTGTCTGCCACAAACTGTGAAAGTGTGAATGATAGTCCATCACAGCCTATGATACAAACTTTGTGGGTGCTCCATCTCACGAAATAATGCACGGAATTCAATAAAAAATTATATTTATTTAGTCCTTGATATAAAATGGTTTTGATTGGATTTTGGGTTAAATCGCTCATGAAGTGGAACTGCTTTGCTGACTTTTGCGCGATTACTGTTATAGATCAATCTCCTTAATTATTGCGTGAAATTTCATCAATCTTCAGATTTAGTTAGTCCATGACATGAAATGACGGCTGTTACGTTTTGGTCTAAAAAGCTCTTTAGATAGGCAACTATCCAGCATTTTTTAAGATTATCGCAATCGCTCAATCTCAAGACCTAATGCAAGGATTTTTCAAAAAAAATCAATTAGTCTTTGACATGATATGATTTTTTTTACATCTTTATGTAAATCGCACAATAGATTGCACTTCTATACTGGTATTTTCAATTTTTCCGTAGCAACTCTATCCCAAGAACGAATGCACGATATTCCATTTAACTTCAAATTGGATGAGTACTTGACATAAATTAACTCTTTTTATATTTTGCTGTAAAAAATTCCACAGATGGGCACTATTGTACAGAATTTGTTACGATTTTGTCTGGTCTTCAAAATTTTTAACTGATCTTATTTTATCAAAGACCAAAATCGTTATTAGATACCTTAACAGCAGGTAATTGGGCTTTAAAAGTTCTCAGTAAACGGGAAATGAATATAAACCAGTTAACTGGGATATCTACAGTGTATTTATAATTAAAATTCAATAACCGTAGTAATAATTTTAAAGCCGACCAAAATACTGCGGTTTTATAGTCTGCCGCATCTGAACCGACATTGATGTATGTAGATTGTAGTGGACAGAACCACCAAGTAAACTATGAAAAAATTTAATTCAACTACACTAACCTATTCTATTTACAGTTGTTTATATTTTCAAGAAAATGGATTACCATATCTACTATTAAATGTGTGGATTTTGATAAAAATCATCAATGTTAATTATTTTTTTTCTTTTGAAATACTATAATAACTTCGACAAAAATCACTAGTTTAATACTACCTAAAATGTCACCATTAAACGAGATCATATTATTAATGAAGAAAAACGTAGCATTAACTAGACAATTTTCTTAAATTTAATCATTTGTAAAGAAAATGTATCATTAATTTTAAAAAACAGAAACTGCAACTATAAAGGATAAATAAAACGAAATATTGTTTAGGAAAATAAATAATCTAATTTCTTTCCTACTTTAATTTAAATTTGCGAACAATAAACGAAAAAGTTTAGTTCAAAGTCAGTTTCAAATTATACATGCAGGGGTATTCTTTGAAATCAGTTTCAAACTTTAATATTAAATGCAAAGTATTTTATCGATAAAACTTTAACAGATAGAATTTTATTTTATTTTGGCGTAAATTTCTTAATTAAAGAACGTGTAAGAAATTCAAAAATTTTTATTATAAGAATTCATGTGTATTGTGCATAACTATTTTTTATTTAGATACATATTTAATGATATAAAATCACACATAAAAGCCACTATTCGTTAAATAAGATATTAAGTTAGTAGCATGAAATCAGTTTTCTGAGTAAAATGTAAATAAAACCTAATTTGTTAATATCTTTATACATTTTAAATGAAGCATTTTTAACCAGTTGTTTTTCACAATTGTTAATCAGTTTATTAAGAGTTAGTAACAATAGAAGAATAGTTTTTAATTATTTACATCTTAGAATAATATTTCTTAATCTGGAACATATGTATTTCAGTCATTGTCAATTCTCAATACACATTTTTATTTTTAATAAATATGTTTTACAGACAAACATATAACATCAACGTTAAAATTAATATATATTTTTTGTCAATTTTGTATGTATGTGTTAGGAATTGATAAATTAAGTTATCCCAGTTTATTCACAGAAAATCGTTTGCATATTTGCAATTGTGATATTTAATTTATTTATAAGACGCGACTCGTTGCTATGGAAGCGAAGCTGTTTTTTCGTCTGCTTTGCTTTTTATATTTTTTATCTTACGAGATGAGTTAAAAGTTTAGATAAAAAAGTTGGCATCAATTTTTGATGGAATGTAAAAGAATTTTTTTTAGAGAGAATGTTTATATTTTTTGTTTGTCGTGCGTGTCTTGAGTTTTATTGAAGAATTATGTTAATTTTATGAAAAGGCACGCAGAAATGCATAAAGGATCATCTTTCCAGTTTTTAGTATGATGATCAAAAATTATCAAGGTAAAAGCATTTATATTTTGTACATATTATACATTTTGTACATAGTATGTAAATAATTTGAATTCAATATTTCTTTATTCTATAATTCTAAGTATGTAATAAAATTTTTAAAAAGAAAATTCAAGAATATTTAGAAGATTTTTGAACCCAAATAAGTTTTGATTGTTTACAGAACAAATCTGGCGCCCCGAGCACGGACATTTGAATAATACTGTTGAGATATTGAATTGTTTTTATAGCGTATAGTGTTTTCATAAGCTGTGCATTACTACTTAATTTTTCGATGATGAATAAGCTAAAGAAAAAGCGTACGCCGCTACGTTCGTCATTTACCAGAACTTTAAATGTTTTGAATGAAGAAATTAACAGCGAGTCATTAGATAAGGGTAAAATTTCAGACGATTTTAGTAAATTAGAAAATTTGATTCATGAAATTAAATCTATTGATGAAGCTATAATTGAACTCATGTTAGATGATGATACATGCGATGAAGAGGCTATTGAAAATGAAGTAGTGGAAAATGAAAGTTATTCAGATCAATTTATTACCATTAAGCGTAAAGTTAGTGAAGCATTGGGTACAAATAAACGTAATGAAGATTATAGTGAAAAAAGCACAGATTACGGCTATTCCAAATCAAAGAATTATAAATTACCTAAACTAAATATTAAGCCATTCGATTCGCAGTTAATAAATTATCTTTCATTTTGGTCCCAGTTTCAGAAAATTCATGAAGACATAGATTTGGATAATAGTGACAAATTTCAGTATCTTATCCAATCGGTAGAACCTGGAACCAGTGCCAGGCGTTTGTTAGAGAGCTATCCAATGACCGCAGTTAATTACCCCAAAGCTGTCGAGGCATTCCAAGAGCGTTTTGGGAATAAAGATTTATTAATAGAAGTGTACGTTAGAGAATTCCTAAAACTGATTGTAGCTAATGTACAGGCGCACGGCAAAGATAAACTTCCCTTATCAGATTTATTCACGAAAGTCGAGGCATATTTAAGATCGTTAGAATCAATGGGTTTAAGTTTAGAAAGCAATTCGGCGTGGCTCTATCCCATGATAGAATCTAGCTTATCGGAAGATGTATTAAAAGCATGGCAGCGATATAATATTTCAATTACATCAAACGTTGTTAGTAATAATAATGCATTGTCAACAAAAGCAAATATAGTAGGTTTGATGGAATTTCTGAAACAAGAAGTTGCAAACGAGGAAAGATTCAAATTAGCCAAATCGAGTTTTGTAGAGCTGAGCTTTAAAGACAAACCTAAAGAAAAGTTAAGAAAAGCAGAAAGTAAAATACCTACTGCGGCAGGGCTATTTAGCGCAAAAGAACGCCTTTGTTTATTTTGCAGTAAATCTCATGAAAGCAAGGACTGTGTTAGGGCTAGATCTCTTTCCTTTAATGAACGGAAGGCCAAAATTAAGAATAAAAATTGCTGTTTAAAATGTCTTCGTTTTGGTCACCACGCTAAAGTTTGCAAAGTTTTTATTCGTTGCCACGTTTGTTCTAAACCCCATACCGAGTTATTATGCCCTGAAATTTCAATGTGTAAAGAACCAGAAAATACAGTTAAGACCCCAGAAGTTATTCAAAGCACCATAGCAAGTAAGCAGTGTTCTGCTGAAGTAGCCCTTATGACTTTAGAAATAGTTATTAAAGGTCGAATAACAAAGAAAGTACGAGCGTTACTTGATTGTGGGTCGCAAAAGAGCTATATTTTAAAAGGTACAGCTGAAGAGTTAGGTTTACATCCCATTTCTTCTGAAGCTATTGTACACACTTTGTTTGGTGGTACGCAAACAGAAGCTAAATCTCACAATAAATTCCAAGTTGAGTTAAGTTCTTCTGATAGACAGAAACAAACGAAAGAAGTCTTAGAACTTTTGGATCAAGATATAATTTGTAACTATATTCCTCGGATACCAAAAGAATCAGTAATTAAAGAGCTTAAACAAAATAAACTATGGATCACAGATTTAGGAGCAGGAAGTCCAAAAATTGAAATTTTGATTGGAAGCGATTACTACGGACAACTTCTTACAGGTCGAGTAAAACAGTTAAAGAGCGGTCTTACAGCAATAGAGACAAAGTTTGGATGGACACTTTGTGGTCGTTTAGAAAGTACATCACAGTCTTGCCTAAATTATGGAAATATGTTTATCACGAACCTAGCTTTAAAAGATATGAAGATTCCAGAATTATGGAAGTTAGAGACAATTGGTATAACAGATCCCTGTCAAACTTTGTCTAAAGCAGAAGAAGAAGAACTCGCTCATGATAATTTTATAAAAGAAGTTGATAGAAATATAGAAGGTCGCTATATTGTAGGTCTTCCTTGGATTAACGGCAAACGTGAGATTCCCTCAAATAGACACATAGCTGAACGAAGATTGATAAATTCAACAAAGAAATTAAAATCAATGAAAATGTTTGAAGAATATGCTAAAGTTTTCTATGAATGGGAAGAAGAAGGCGTTATAAGTAAAGTACCAGATGAAGCACTCAAGATTCCAGGACATTTTTTACCTCATCATCCCGTCATCAAACCAGATAGTCTTACTACAAGTGTTCGACCAGTTTTTGATGCATCGTGTAAGGTAGGGAGGTCTCCTTCTTTAAATGATTGCCTCTTTAAAGGACCAAACCTCATCGAACAAATTCCTGCAGTGTTAATAAGATTTCGTGAGAAAGCTATTGGGGTAGTAGCCGATATAAGAAGAGCATTTCTTCAAATTGAAGTCAAAGAATCAGATCGGCATTTCTTGCGATTTTTATGGTGGAAGAGTCCTGACGAATTTCAAGTTTATCAACACAATAGAGTAGTTTTTGGAGCAACTTGTAGCCCATTTTTGCTAGGTGCAGTTATAAGATATCATTTGAGTAATGTTGATGAAGAAAACAAACAGATAGCTGAGAAGCTTATGAAATCATACTATATAGATAACTGCGTTACTTCAGTCGACAATGTGCCTGAACTAGAAAATTTTATTTCAAAATCTACAGAAATCATGGCTGATGCGAAAATGGAATTAAGAATGTGGGAATTCGGACCAATTAAAAGTGAAGACAGCAGTTTCCTTAACGAAAAGAAGGTGCTCAGCAAAAATGTAACAACGATAGTTCCGGTTTTAGGGTTGAAGTGGGACACAATGGAAGATAGTTTGAAGATCGCTTATAAATTTAGTGATGAGATAGAAAATCTGTCGAAAAGAAAGATATTAGCTGTAACCCAAGGGATCTTCAATCCAATAGGATTTTTAGCCCCAGCATTGTTGCCAGCCAAACTGATAATTCAAGACGCCTGGTCGACGAAATTAGATTGGGATGCTCCACTTCCAGAAGAAATCCGGAATAATTTTCAAAAATGGTATAGCGAACTCAAGTATTTAAATGACGTGAAGATAAATAGACGTGTAGGCTATGGTTGTAAAGAAAAATGGTCTATTCATACATTTTGTGATGCAAGTACCAGAGCTTATGCAACAGCAGTTTTCTTACGTTGTGAAGATAAAGACGCAGTCCTTGTACAACTTTTAGGAGCTAAGTCTCGTCTTGCACCAAAGAAAAATGTAACCATACCACGTTTAGAGCTTCTTGCTTGTATTTTAGGAATAAGGTTGACTAAATTTGTTTTGAAAGCCTTTAATTGTATTTCCATACCAGTAAAGTATTGGACCGACTCTTCGACTGTTCTCGCTTGGATTCGAAGAAATGATCAATGGGGAACGTTTGTAGGCAATAGAGTTAGAGAAATTTGTAAATTTTCCGAATCTCAACAATGGAACTTCGTACCTGGTCATCTCAACCCTGCTGATCTACCTTCTCGCGGATGTAGTCCTAAACAGCTGCTGAAGATGAGATGGTGGGAGGGACCAGAATGGTTGAAGTTATCAGAAGAAAATTGGCCACATTCAGAAACAAGCCCTAACGAAGAATTAGTAATGATGGAAAAGAAGAAAACTTCAGTACCTACTCTTTTATGTTCTAATTCACATGAATTTATGATATATAGTAGAATTTCAAAATTTGGTATATTTATTAATGTCGTATGTTGGGTGAAGAGATTCATAATGAAGTGCAGAAATCGAAATATATGTTTTCCATCAGAATTGTCAATTGAAGAAAAAGAAGATGCGGAAAGGTCGCTCTGGTCAATAATACAATCTGAAAGTTTTGGTAATACTACTGATGCAATAAAAGGATTAAAGGTTATGAAAGATCAAGAAGGTTTGTTAAGAGTAAAAACAAAGATATTAGAGCGAGATGACGAGTTTTCTTTCAGATATCCAATTTTATTACCATCGAAACATCATGTAGTGAATTGTCTGATTCAAGAATGTCATTTAAAGAATTGTCATGCTGGACTTCAAACAGTTGGATCCATTTTGAGAGAAAAATATTGGATAATTTCTTCTAGACGCATCATTAGAAGTCAATTGTCTAAGTGTTACAGATGCAAAAGATACTCTACAAAGCCATATACTACACCTCCAATCCACCTACCTCTAGATCGAGTCAGAGATTCCAAAGTTTTTGAAATTGTTGGAGCTGATATTTTTGGCCCTCTTTTCGTAAAGCAAAGATCTAAAGTTTGGGTTGTACTTCTTACATGTGCAGTATATAGGGCAATACATTTGGAACTTGTATCCAGTCTCTCAACGGAAGGATTCATTCACTCACTTCGAAGATTTATATGCAGGAGAGGAAGGCCGACTACTATATACTCTGATAATGGCTCAAATTTTAGAGGAACCAACAACCTTTTAAAATCATTGTATTGGAAGGCAATAGTTTCTTCGAAAGAACTGTTTCCTATTAATTGAAAGAACTGTGCCCTATTAGTCATCCATTCAGCAGCAGCTTGGTGGGGTGGATGGTGAGAAACAGTACATCTAGAAGTGGCAGAGTAGTAAAGAGACTTTTGAACTGACTTTTCTAGAACTCTGAAATGACTTTTCTAAAACTCTGAAATAACTTTTCTAGAACTCTAAACGTTTCATTATTATTTTATTATTGTTTAGTTATTATCTTTATTTATTTGCATATTTTTTATTTTGAATTAGGGCTTAATTTGATCAAAAGTGATCTTAAGTTTAATTTGGCTTCCGCCTAAATTAAAGGTGGGAGTATGTTAGGAATTGATAAATTAAGTTATCCCAGTTTATTCACAGAAAATCGTTTGCATATTTGCAATTGTGATATTTAATTTATTTATAAGACGCGACTCGTTGCTATGGAAGCGAAGCTGTTTTTTCGTCTGCTTTGCTTTTTATATTTTTTATCTTACGAGATGAGTTAAAAGTTTAGATAAAAAAGTTGGCATCAATTTTTGATGGAATGTAAAAGAATTTTTTTTAGAGAGAATGTTTATATTTTTTGTTTGTCGTGCGTGTCTTGAGTTTTATTGAAGAATTATGTTAATTTTATGAAAAGGCACGCAGAAATGCATAAAGGATCATCTTTCCAGTTTTTAGTATGATGATCAAAAATTATCAAGGTAAAAGCATTTATATTTTGTACATATTATACATTTTGTACATAGTATGTAAATAATTTGAATTCAATATTTCTTTATTCTATAATTCTAAGTATGTAATAAAATTTTTAAAAAGAAAATTCAAGAATATTTAGAAGATTTTTGAACCCAAATAAGTTTTGATTGTTTACAGAACAGTATGCATTCAGTTAAGTAAATAGAAATGTTTAATTGATACTACGTAGCATCTTAGAAACAGATGTCTGGATTGAGAAATCTGATTAATACACTATAAAAATAACTAGGAAGTATAGCAGCAAACGATACCTGTTTTTGTGAACGCTAATTTTAAATCTTAAAATAAATTGGTTTATAAGGTTACAAAAAATGTTAGTATAATATTATCGCAACCGATAATGGAACCAGTCTCTTAAATTTTTATATACGAATTTTAATAAACACCAATATTATATTTAAATATTTACATTTAAAGAGAACTTTATGTACTATTAATATTATTTATGAACACAATACTTCCACAAGACCACAAGCATCCTTCAAAACGAAATAAATATTTACTGGATACATACCTGAAATCCTACACATAACCGAAAACCACCGAGATAGTTAGAGATGCAGAATGCTGTAAAAGCGGTTTCAATATAATGCTCGTTTTCGCTCAAAATTCAAACGTTCATATTTAAAATAATATTCGTTTCATATTTAAAATAATATTCGTATGCTTTTATTATTATTCACAGCTAGATAATGAGTGGATATATATGTATAAAAAATCAATTTTATAGGTCAAAAATATTTCCAATTTATTAATGCGATGCGAGCTAGTTAAACACCACATGACTACTTGAGCAGTTTTTGTTGCAAAATTCTATTATAAGCGTGATTTGGTCCTATTTAAAATTTATCTAAGTAGTGGTGTGCAAATAAATTAGCGGTGTGTAAAGCTCTAAAAATATTTTAGAGTCAGTTGGTATAAATCGTTTAAAGTGAAATTTCAATGAATATTGCGTTTTTAACACTTTTGAAAATAGTTGAAAAAGTGTTTATGCATCCAATTTGCCAGTCTATATATTACTTCGAACTTTAATTTGAATTAATATAGTTGGATTGTTCTGTAATTGACATATGTGATAGATGTTTACTCTTACCAATTTCGATATTGAACGTATAGTATGTAGCGTACATAGTTTATTAACAAAGGCACTTAAAACTATTCATTTAAATTGCCTATGAAAAAATGCATTAATTAGGTACTGATAAAAGTTGAAATTTCTAAGGCATCAGGAAAAATTCTTAGGAGCCAGCTTGAAGAATCATTTCTCGTAATTTAATGCACTTACTACAAAATGGAAAAGAGGCGTAATCGTATTCAAATATTTAAATGTTATGTGTCATTTTACAGAGGAGAGGTTATTTAATGTATTAAAAAATCAAACTGAGCAAAAAATTAAAAATAATACAATTTTTACACCTTAAAAATTAATCAAAAATTAACTATGGAATGAAACATTAAGGCATAAATAGTAGATAAATAAATATCCTTATCTTTAATTTCAAACAAAAAATAGTTAGATAAATTTAAAATGACTCTTAAATTTCGATTTTAGATAATATTTGTCAATTGACTTTTAAGGACTGAAATCGTTTAAAGATACGAAGGAAAGTCTGGAAATAAGATTCCTCTGTCGAAAATGGTCAGAGTGTAACGGTAAACCCACGGTGAGCGTCATTTGTAACGTTAGGTTGGTTGTGGTGGAGGTTAAATGTAGACATACTCATTAATTTAGGATTAAAATAACAAAGTTTATTAAAGTGATAATGGCTGAAGGGAAGTGGAGCAAGTCTCAAATTTACACAACTGAAAACACTATGAACAGCTAAATCATATTCACAGGCTTCGGCCTAGCTCAGTCGGGGCACCGCCTAACACTTCTCACTATCTTCTGGCTGAGCTGCTAAACAAAGCTTGATTAAACAGCCCGTGGCTGTGGGTAATTCTTTATTTCACCAAATAATCAAAAATGGAACTAATATAAACTCTCTTACCACGGCCGAATCTCAAATCAATTATCCAAACTCCTTTCCACTTCACAGGAGGCCGTTGCTACTTCCTATTCGCTAGCACTTCGCTGAACAATAATTCACTTCGCTTGTCTAATACTAGAGATCCTCACTCGCAGGCTGCTGGCTAATGCCAGAGACACACCAGAGACACCCACACCCAAGCTTTTATATGCTGCAAACTGAGATACTTCACATTAACATATTACTAATAACCGCGAGCTAACTGTAAAATCCGAAAGAGCACACACACTCTAGAAAGTTAAAGTAAAAGAGAGGATAGATGTCGCTTTTACGCTTACACTTGTTAAATTATTGACATCACGATCTCAGAAACACTAGAGTGCCTTTATGGAAAGGTCACTCCCTCACAAGAGTTGTGTATGAAAGCCAAAAACCAGACATTAAAAATAAGACATTAGACATTGAGACATTTGTTATACCGATTGATAAGCTTCAAAAAGCCCCCCCCCCCCCCCCAGGAAAACTCAGCGCTTTGCATAGAGAAGAAGCGTTTAACGGCTTGTTTGTATGCAAATCCCTGATGTTTTTGTGGAAAGTTTTTTGCAGCTTATCAAGTAGTATTACAATTGTCTCAATATGTTTAGACTTACGTTGGTAAATGTAGTTGTATCGTATCTTGCACGTTTAATTATACTGTTTGATTTACATGCACACCTCTGTCAATAGAAACTTGAAGAAACTTATTTTTAGACTACCTCTAATAGTTTATTTAAATTTTTAAACAATAAACTGCTCATACTTTCTTCATTTAAATTTGAATGGAGTTTTTTTTTGATAATGTTCATTTTGCTGAAACCTCTTTTACATGAAATTGTTGACACATACAGTGCCAGAACAATGGCAAAGAGATTCGGCAAATATGGGAATCCATTATTTATAGGAAAACATCTTTCAAAAAGAGAATTAATCGCCAATTTTTCTCGAGAACTTTAAGCTCATACCATTCATATAAATATGAATGATGTCCTCTTCTTTTATAGTAAAACAACTAGCAAAATTTCGCACTTGGAAAATTAATAAGTAGGTAAAATATTTAATCGCCTAGAAGAATTTTTTAGTTGCACGGGCGTCCAGGTGCCCGAAGTTTGTCGGACCTTGGTCATCATATATATTAAAACAGTAAGCCAATTCTGTAAGATTATCTCAAAAACAGGCGTGAAGTTGAATTTCTTAGCTCTTCCAGTTAGAGGAAAGTCGAAGCAAGTCTGGTAAGCTCACCGGTTTAAGGCACAAATTAAAACCTCTGAGCTTTTGTAGAGAACTTGAATTCGATCCCAATGCTCGGCAAAATGATTTATTTGTATAATGATACATTTTACAACGCGGGAAAGTTGTATGATTTTTATTATTTTGTTATCATTATTATTTTGATGCTTTATAATTAAATAAAATTTAACTCTCATCAATGTTTTTTAAGTAACAATTTTATTTTTTTTTAAATATTTCAAGTAATTAAAACATAGTAAGTATTAGATATAAACAGCCAATTTCCAGTTCAGGGCTTTAGAAATATATTTGTAAGAATAAAATTATTGAAAATCTTTACAAATCGCATTTAAAAAATAAAGTAAATAAACAAAAATAAATACATCACACATAAATAAAAATTGTAAAAATTCCATAAAATTTAATTTAATATCTAGCAATATTTAAAAAAATTTATTCTAATTTTCTAAAAAATATAAATGTTTAAACATTATTTTGTCGATAGCAGCAATTTTCCACTTTTCTATCATGCGCGTGAAAGCTTAGAAAAAATAATCCATTTGTAAACTGTAATATGCGTAAATTATATAAATAAATAAATGTTATACATAATTTAGACAATATATTAAATAATTTTTAACTAAATCCCCAATTGACGTTTTGAAGTAATGTCTGAATCTTTAAAATTGTGAAGTCAACTAAAATATTTTAGAAATAGTTTAACAATTTTAACTTACAATATCTAAACTAAAGTACTTTTCATATAATTTAAATTAATCTACAATTTTTGTTATTTTTTGTATGAGCATTACAAGGAAGATTTATGTTTGTGTGCATATAAGGAAAGGTATTAATTATTTTCCGGGGAAAAATTTAAAGTAAAGAAGAGAAAACGCACGGAAAGAAAAATAGTCATGGAAGAATTCTAATTGAATTACTTTGTGATACTCATGGTTTAATATTCAAATAATGTATGAAAACGTTATGAAAAATTCAAATATGTTATAAATAGATATTTGGTAGCATGGGATTTTAAGTTTAGGGATTTAAAATGAGACTGATATAAATAAAATTAATAAAAACTTTTCAATATAATTAAAAAAAATTAGAAAATACTAAACATTGTTATTTTTTCAAAACACTGAGAACATTCACTAAAATAAATATCAGTTCAATTAATTTTAGTTATCATTCTGCTAAAAAGCAAGTGCTGTTAAAATTCTGCTAAAAATTCTTTTAGATGATTATTTGAGTGACTGACCGAGCCATGAAACGCTTTGAATCTGTTGGAATCACATAGATAACATAGAAATAAATCAAGTTTTCAAAATTTTATTTTCAAGTAACTAATTAAGAAAATCATACATTAATCTAATTAATCTTTTAACCTGTGTATCGTCAAATCTTGACGGCTACCATCTAGTAATTATATAAATTCTTAGCACTTATAGTCGTCGTCTTATTCACACGCCTGATTGTCCTTTTATCTACGTATAACACCTCTAAAATTACTTAATCAATTGTTGAAATTTTACCTTGTTTAATAAAACGTTACAGAAATTTTCTCGGATCATTTTAAATTTTATATAAAAAAAATGAATCAAAACTTAAAAAGATATAAAAAAAAATTCTTCATGCTATTAAATCTTATAAGTAATTAATTCACTACATATCCCGTGACACGTAATGTTTCTAGGTGGCCGTGATGATTACGTTCTATTTAGGATGGAGACAAATTATATTATATATTTTGTATTCATGCATTTTTGTACAAGAGTACAAGAGCTCTCAATATTTATAAAACCATTTATTGCATACATGCTACATTTTCTATAATTGATGATAATGAGAAATTAGGAAGCAGGAAGAGTACGAAATTTTACATCATAACTGACAGACAACGCCATGCTTAAGATGGAAAATAGTCATAATAAAGGAAAAAGAAAAAAGTTATCCAGATTAAAAAAATTATACATTTCTATTCTATTTATTCCAATATTTGCTTGGTTAAAGTGTATATAACTTAGTAGTTATTTCTTTTAAATATCTGAATAAATAAATTTCTTTCAAATCGAAATTCATTTAAAACTTAAAAATTTTATAATAATTAATAAGAGATATTGATTAGAAAAAAATACATGATTTTTGTCGATTCTAAAATTAAATGTGTGTACAATGGACACAAAAGTAGTCTCGAAAAACTATGAAAAATAACGCTAGCAGATGTTTATATTGAAATCAATTTTAAACTTTAATAATAAAAGTATGTTATTCATCGATAAAAACTTTGACAAACATAAATTCATTTTATTCAGACATAAAAATTTTAATTAAAGTATTTTCAAAGAATTTTCTCAAACTTTTATAAATAAAATATTGTATACATATCGTATTTAATATATTTTATTTCAGATAATTAGAATATTTTTATAAAATTATTAAATTATGAATAAAGCCATCTTTGTTAAAGATTATATCGATTTTCAAGATATTATTTTTTTTTGAACAAACAATAGAGAGAAATTATTTTTATGAAAAATAAAATCAAATAAATTCTATAGGCAGAAAAAAATGCTATAAAGATAACGCTTTAAGTACATATTAACGATTTATAAATGCGTACTTTTATAGAAATTTTTATGAAATAATTAGTATCTTTATGAATTGCTATATTCTTTGTTTTGAAAATATTTCGTATTTTGTAAAGTAAGTAAAATTAAATAACAATTGCTTTGTGCTACAATTTGGCAGTTTCTCGTTCATATGTATTCAACACATATTACATTAAAATCAGTTTTAAATTTCAATAATAAAAGTATGTCATTCATCGATAAAAAAAAAAAAAAAAAAAAAAAAAAAAACTTTAAAGACAGAAACCTATTTTATTCAGGCATGCAATTTTTAATTAACGAGTTTTGAAAGTATCCACAAACTTTTATAAATAAAATATTGTACATATGTCTTGTTTAATATATTTTCATTCATATAATGTGAAACTTTTTATCCAATTATTAAATCATGAATAAAGTCGCCTTTCTTAACGATAGTGTCGATTTGAAGATATTAATTTATTTCGAACAAACAATAGAAAGAAATTATTTTTGAAAAAAAAAAAAAAAAAAAAAAAAATCCTTTAGGCAGAAAAATAATGCAATAAAGATAATGTTTTAAATACATATTACATATCTATAAATTAGGTGTTTTACATGAATTTCTAAGATAAATTAGTCTGTTTTTCATTTGTTGTATTTTTTATTTTGTAAAAAAAAAAAAAAAAAAAAAAAAAAAAAAAAAAAAAAAAGGCATTTTTAAAGTAAGTAAAACTATATTACATTTGCTTTGTGCTACAATTTGGCAACTTCTTGTTCATATTTATTAAACACATACTTCTCTAATTAGCTCGAAAAATACCCATTTGCACTATAACATTCTGTTTAATCCATTTTCTTTTATGCACTGCAAATTCGTGAAAACCTTTCAAAACACCATCTAAACATAATATTTAACACTTCTAAATAAAATCGGTTTTGAATGTCTTGTGAATGTGTTTAGTAGTGCTGTATCAGGAAAGATATTGCCCAAAAGGTGATGCTAAAAGCTATATAACTTTTACAAAAATGCAGTTATTGATATTTATGGGCAAAATCAGTTAACTTACTTATTAGTCTATTTACTTAATAATCTCCTGCATATTTTTTTCTATAAAACAAAACGCATCTTATTTCTTTTTTAAAATTGTGTAATTTTAAAGCACCATTAGAAAGGGTTTTAGATGCTTTGTTCTATAATGTTCTACATCGTGTGTTGTTAATTTGGTGACAAAATGATGTGCAGCACTATTTACAACACTATTTTAACTCAATTAGCATCACTATTTTTCGAACACATTTCTGAATCGCACATTTTAGCAATGTATTAAGAACACATTTCTAGACAGCAACACTTTTCAAACATATTAAGTACACAATCACCGCACAAAAAACATTTTATATGTGAAAATTTCTAATTCACAACAGATTAGTGTGTTGTAAATTTCGTGTCGAGAAGTTTTATTTTTGTGTATTGAGAATTTGCAGGGTATTTACATCATAACCTAAATACAAGCTAATGCCTAACATAGCACATTTTCATAATAAAGGAAGAATAAACGTTATCCATGTAACAAAATATACATTCGTATTTCAATTATTCCAAAATTTTCTTTTTCTCTTTTTTTTTTTTTTGTTTAAAAGTGTATATATCTTAATAGTTATTTTTGTTTTTTTAATATCTGTAAAAAAAATTCTTTCAAATCAAAATTTATTCAAAACTTTACAAAATGAAAAATAAATAATACAAAATAGTTATTAGAAAAAATGCACAATTTCTATCTATTCTAAAACTAAATTTGCGAAAAATGGGCACATAAGTAGCTTCAAAAACCATCAAAATTTACACTAGCAGGTGTTTCCATTGAAATCCGTTTTAAACTTCAATGATAAAAGTAAGCTATTCATCGATAAAAACTTTAAAAGATAAAAACCTATTTTATTCAGCATGAAATTTTTAATTAAAGAGTTTTGAAAGTATTCACAAAATTTTATATATAAAATATTGTATACATATCTTATTTATTTTCATTCAGATAGTTTGAATCTTTTTATGGAATTATTAAATCATGAATAAAGCCGCCTTTGTTAAAGATAATATCGATTTCAAAATATTAATTTATTTTGAACAAACAATAGAGAGAAATTCTATGAAAAACAAATCCAGTAAATTCTATAGGCAGAAAAAATGCAATAAAGATAAAGCTTTATGAACAATATAAAGATTAATAAATGTGTAGTTTAATAGAAATTTCTAAGAAAAAAATAGTATGTATTTATTTGGTATCTTTTTTATTTTGAAAATATTTTGCATTTTGTAAAGTAAGTAAAACTAAATTGCAATTGCTTTTTGCTATGACTTGGCAGCTTCTAGTTCGTATTTTTTTAATATACTTGTCTAGTTTAAGCAAAAAGTATCCATTAGAATTATAACATTATTTTTATTTCATTCTCTTTTGTACGCAGCGAATTCTGGAAAACTTTTTAGAACACTAACTGAACATAATATTTAACACTGCGAACTAAACTTGCGAACGTTTTTGATTGTCTTGTGAGCGTATTGCGAATGTTATGTGCCAGGAAAAATATTGTTCAAAAAGTGATATTACATAACTTTTCCAAAAAGGCAGTAAATGAAATTTGTTGGCGAAATTAATCAACTCACTTAGCAATCTCCTGCATTGGTTTTCTATGAAACAATTTGTCTCTTATTCATTTTTCTTTAATTGTGTTATTTTAAACACACCATGTAGAAAGTGCTTTGCAGAAACTGAGGTGTTTAAATAAAAATTTTCATTAAAACTATTTTTGCAAGTTTAAATTTGTTAGCAGTGCTTCTCAAACTGCGTGGAGTATTTGTAAAATTGTGGGTGAAGAAAGCACCAACATAAGCATACGGCTGTCATAGACGATTATTATTTAATTCTAACTAGAACCACTTTATCAAAACATAAATCCTTAAAAGGCACTTCGACAACATATACAAGAAAAATATATATTTCAAAATGTGTTTTAAAAAAATAGTGGTGCATGCAGAAAATAAAACTGGCTGTCTACGCCAACTTTGAAAGCACAGTTACACCGGTTTCTAAAATTCCATCAAGCGACATTGATGTTCGTGTTACAGGCGGTTGTCTGCGTTCTTGATAAACAATATCTGTACCTTGCACGATATGGTTGCAAATTTGGGTGAGTTGGTTACACAATAGCTATAATTATGCTGAGAACAACATTTTAATGCTGTTGGTTAAATTAAAAATCTGTAAGGAACAAAATTTTATACCTAAAATATAACTAACATTGTCCCATGTACATATTTTCAAATATTCCTATGAACAATATTTTTGGTGAATTCTTGAACCTAAGGTTTTATTTGCATTTTCAGTGAATATAATAATTTTAATGAATAAATGGTCTTTCTCTTTCACTTTCATTCCAGAATCAATATGAGTTCATTCCATTTCACAAAGAATATCGATAATGAAAGTAATCGCTAATTGATTAAAAAAAATGGTCTGTCACTTAGCGCCATACTTTAGCCAAAATTTCTTTAAATGATTCACATTTTATGTAATCTGAATTTCAACAAGTCTTTTTTTTATCTAGGCTCAAATGATAAATCAACATATTTTATTCCATCCGTCATTATTGCCATTTAAAAATTTTAATCCGTACTGTCCAAATATAGTTTTTTTGTGATATTAAAATAACAAGATATGAAAAATATATAATAGTAAATCTTCTTTTGTTTATTTGCTTCACAACTTCCAAGAAAACAATAATTATGCCATTGGGATGGTGACCTGATTACAAAGGATTAATCCAATACTTTCTAAAAACTAAAGATTAAATGAAAATAAAAATGACGTGTAGAAAGAATTTTAGAATTTATTTCAGCAAATACTTCGATTGCAAAACTGTTGCTTTTGTCACAAATTTATGAAAAGGAGCTTAAATATTCTTAATTTGGGAGAAATTATGCACACCCAAAGTAGGAATGTTTTTTACTTTGTTCATATGACGACCAATAAGAATCATTACCTTATTTAGTTGAAGATAATTATCTTGTGACAAAGTTATTTGAAGTTTACTTTTTGAAAAGTAGTGGTAACAATTTTAAGAAAACATGTCTTAACAAATCTTTGGTATGTCACAGCTTACGCGACACATCCGGATTAAGGAAAATCTTTATTTTTAAATTTAAAGCCCGGAATGACATTCAGGTAAAATTGGTGATGTGTTATAAAAAATAAATAAAGAAATGAAATAATGCAGTGAAGCAGGACATTTGGGTCCCGACATATTATTCCTGGTGTTTTGGCTCCACCATTTCGGTCCCGATTCCATTTTAGTGCCTTGCCACTTCAGTCTCTTTTAGCTATTGTTGGAAGCAATTAAAGTGTTTAATAAAAATATTATTAAAATTGAAATATTTTTATTAAATGTATTTATTAATAACAATTTGAAATTATTTCATTTATGAATTCATTATATAACCTTTTCATCAAAAGTATTTCATGAACTATATAATAGTTATAACCGGTAATTGACAGACAGAATTGCTCTACTTTCTTTCCAATGAGAAAAACTTTTCTCTAGTCATGAAAATGCAGAAGAAAAAGATTGGTGTGGGTGTAAAATCTCCGAAGAGGTTCTCAGAGATATGTGCAAAAAAATTACATCCTCACTGAAAATTTTAGATTAAAAGTTAGAGAGGTGACGCTCTAATGCCGCCGTATTTCTTTCTTTATTATGTCAGAGACAACTCTTTTACCGAGCTGCTAAAACATTAAATTACTTCGGTAACTTTTGGGACGCGTACGTTTCTAACAAGGATCTGTACTAATTCATACAGCCCATATAACCAGAAAATGCATGGCCAAAGCATTCATGACCATATTATTCTCAATTTCACGGCCTACAAGGCATCCAACCAGCTATCCAAGGTACCATGTTTACAGAATGGCCTCTTACGTAGAAGGCATATTTGAGAGGAAATCCGACAGTCATGCAAATGACATTTTCGTGGCCATTAAGGCATCTGTTATGTATGCATTGAAAAATGTCCCGAACAATCATCTGATCATTACGTGCAATCATTTACGACAGCATATGGAGGAGGTTACAGTGGTTTGCAGTTTTAAAAGATGAAGTGATCCAATATGTACGTGTTCACGTGTGTAGAACTTAAAAAATATATTCTACTGTAGTGTGTATTAGCGTTTAAATCATGTGTCAAATTGTCTTCAAATTGCTGCCGCACCTACATTTAGACATTTATTATAACGCAGGATCAAGTAGGTAGCTTAGGTAGCTTTACTCAATTCATGGCCTAGCTTATGGAACCATTTATCGGTTGATATTTCCACATTTTTGTTTAAATTTAATCTTATTCTACATGATTCCTGCAGGTAAAGATATTGGAATCAGTCATGAGTGCCAAATTTGCTCTGCGTGTGAACTGCCTCAGTACTTCACATTTGAAGCTTTGCTGTAATTTTTGAAATTGACGAGCAATATGGAGTGCGACATTATCAATAACTTCCAGTAGATAATAGAGGACACCTTGTCACGTCTTGTTGTTTCGTCAGAAAATGTCACACAAAGCAGGAAATCAAAGACAAAAAGTTTGCACGGACCTTCAATTAATTACATAACTAGACACAGGTGTAAGAAATTCGAGATATTTCTACATGGTTTAGATTCAACTAAATTTAAAATAAGTAACAATTAAGAATTTTATAGAAACTTAAAAAAATTATATCTCTCTGGATTATTCCTGAAATGAAAAACAATCTATGACAGAGAACCACCTTTTTGTTAAAATCTTGTATCATTTAAAAGATAGTTGAAAAAAATTTATTACTAAATCAATGTGTGTTTTTGCTAAAGAATGTATGCAATAAGTAATGAAAAACGTGCAGAGAACCATAATAAGTTACAGCTACACACAAGACAAATGATTTTGAAATATTTGTTAAAAAAATGTGTAAAGTATGTAGATTTCAGCTATTTTAGGTTTTATGAAAATTGAATCAATTTACCTAATACAATACATTCAGATTATATGCTTTTATAATAATACTTACTCATTAAAGTGTAAAAAACAAATGCAAAACTAATATAAATTAAAAACATCTTTTATACACATATATTATCTTAAAAAATATATCTGTCGAAATGTGAAAAATTTGCGCAATGTAACATAATGAAATTTTCCGACAATTATCATGAAATATATTGGTCATTCTTCAACGATTAACTGCATTTATGAATACAAATCACAAAAATGCTAATTTACCAAAATTTGCCATTCTTTGTATTCAGTTATTAATTCAATTGAAAGTGGACTATGCTATTTTGAAATATATATGAGGATATTGCATTGTATACAAAATTTGACATCGACTTAATTAGATTTGCAAAATACAAACTGTTGTATTGATATTCCAATCATTTGTCATTCGAAAGCATTAAAGGATTTCTAGGAAATCTCAAATTTAACAGAGTTTTTTTTTAAATAAAACTTGCAAAATACAATAAATGCATTGTAAGGATAATTATCCAAATAGTATTTGGCAATATGGATTGAAAACTTTTCGCATTTTAAAACATCTGAAAAACGTGATATCTTAAAGATTAGTCACATTTTAAAGACACTTGCGAAAATGAAAATTAGAGGTAAAAAATAAGATTCGAAGCAAATTGAATTTTAAAACATCTTCTACCCTTCTTCTGAACTTAATAGAAATTCAATTTAACATAGAATTCAAGAGTACTTTATTTTCTTTTAAAAGACATTACTTGTGTAACATATCGAAGCTCAAAACTATCTTTTTAAATTTGTTTGGAATGTAATAAGAATAATGTTTTTCTAGAAAAGAGAAATAAGTTTATACTTTTTTATGTTATTTGAATACGAAAAGTAAATTGTAAAATAGAAAGATGAGTTTTTTTTTAGTTTCTAGTGCCTCTTTAAAACATGATATGAAATACTAATAAATTGAATGACGTTTTTATACTTAGAATAATTTTGAAACCCCTTTCGGAAATATTATATTACCGGGTTAATTTTTATGTAATTTAAAGAATTTAAGTATGTAAGTTTGTATTTCAGAAACTTCTGTTAAAATAATTTTAAGAATATTATTTTCTGTCCTTTATCTATTCTATATTTTGTACAGGCTTATTAAAAAAAAAACGTGGACAAATTGATAGTGCCGCAAACTACCTACTGAGTCACACAGGGTGTTTCATCCTAACTCAATTTGGTAATAAATTTCAGAAAACTGAAGTATATTATATTAACACATTTAACAGACATTCTCACTTTGTTTTAAATGTGATAACTCTAAACAAAAGTGGTAGAAGTTTGCATTATGTGCACCAGCAATATGCACTTGGCACCTCACATTTTGGTCTGTGATTGATAATCAGTTTATACGGTATCATCAATTGTTTGATGTTGTTCCAGATCTTTCCTTAACTTTATCATATTTCACACAAAATAAAGCACATTTCGTTGATTTTCATTACAATATTTTTATTTTTCTCGAAATTTTTATTTTCAAACGGGCTGTAGTTAGAATAAAACACTCTGTATTTGTGACTTAATAAGTAGTTTGCGACCCTATGTTCCTATGTGATTTTTTATCCTTGTAGTATGCTTGATTTGGCATATCATTTTGGCCACGTTTTTTTTAATCACCCTGTATATATCTGAGGACTAAAGGTACTTTCATAATCCATTAACCTTATTTTTTTAATTCATAAATTGTTATCTTTTGAAGTGACCTATTATCGCATGAGATGTTTAAATAATAAATGTGTTTTTCAAAGAACTGAAAAGTTTAATCAGTATTTCTGAGATATTTTTTCTATTTTATTTCTAAAATTTAATATTTTAGAATTACATTTATATTTTGAGACGCTTTTTTGAAGCTCCATAATAAATAAAGTTGAAATTATATTAAGTTTTATGATTCTTTCGTTTTCTTATAATTCAGGTGAAAATAAAATTTAAGTACAGTTAAAATTTTTAAAAGTTTTAAATCTTTAAAAAATCCATTTTTCCATTTTTTTAAATTAATTATTAATAAATATTTATACATTGATGAAAAAATTAAATCCGTTTTGTTTTCTATGTGTAAAAAGCATAACATATAACGTAGTACAAATGTATATGTTAAAAACACAATAAAATCAACTACATAAATAGATTTCTCTTACATTTTTTTTACATTTCTAAGATATTGAAATGCTTTAAAAGTTTTGAAAATTGGCACGAATTGATAATTTCATCTTGCTAATTAATATATTTTTTATGATAGTTTTATAATTACGAAATTCAGTCACTTGTCAAAATTTTTTTTTAACGTTTGCATTAACCAATAAAATACTTTCCATGAAGAGATAAAAGTAACATTAACTGAAGAAATTTGTAAATTTAATCCTTTAAAATAAATTTCATATACAAAATAAAAATATATAATTATATTAATAAAAAACGTACACAGCTGTAAATATAAAAGGTAAATGCAATAAAATATAGTTTAAGAAAATAAATAATATAATTTCCTACGTATTTTATTTTAAAGTTGCCAGCAATAAACACATTAGTTTAATTCAAAAGCAGTCACGAATTGTGCATGCAAGGGTATTCTTCTAAATCAGTTTCAAATTTTAATAATAAAAGCGAGGTATTTTATCGATAAAACTTTCGAAGCAGAATTTTATTTTATTCTAGCATAAAAACTTTTAATTAAAAAATGTAGAAAGAAATTCAAATTTTTAATAGGATTTAAAATTTAAAATTTATAATAATAATATTATAATTTATATTTATAATTCATAATTTATAATTTATAACTTATAATTTTTTAATATAAAAATATGTAACTATCGCACATAAATGTTTTTATTTCTTACATTTTTTATGACTGTTAAATAACACAGCCAATCTCTAAAGATTATATCGAATTCAGTATATTAATTAATTTACTTATAATAAACAGACTCATTAAGATTGTTTTTTAAGTATATGTAAATATATATATTCACGTATATTTAAGGATTGAATTATATGAAAGAAATAATTTTCTAATACAGAAAATAGGATATTTGTTTTAAAAAGAGTACAAACATCAAAAAGAGTCAAATGTGGCAATCAATAAACAAAAATCATGATAGAGTTTCTCTATTTATAATCAGTAATTTTAGTAATTTTAAACTTATGATTAATTCTATATTCAGACATTAGTAATACAAGATTCATAAAAAAGTATTAATAATTTATTTAAAAGATTTTTGATATATTTTTAATGCTTTGTACGTGATTCACAATTTTTTATTAGACATGACAAACTTGTACACAGTATTATTTCACTGCAATGATTGCCTTATGATATTAACACAGGAGTGTCCAGAAATTGAGACATACGCTGTTGAGTTGGTAATATACCACGAAAACTCTAGCAGACACTCGCTTTCCTGTGTGCTACAATCCTCGAAAGTGTTTAAAGGTCATTATATGCAAGAATAATATTGAATATATACTCCTGGAAACATGAGTGTTGTAATATATTCTAGACTATAATAATTGTGGCTTACATATTGCATGTAATATGCTATATAGTATTTAATGTAGATATACAGCGAGATCGCAAACTTCTCCGACAAAATCAAGAGGGTTATTGTAACCATTTTTAACAGTTTTATAGAATAAACCAGGATTACAAAAATACTTCTTTAGTCAGAGGTGCAAGAGATCTCATTTGAAGCTGAACTTGGATTTTGTTCATATTTCAATTATAGTTATGATATTTTAGAGAGATTTTTAAAAGAATAATTTTGCATAAAAAAATTATGAAATCACTATAAATACCTTAAGCGCATCGTGAATCGGTCAATGAAACATATGCACTATGAATTACGCTCTAAAAAGACTATCTGAATTTTGTTTACACGTGAATGATGGTCATTTCTAGTATTTCTCCATATATCTTTATTTTTCACAAAAAAGGAAGTAAATATGTTGACAAAAACGTTACATTCAGTTTACATGCACTGTAAAAAAATTCGGTTAAACTTTCGTCAAAAACTGCTGGCAGCAATGTTGCCAGCAATTTTTGCTGTAAGAATTGCAGTAAAAT
This sequence comes from Maratus speculifer, assembly GCA_964019185.1. NCBI lineage: Eukaryota > Metazoa > Arthropoda > Arachnida > Araneae > Salticidae > Maratus > Maratus speculifer. Next base: position 198,744,826 of record OZ025294.1, on the reverse strand, counting down.
TAGGTGTACATTTTTTATTACAACTAATTTAACTGCAATTTTTATAACAAAAACTGCAAAAAATGCTGCCAGCAGTTTTTGTCGTTAATTGAGCAGATTTTTTTAATAGTGTGATTAAATGTGCAAAAACATATTTATGCTTTGTGCAGGGAAGAACTTATTAAGCGTTTATTAGAAATTTACAAGAAATATTTGAAAAATATGTGATCGGTATTGCATTATATATGTGCAAAGACTATAAAATAAAAATACATAATATTGTTAAGATGCATTTCCTACCATCTATTAATTTATCATTATACATACTATAATGATAATGATAATGAAATTTTTCTTATTTAACCAATTCTATCTGAAACCAAAATATTTCTCAATTGTATTCTATATATTTCGAAACGGTTTCTTCTATCGACAAGAAAAGAAAAAAATATTGTCTTCAATCTTTCATCTAGCAGCCCATACAAATCTGATTGGCATTATGAAAAGTACATCCTTTTCTATTTAAATATAGATTTTTCATTTTTTTTAAATTTGTGCTTATAATCATAATCTATTTATTTGCGACTACATTCAATATCAATGACATAAAAATATAAGATTTTTTTTTCAGTAATCATTATTAATAAAAAAAATTGAATAAAAAAACCCCCGCAAAATAAAAATTTTAAGAAATTAAAGATAGTAATTCAAACAAATCATAAAGTGCACATCAAATGTAGCAAATGAGGTACGTTCGTACTACAATGAAATTTTCAAAGTATTGAGATCTTGCTGTAATAGTATACAGTACTTCAGATAAGATAATAGCCGAAAACTTTTGTGTTTCTCTGTAAGTAATATCCACTGTATAATCTTTTAAAAAAATTGCAGGAAACCTCATCAGCATATTTCAATTTCATACAATATGAAAGACTCTAATGTAATTAAAACACGGCCTAAAAAATCTTTACTCCCTATACCTTTAAGAAATGGAATACGTTTGTGACTCTTGGTAAATGAATAACAAATAGTTTTTGCACCACCGATTCAATAGAATATATATATATATTAGTATATTCTTCATAGATGCATATCATTTTTATTATGTTTGAAAGCTTGCAACATCGTTAAAATGCACATGAAACTATTTTTTTCGTTTTTTTTTGATGTAACAGAATACTTTTGATTGTCCCTGTAATTAAAATATACACCCAATTTCCATAAAATTTAAAAAAATTAAGAAAATTTTGCAAACATTATGCATATTAAATTTCAAATTATTCAGTTGCGTAGTTTTTGCGTTGTTATATGCGGAGAGACAAAAGGTCGGACGGATTGAACGCCGATTATAGGTGCTAGATACCGTATTTACTCGTGTATAGGGCGAACGCATGTATAAGGCGCACCCCTACTTTACAAGTAAAAATGGCGATTTCTTAAAATATCGTTTATAACGCGTACCATAAATTTGATACACTAATGAAGAATGGCCAAATGAATTTCAGTAAAAAAAAAAGTCGAAACAAACATTACACCAGACCAGAAAACAAGACGAAAATGCATTTTTAGACTTCAGGTTGTTACAGAATGACGAGAAAAAGGAATGAGTGACGTTAAAGAGAATTGCTAATTAGCGTTTAGATAATTTCATTAGCTCTGTTTTATAAAAAAAAACTGCAAAGGATGAAATAAAAATGCAGTAATACTTCAATTAAGTAACATTTTCCGAGTTTTAATATCTTCTTTGAATAAGATAATCTTCTTTCAAATGTTATCGTTCGACTGAATCCAATAGTAAAAAATTATTCCATGTATAAAGCGCACCTAGGAGTTTTCCCTTAATTTTTTGGGAAAAAAGTGCGCGTTATACACGAATAAATACGGTATTTACATAATTACGAACGCATCTGAAAATCAATGAATGAAAGCCTTAAAAGTGATTTCCCTAAGACACATATCTTACCAATCGATAACTCTTACATTAGAAATCTTGGATAACTTTAAATTTAGATGGAAAGTATAATAGACGACAATCAGCTGAGCGTTAGTACTTGAGAAATTAGGAAACGAGTTATTGTGAGCCACCATAATACTTACACATCAAGGATATGCATACTATAAAATATGAGAATAAAACCAAGTAACAGTGAATTGCGCAAAACATGTATCCTTATAACTCCAAAAATGGTAGATATATTAACTAACAATTTACTGAGTTGACTTAAACATTCCATTTCTACTTAAAATATATCTTTGAATTGAAATTTGAATGAAATACAGGATTATGAAAAATCGAAGATTGTGAAAAACAGGATTATACATATCTTAACAATTAATTGACCGATATACTTCATTTTTTATGCGAAATTTATGTTTTTTTATTGTCTTTTGTATTCATTTTTTAAAATAAAAAAATTCGAAAATTTTTATATGCCTTTCATCAGAGCGAATATCTTGAGTCTCCGAAAAAAAACAGTTCTGGATAATCGAGGTCACTGATATTAAATAGGCTTCATCTCATACCTACATACTACGTTTAATAAAAATTTTTAATCTCTATCTCAATTTGTTCAAGATGTAGAGCGTTTACAGACGCACAGACCAATGGAAAGGAAGACAGACAGATACACTGACAGATGGACAGAATTTTTTTCTAAAAATATGTTTTTCGGAATCTTTAATATCTGAAACTTTTAAATCTGTTTGATTTTTTTTTTCGATTTTCAAAACGATTGCAAGACTTATCCTATACTACGTTTGATGGGCAAGTAATAATTCGATGGCTGATGATGCCATTAGGGCGGGCGTAGTAAATTAAAGTTGACATAAGTTTAAAAATACATTTGGATATTGTAAGATGACCGCTTATTTGACCAACGTTTTTACAATCTTTTAGTAAAGCTTCCAATTAAAAATTGAAAAATATAGATGTGTAGACAGATGCAATATGAAAAGAATAATTTAAATGAAATGTCTATGAATAATATTATTTTTGTTATTTTCTTTTCTTGTAGAAAAAGTAGAGTGCTAAGTAGTTAATATTAGCTAATATTAGCTAATACTAGGTGGAACCCGTCAAAACTTGACGGCAACAATATGAAAGCTCCAAAGAAAAAAAAGAATTTTTTAAAGATTAGTGCATTAATGTGAAATAATGACAAACATCTACAGGGTGGCTACTGAAATGCTGAATAAAAGCTCCCTGATTTTCCCTTATTCTTTGATTTTCTATGACAAATTTCCCTGATTTTTATTATAAACGTGCAAATCTAGTCTAAAAATTTACGAAAAGAATACAAAATGCGCAAAAAAATGCGCACATTTCGTCAAAAGATTGTAAAAAACATGCATATTTCATCAAAAGATCATGAAAAATGTTAAACTTTTATCAAAAAATATGAATTTTCGTCAAAAAATCGTGAAAAACTTGCAAATTTTGTCAAGAACTCACAAAAAAGTGTACATTTCGTCAAGAAATTGCGAAAAACATGCAAATTTGTTAAAAGATTGTTGAAATTGAATTCTGTCAAAAGATTGCAAATGAACTAACTTTTGAAAATTTGGGTTTATGGGATAATTTAGCTTTCAACATGCGGACAGATATCGCATGGCAGCAGTACGGCTTTACATCTCTTTATCGCATCTTATTATTGGTTTAAATGTAGTCTGTTTGACAATGAATCAATGTTGTTGGTAAGGTGAAAACAGAAATATTTTTGTAGCGAGAAAAATTACCCTGATTTTTGAGTATTTTTTATAAAGTTCCCTGATATTTCCCTGATTTTTCCAGATTGATAAATTTCCTTGATTTTTCCCTAATTCCCTGATTTCTAGAATCTGTAGCCACCCTGATGTTCAATGTAATATTTAATTTTTTTTTCATATATAAAAAATCAAATTCATGAAATAAATAAATAAAAAAAATATACTGTCACTGTTGCACTCAGTTCCATGTATACCCAGGACGTCGAGTGCCATACTCACTAACCCTTTTATTTTTCAGTAGGCATGCTTGATTTAAGTTGACAATTTTTCAAAAATATGCAAATAATCACAAAAAATAGCAAATTTTGTCAACATATTGAAAAAAAAAATAAAAAAGCAAATTTCATCAAAATACCCCCCCCCCCCAAAAAAAAAAAAAAAAAAAAAAAAAAAAACACGGAAATTTTATAAATAGATGGAAAAAAGAAAGAGCAAATTTTGTCGACAAATCGCAAAAAACAGAAAATTTCTCCAAATGATGGATAAAAAAAATTGTAAAATATGTTGCAAGCGCAGCAAAAAAATAAATAAATAAATAAATAAATAAATAAAATTGTCTAGGTATTCCAAATAAAACAAATTTGGTCAAAGTACAGCAAAATTTTGTCAAAAGTCTCGAAAAATGGCAATTTTCATGAAAAAATCCCTAAAAAATAGCAAATTTGTAAACATATTGTGAAAAAAAATCCAAAATATTGTGAGAAAACAACAAATTTCGTCAAAGGATGGAAAAAAAAGGCACATTTCATAAAATAATCCCAAAAAAGGTTAATTTCGCAAAAAATAGCGAAAAACGACAAATTTCTCAAAAACATTTGAAAAAAAAAATGACAAATTTAAAAAAAACAATAAAAAAAAAATCACGAAAAAAGGATAAATTAGATAATACAGCAAATTACATCGAAAGACCTCGAGAAAACAAATATTGGCCTAGTATCATAAAAGACATGAAATTCGTCAAAAGATAGCGAAAATACATAAAATTTGTCTAGGTACTTCAAAAAATACAAATTTTGGTAAATAGATTTAGACAAGATAACAAATTTTGTCGAAATATGGTAAAAAAAGGCACATTTCATCAAAAGGTTGCAAAAAAAGGTAAATTTCGCAAAAAAATAGTGAAAAAACCGACAAATTTCTCAAAAAGATAACGAAAAAACGACAGATTCTGAAAAAAAAAAAAAAATTAAATCACAAAAAAGGATGAATTTGATAAAACGGCAAATTACACTGCATTCACATAAGCCGAATATATGAAAATCTATGCATCAATCTATTAAATACACCAAACAAAGTTACAGTTGCTAATATATATATGAGCATTGCATGCCCATAAAAACAACAAAAAACATTACTATATGCAGAAATCTCTCAAGTGTAGGAAGTTCCTTAAAATTATGTGCTGTGCTAACTTAAAAGAACCAAATTTAAGAAGTTATCTCAAACATTTCAAATATTACTTTTTATTTTCTAAAAGATTAAATTTTACATATATATATATATATATATAAACACTAATTTTCAAGCATGCCTACTGAAAAAATGGCGGTTTCCCCCATGAGATACCAAGAAATACAAAATTTGAATATACCATTATATTTCAGAAAATTAATATTTTATTTGCCTTAATTTTACATTTAAACTTAAAATTTTAATATATAAAGAAAATGTTAATAAACTGAAATAGTGGTATTCAAAACACTTAAATCCTTGGTATCTATAAACCATGAGACATATTTCCGAAATTAGCAAAAAAATTTGAAAAAAAAAAGTACTTAATGAAAAATAAAAATTAAAATAATAATAAAAAAAATCAACAATTTTTTTTTAAGTACTCAATGAAAAAGAAAAAAACTAATATATATATATATATATACATAATACATATATACTCAGATATTTCTGTGTCCATTTCGATGTTATGAAAAAACATTGGAATTTTGTGCAGTGCATCAGCAATAATCCATGTATAAGATTCGTTGGGAAATTTAAAATTTTTGTCACACATGTTTACAAACTGACCATCCGAAAAAGCGAGACATGCATGAATGAAAATGGATTACTAAAATTATTTTATTGTAAACAACAATGAATCTCTTAAAGTCCTTCAATTTATTTTAACCTCTGATTTGAATAAACACAAACATGCATCAAGTCAATGCACTGATGCACGTAATAAGTTGCATGTATAAACGCACTGGACGCATGAAAACCCTTGCAAAACATAAGCCCCCAAATTTCTTATGCATTTTTATAATTGAAGCATAGGCAGACATGCGTAAGTCTAAACGCATTTGACACATGAAAACCCTGCGATATATTTGAACCTTTGAATTAAGTACACACAATCATCCATCTGGCCAATGCACTGATGGATGTATAAATGCACTTGACGCATGAAAACCCTGCGATCTATTTGAACCTTTGAATTAAGTACACACAATTATCCATCGGGCGAATGCACTGATGGATGTATAAATGCACTTGACACATGAAAAGCCTGCGATCTATTTGAACCTTTGAATTAAGTACACACATTCATCCATCTGGCCAATGCACTGATGGATGTATAAGCGCACTGGACGCGTGAAAACCCTGCGATCTATTTGAACCTTTGAATTAAGTACACACAATCCTCCATCTGGCCAATGCACTGATGGATGTATAAACGCACTGGACGCATGAAAACCCTTGCACAACATAAGCCCCAAAATTTGTTACGCATTTTTATAATTGAAGCGCTAAACAGACATGCGAAAGGCTAAACGCACTTAACACATGAAAACCCTGCGATCTATTTGAGCCTTTGAATTGAGTACACATAAACATGCATCAAGCCAATGCACTGATGCACGTAATAAGTTGCATGTATAAACGCACTGGATGCATAAAAACCCTTGCACAACATAAGCTTCCAAATTTGTTATGTATTTTTATAATTGAAGCATAGGCAGACATGGGCAAGGCTAAACGCACTTGACGCATGAAAACCCTGCGATCTATTTGAAACTTTAAATTAGTTAATTGAGTACACACAAACATGCATCAAGTCAATGCACTGATGCACGTAATAAATTGCATGTATAAAGGAGGCATGTAATAGTTATTTATTATAGGACTTCCTTGTATACTACATCCAGTGTTCTATTGCCGTTTGGTAGTATTTGAATCTTTAAGTTCTTATATGAACGCACCCGAGACATAGCTACATATAACTGACCATGGCTAAAAACAGGCTGGGGTAAATAAATACCAACACAATCTAAAGTTTGTCCCTGTGCTTTATTAATAGTCATACAAAAAGCCAGACGTATGGGAAATTGGTGTCTTTTAAAAGAAAAAGGGAGTGATGTGTCTGATGGTGATAGGTCTATTCTATTAATCAAAGCTCTTTGACCTTTTTTTCACCAGTGATAATTTCTAAATCTAAACAATTGTCATACATATTCCTCACAATTAATCTTGTCCCATTTAAAAGACCCTGGGTAGCATTTAGGTTTCTTAACAGCATTACAATTACATCACCTTTTAATGTGAGATTATGTGGAGGCAAACCACTTAACTCTAAACTATTTAGAAATTCTGCAGGAAATTGAAGAATTTGGCTTTCATCATCAGTTATGAGATTATTTACGCTAGCATATGTTCTCTCTGTGCCAGGTATAAGATGTAGAACTTTAGAATTTATTTCATTACAATGCTCATTTTTGGGGGCAAGAATAGCAAATTTAGAAAAATTAACAACATGATCTGGCGAAACAAAATGTTTGCCAAAAATTTCAGATACGATATCATCTTTTGCAATAATTTCTAATGGTAAATAAATAACAGAAGAGCCATATGATGGTTCATCATTGACTGATGGATAACTTTCATCACCAATTTTAAGCAAAAACTTAGAAAACTCTAATTCATCTGACCTAGCTCGCATGTTTTTAAATAACCGAAAATTTTTGAAATACGGCTAAAGGGGTGAAAATTTGATGCAATTTTGAGTTATTGTTTGTCGTGAGGCATGTGGAACTACTGGCAATACCTGTCTAAAATCCCCTCCAAGAACGATTATTTTCCCACCAAAAACAATATTATTGAACATTATATCTTGCAGAAGTCTATTAACAGTCATTAATGCATAAACATTTGCCATATGTGCTTCATCCCAAAATATCAGTCTTGCTGCTTTAATTTCGGAAGCAGCTTTGCTATTAATTTTTAAAGACGATACTGAAGTTTCATGCAGAATCAAAGGTAACTTAAACTTACTATGTACTGTGCGACCATTTGGTAAGAGCATAGCAGCTATGCCAGTCCATGCAACAGAGATAATTTCTATACCTAAATCGAAGCATTTTTGTATAAGGCACTGGTATACAAATGTCTTTCCAGTACCTCCTGGACCATCTATAAAATAGGCATTACTTTTATTTGTATTATTTTCTTGGATTACTTTAGGGATTTCATTAATGATTAAAAGTTGTTCATCGTTAGCTTGTTGAATCATTAAATTATAGTCAAGATTTGGATTTTTAGAGAAATTGATGATGTGATCAGTTGTTAAGAAATCGTTAATAATTGGCAAGTTGAAAGTTGAAAGAGAAAAACCATGTAATTTAAGTGTTTCATTAATATCCCTGAGACTAAAATGATAAGCTTTATTCGGCTCATGAAACTGCAAATAATCTTCACTAAGATAATCTTTAAAAGTTTCCCATAATTGACTAGCGTTTGACGGTTGTTGAAAAATAGCAATGAAAGAAAATAACTGTCTTAATTGAAATGGCATTTGAAGAACTGATGCTTCATGCAAACAATGCAACCACTCGGTATCGTCCTGAAGTAATCCACGTTGCATAGCAGCTTCTTTGAAAGAAGAAAAAACAACATCATGAACAGTCCTTATATCTTCATAACTTGTAGCCCCAACTACATGGAGTAATAGTAATCTAAGATGATAACGCTCGGATTCAGAAGGAGAAACATTATACATTCTGCCAATAACCTTACGAAAGCGAGAGCGTTTTATCCAAATACACTTATTTGTATCCCAAGTATAATGAAGAGGTGTTTCTGGATAAATAAAAGGGCTTTTTGTTTTTGGATCCTTAATTAAATTAAACCAAGCAATAAGTTTTGTGCTTTTTAATTCTGACCTAAGTAAAGCTTCCGCGGCTTTATCATCCTAAAAATATACTTGTTGCTCTTCTGGCAAATGCACAGGCAAGCGAATGCTTGTATGAGATTGTTAATGCATTGGGTATGAAAAAATTCTGTATGCACCTTCACATGGACTGACATATCGAGTGTTTATGAAAGCAGTAACTTCATCATGATGAAGCACACCACTTTCAGCAGTTACTTGCAAATTAGCACAGTCATGGCCTTTGTAAACATACTTATGTATATATTTTATGCTGTGAACACTCGCACAAATTTCAGCTTTAATATGGGCTTGAAAATAAAGTAAAAGAAAGGGATTATAAGGAACTATGTAACGGTTGTCAACCTCAATATTTTTACCTTTTATACATTTAGAAATAGTCTTTTTATTATTTCTCCTTTTATAAAGGGGATAACCATTAACATTTTCTTTAGTTTCATGAAAGAATTCTTTTCGAAATTCTTTTTTACATTTACCATCAGTCATGCAAATCGAGTTTGGATTAAGACTAAAGCAAGGACCATGTACCATGTGACATTTAACTAAGTTATATAAAACTGAATCATTAGGGTTGGGAATTTCTGCAGAAACAACCTTATCTATGTCTGCTATTTCTCTAAATTTACAATTATCTTTAAGAGATAATAATAAATACACATGGGGTAAACCTCTCTTTTGAAATTCAACTGTATATAAGTATGTTTGTACTTCGCCAAATATTTTTTTTTCATTTATCAAATTCAAAAGTTGTTTAATTTTTGAATGAAAAACACGAACTGTAACATCTGGTCTGTTATTAGCAGTTTCAAAAGGATGTATGCTGTTAGTTATTTCTGGCCACAAAGAGTTACATGTAAATGTTAAGAAAGTATCAGGCTTGCCAAATTTTCTGACCATTGCCATGGCATCCTGATAGTTTTGAATCATAGTTCGTGGACTACCAGTAAAAGAAGAAGGTAAAATAACAATCCGCCCCGCCCGTAAGTTTTCTTTATCAGCACGTGCAAACAGAGCATCTGCAAGGCCAGCGTATGTGTCTACTCTCAATTTTGCTTGTTGACTACGGATAAATTTCAATCTGTCACCTTCAATGTGACAGTAATAATCAACTATCAATTGCTGAGTTAATTTGCCAGCATTATTTATCGGATTGAAATTTCTCTTAGGCGGACACCCTCTAATCATAAGTCTATACGATACATATTCTCTCATGGAAATATTTTGGCGAACTTTATTTTTCCTCTCTCCCCCAGCTGACATTGAAATATGCCAACCTGGTTCACCGCAAGGCCAAATCAGTACATATGACATTAGATCACAATGCATACTATCAAAATCTGGAACTTTCAGTTCACCATCTTTAGAACAAACATTTATGTACCTATGAGATGGTGGAGCTCCATCATTAGATTCAAAAACAGCTGCAACCTCTGAGCATGTTGGTTCGTTGAAACGACGAGGATCTGATAGCGGTTCATGATAAAAGCGCATAACAAAATCAACTGGCACTTTGTTTTCTTTTAAAGCTAAATCACGTTCCTCAGATATTTTTTGATGCATCGTTTTATAGCATTTAACATATGGATTACATTTAATTAAATTAAGGTTTATTAAATTGAGAATGTCCTCTCTAATAGAACTATTCTCAGGCTTTTCTAATCTAATTTCGTTAGCTTCTGAAAAATCTAAAATATATAATTGACCATAAGAATCATGGGTCGAATTATCTGGATACAAAGGTGAAATTTTGTGGTGTACTGAACCTAGAATTTTGAAACAATAAGGACCGTAACCAGGAGGTAACTTTATATTGGCACCAAATGACACAAAGGATAAAGCATTATTATATTGCCTAATATTTTGCCTAAAATTTTTGGACATGTCACTATTTCCGGTGAATAGATCTTTTATGTCATCAATAATTTGAAATTTGAGCAGTTTGAACTTTTTGTTAGAACAACACAAATTATATTAGCCGTTTGAATTCTTTTTTGATGAAAAATACAATGCATTACAATAAGTACATGTGTTGTCTAAATTACCTAAGTTGGACGGAGATAAATTTCAAATGTTGTCAGAAACAGCGCACCTATACTGAATTTTATATGGCTTTAAAACTGACTCTGCCTTTTTCCTATTAGCATAACATATTTTATTTTGCTCCTTCCTTTTCTGTTTTTTGGAAGGAGATGACTCAACCAGTTTTCGTTTTTTGTCTTTTTTTAATAATACCGTATAGTGACCTTCATGTCCATTTCCATCGTACAATAAATTTACTTCTATTTTTCCTCTAGCATTTACACCTAAATTTATGACATTACCGTTTTGGGAATTAAAAATTGTGACAAAAATATTGAAAACTGCAGTTGCGGTATGTAATTCTAAGTGCCCACCATACGTACGGTTTTTTGACATAATTGTAATGTAATCCTCAACCTGATTAATAAGAACGCCGTAAGAAAGATCACCAACAATAAACGGATGATAAACATCCCAATTGTCAGCAACGTGTTTTACAATGGCATGGCGAACGCGAGGGTGATTATCTTCTGTATTATACAGGAACACAGACAGCGCTCTGAATAAGCAATTGCCGTCCGGTTCAATTTCGCGAAGATTGTAAGACGCTAGATCCATAACTAAACAAAAATGGACACAGAAAATAAATCAATAAGGATAAATATGATAAATAACTTACTATTACAGGACAGGCAGTAACGCAGTGAGAAGCGTACGCGTATAACGTGAGAGATTGTTTATCTGTATTTAGGGACCCGAAATCCTCCGCAAACGCTGAACTCTCATTGGAGCACAGCGTCCAGCACTCCAACTCCCGACACAGCGCATTCGCTCTAACGATGATACATGGAGTAAAAGTTGATACTCCGTGCAATAATGTGATTGTGTTTCTCTCTCTTTACGGTGAATCGTTCTCGTGAATGAATCACCTGGTACTCACCGGAAAGCTTGCTCGCGCATGCGTAGAGACGTATTTAAACCATGCTTACTTTTTTGGGCTATTCTTTTAATATATAAGATTAGCTCTAGATAGCTAATATTAAATTTTAACAATTGGGGATAAAATAAGGATAATATCATCTACCCATAAAGAATGGTATATATCATATCAAACTGCATTTCGAAATTATGATTTCCGACTATTATAATGTAATTATTTTGTTGTGATACAGAATTGAATAGCATTAAGGAATGCAAATTTGTCCATTTTTGTATACAAATATTAATTTAATTCAAAGGAAACAATGCTGTTTTGAAGAATGTGAGTGCAAACTATTTTATATAAAGAATGTGACATTTACTTAATCAGGTAGTTAAAATACAAACTGTTACATAGATATTCCAATCAAGGTATCATTAAAGTATAATTTGGAAAATTTAATTTTCTCCAAAACCAAACAATAAATCAAATACAATATAAAACTTGTAAAATTCTAGAAATGCATCATAAGACTAATTGTCTAAATATTATTTTTCATAATGGATTTGGAATCTTTTGCACTTTGCAACATATTAGAAACGTGATTAATCTTATTTTAAACATATTTGCTAAAATGAAATTTTGTGTGAAGAAAAATTCAGATTCGAAGCAAATTGAATTTCGAATTCGTCTTCCACCATTTTTCTAAGAATAAAAATAAATTCGATTTAACAAAGAAAGCCAGACTGTTTTATTTTCCTTAAAAAAGTGTATATGAAACATCGAAACTCAAAATTAATTTTTCAAATTTGCATGAAATGTATTAAGAATAATGCTTTTTTTAAAAAGAGAAATCCGTTTTTCCTTTTTTTTTAATGTTGTTTGAATACGAAAAGTCAATTGTCATTGGAAGAGCAAACTGTTTCATATAAAGAATTTTATATTTAATTAATTAGGTAGTTAAAATATAAACTATTACATAGATATTCGAAACATTTAACGTTCAAAACCATTAAAGATTTATTTGAAAAAATTAATTTCCTCCAAAAACAAACAACAACATGCAAAATAAAACTTGTAAAATTTAACAAATGCATTTAAATAATAATTGTCTAAATGTCGATTTCCATAATGGATTAGAAGCTTTTCTCACATCGCAACATATGAGAAACGTGATTAATCATATTTTAAAGATATTTGCGAAAATGAAATTTTCTGAAACTAAAAATTCAGATTCAAAGCAAATTGAATTTTAAATTCATCTCCATCATTTTTTGAAGAATAAAAGGAAATTTGATTTAACAGAGAAAGCAAGATTTTTTATTTTCCTTAAAAAATACATGAAAATATCGAAACTGAAAATTAACTTTTCTAATTTGTTTGAAATGTAATAAGAATAATGCTTTAAAGAGAAATATGTTTATACATTTTTTTAATGTTGTTTGACAATGAAAACTCAATTGTAAAATTGAACGATGAGATTCTTTTAATTTCTAGTGCCTACTTGAAACGTGATACGAAATGTTAATAAATTGAATGATACTTTTATCATTTTCTTCTAACTTTACAAGATAAAAATATTGGATTCATGAAAATTTTCGAATTCCGGTTTTCGAGGAATATACGCGTTTAAGGCATCAGAGATATGGAAAATAGGTTTTTGTAAAATATCTGTCTGTATTTATGTGATACAAATTTTGTGGGCATGCTATCTGAAGAAATTATGCATGGAATTTAATAAAAAATCATTTTTATTTTGTCCTTGAGATAAATTTGTGTTGAATAGTTGATTAATTTATAAAATCGCTCATCAGTTGGCATTGCTATACTACCTTATGTATGATTTTCTTAATAGCTCTATTTCCAGAATCAAAGAGCGAAATTTCATCGAACTTCAGCTTCAGTAGGTTCTTGACATGAAATGAAGTTTATTTATTTTTTTCTCTAAATCCCTTTAAAAAATAGTGCTACTACGCAGTATTATTTAAAATTTTCGCAGTCGCTCAATCTCAAGAACTAACCATCCTTGACATATTATGACTTTTTTTAATGTTTTCATGTAAATCACTCAATAGATTGATAAATATTGGCATTATTTAATAGTTTCGCAGTAACATAATTTCAAGAACAAATGCACGGATTTCCATTTGCAACATCCAACTAGTTTCTTAAATGGTTTTGAATGTTCGTTCTAAAATTCTCTATTAATATTTTTTTCCGTTATTTAAAGTATTTTCAAACACACAAGGTTTTATTTCAGAAACTTATAGCTTCAGATAGATTTTTAAATATTGTCTTGTATTTATCTATTAAGCTCTATAATTTCAATTAAATCAATTTTATCAACGTCATCCGTTCCTTTTTGAGATTTAAATTTTAAAACACGACAACAATTTCAAAGCCTTTCGCCTAGAAATCATAGCTTGGAGCTAAAGCATCTCCCTAATAAACACAACGTTCTAAGTTCGAACCCCGGTGCTGGAACTTGAAAATTGCCAATTTAGATATATTGCCAATTTAAGGGTCTGTCTCTCTGTATATATATAAGTAGATATTTTTATCATCGACATTCAAAATATTTTTTTTAAATCAATTTTCTTTCTATTTTAAAACTGTTGAGTTTTATTAATGATTTAGCATTTTAAATTTCGTATATCTGTTTATTTTGTTTTTGTTTTATTTTATTTTTAGAAATTTAAGATTTAATCTATATCTCCATTTTTTAAATTTCGGATATTAAAAAAAATTGATATTTCAGATTTTGTTTAAATAATTTAATTTGATAATCTTCAATTTGGTTAAAATAAATAACTTCCTTTTATAATTCTTTTTAAATTAAATTTATTGATGCCACTATCGATGTAAAAATTTAATTATTTTAAATTAACAAATTGGATTTATTAATTAAAGGACAAGTTGTTTTTAAAAAATACTTAGTGAAACCCACTGTGCGGTCTGCGGTCACACTTATCCATTTTTTTAATTTAATGATTAGCGAACATTTAGCTTTTTGTATGTATATAGTAAATTTCTGTTTTATTTTTCTTACGTTAACAAGAAAATAATATTAGTTCAAACTTGTCTATATTCCAAAAAATATATAAATAAATAAATAAACAAATGCTGCCACCACCGCAGTAAATTTTTCTGACTGGGTGTCTTTCTTTGCTACAATTAAGAAAACTAATACATACAAAAACATAAAATCGGTAAATAGGGAATTTTAAGAAAAGAAGGGCTCATTGGGTAACATATTGAAGTCGACAGTTTTTTACTAGAATGATTATTTTAAGAGCTGTTAAATGGTAAAATTTGTCAAAATCACTTCAAGCAGCAAAACTATATAGTAGGATTTTAATCCTTATTTCTAACGATATACAATTTCTCAATAAAATGTCCGAATGAACTGACCTGTTCTTCAAACCAATTATTTCATTAAAAAAAACGACAAGTGCGAGTCAGGGCCGTAACCAGCGAATCATGTCAGGGAGGTCTCTGAGATTTTTTTGTGGGGCTAACATCTTTTAGCAATAAGCTTGTTTTATCTCAAACTAAAAATATTTTTCAAATCATTCAAACTGACCGATTTCAGATTTTGAAATGGAAGGATTTGGGAATAGATCAGTTTGTTCAAACAAATATTTGAGGGACTGTACATCAGAAGGTCTCGGTGTAATTATTTTTTCAATTTGGTTAAATTTTGTCGAATATTTAAATTTTTTACACAAATGTTCAGCATTTTAAGAGGTTGTTTTCATATTTCAGAAAAGTTTATTATTTTAAATTGTTGCCAACAGGAAAAAACAAGTCAAAGAATAGTATTTCTTTCAAATAAAATTCCGTTTGCACGTAAATATTATCAACAGAAAAAGATTAAACTAAATTTAATTATTACACCTCATAAGCAACAAAATAATGAAAATTAGTGATAAAAATTGTATTTATATTAAAATATGAAGATAAGATAACTTTCAATAATGAACTCGTTACTATGTTTTGTCGGTAGCAAATGGTAGAAATTATACTGTGATTAAATTACTCTCTAAAGAATAACATTGTCAAGCCGTTTACATTTTAAAAAATATTTACACGGATTATTTATTTTACATTTCGAGATGGTCTTTTATAACTATTGTTGCCAATTCTATAACAGCGCGAATAGTAATATTTACTTTCAAATGAAAAAATATATATATGTGACTATAATACAAACAGAAATGGATCTCTCGCCAAAGTTACGTCAGATTTTAAGCGATATATTTAAAATCATTATTTAAAACAATTTTCTTAAGCGTTGTTAAAAATATTTGAAGGCAACGCCTCCGATCACTTCGTGCATTTTATATAGGCTAATCTTCAATTTATTTTATTTTATTTTATTTTGTTGTTGTTCTTATTTTATCAAGCACTAAAAAAGTCATTAGAAACCTTAACAGCAGCTGATTGGGGTTAACATTTTTTAAGTAAAAGGAAAATGAATGTAATCCCGTTTACAGGGATATTGTCACTGGATTAACATTTAATATTCATTAACTTTCAGTAATCTTTTTAAACCCGATCAAAATATTGCGTTTTTGTAGTTTACCGCATCTGAACCGGAATTGATATATGTAGATTATAGGGTTCAGAACTACCAAGTAAAGTATAAAGGTTTTTACATTCAATTTCACTAATCGGTTCCATTTACAGTTATTTAAATTTTCAAGATACAGAATTACCATAACTGCTTTTAAAAAGATACACATTGATAAAAATCATCAATGCTATTTTTTTTTCATTTTTTAAAACTGCAATAATTGCGAAACAAAATCACTTGGTAAATATTTTCAAAAGTATCTCTTTTAAATGAGATCTTATTTTTCTTAAAGAAAAACGTAACATTAACAATATAAATTACATCAATTTAATTCTTTGCAACGATAATGTATTTTCCAAAAAAAAAAAAAAAAAAAAAAAAAAAAAAAAAAAAAAACATCATTAATTTTAAAAAAGCGTGAAAACTGTAACTGAAAAGGATAAATAAAACGAAATATTGTTTAGGAAAATAAATAATGTAATTTCTTTCATATTTTAATTTAAATTTCCGAAAAATAAACGCAAAAGTTTAATTTCAAATCAGCTTCAAATTATGCAGGCAGGGGTGTTCTTCGAAATCAGTTTCATACTTTTTTTCTATAACGCATGGAATTTCATTTTATTTTGGCATGAAATCTTTCAATTAAAGAATATCGAACGAAATCAAACATTTTTTGAAATAAGAATTAATGTGTATGTTACATAATTGTTGCTTATTTGGATATGTTTTTAATGCTATAAAATAGCACACAAAAGCCCCTTTTCTTTTAATAAGATATTATGTTAATAGCATGAAATCAGTTTTATGAGTAAAATATAAATAAAATCTATTTTGTTAATATCTTTATAAATTTATAAATAAAAGCAATTTTAAACAGTCTTTTTTAGCAATTAATTATCAGTTTATAATTAGTTAGTGATATAAAATTTTATTAATTAAATGCTATCAATAATATTTCTTAATTTGGAATATAGGTATTTCGGTCTTTGTCGATTCTCAGTACACAATTTTATTTTCAACAAATGTGTTTTCCAGACAAACATATAACATCAACGTTGAAATTATATATATTTTTGTCAATTTTGTATGTATGCATTCAGTAAAGTAATTAGAAATGTTTAATTGCTATATAGCATTTTAGAAACATATGGTCTGAACTGAACAATCTGATTCATACACTATAAAAATAATCGGAAGTGTAGCAGCAAAACATGCCTGTTTTTGTGAACATTAATTTTAAATGTTAAAATAAATTGATTTATGAGGTTACTAAAAATGTAAGTGTAACATCATCACAACCGATAATGGAACCAGTCTCTCTTAAATATTTATATGGGTGATTCTCAAAATAGGGGACAATTTCAAAAGTGAAATCTTAAAAAAATTACTGTTAGCAAAATTTCTGAAAAAAAAATAGGTATTGTTAATATAGTATTAGGTATACTTTACATGTAGTCAGCAGAGCTAAATATTTAAAAATTAACTTTAAAAAAATAATTAGTATTTTTTGAGCCATGCTAATGACAAAACAAATTGCATGGAATAAATATATTAAGAAATTTTTATTTTCTTCCAGTTTAAATATTTTTTTCTACATTTACTAGCCTTTCTTTTCAGCAAATGGTTTCCATTTTTACGTATAAACATATAAGGAGAATAAAAACATTACCAAAGAGCAAACTTTGTTTACATGAGCAACATTCTGACACTAACAATGTAAGAAGCTGTCTTAGTGACTTTCTGACAGATTTAATGCATATTTTAGGGATAATAAATGTAATACCTAAATTTATATGTAAAATTAAACTTTGTAAAAGATACAATATAAGCAATGGTTACATTTATGCACATAGGAGTCTTTAGCATGGACAGAAAAACCATGCTAATGACACTCATATTTGTCCATGCTAATGACAAATTTTAATTTAAATAAGATTATGAGCCATAATATAATCACAATGCAATAGTCCTTTCTGGGGCTTTTTAAAACACGAAAGTCCTATGCAAATAAGTAAAATAAAAATTTTAATTATAAAATAAACATGAAAATTATTATCCATTCTAATGACATACAATTGATGTACGCCCCTAATATTCAACTTCTATTCTTAAAATACAATACATGCTTCTATTTTCAGGTTGGGATAAAATGGCTACTTGCTGCCATGAAGAAACTTTATATTTTCAAACTATTGTCATATGTGAAAATGAAATTTTGATTATTAACCAGCTGTTGTAGTATGACCTTGCTTTGAAAATAGAATATGGAGGACAAACTTTAATTCTTTTTTTATATACTATAATTTTATTTTATTTTTTAATTATTGGATAAATCCTCTCCTTGATTAATTTAAAGAAATAATAACATTTGTTTTATTTTATAAACATGATATTAACTCTTTAAAAAGCTAGTATATACAAGGCACAGCAGCTGTGGACATCCATGCTAATGACATTTTGAACATTTATTCTGTTATTTTAAGGTGTTTTTAACTAAAAAGTGAGTAATTCTTGAATGCAAATAATGAATAATATTAAGAAAAACATATCTAAAAATAAAAACATGACAGAAAACCTCTCAATTTTTTTTTGTATGCCGAAAGACATAAATTGTCCCCTATTTTGAGAATCACCCATACACGAAGTTTAATGAACACCAAATATCATATTTAAATATTTACACTTAAAGATAATTATATGCACTTTTACTATAATTTATGAACACAATCCTTCCAGAAAACTACGTGTACACTTCTCAAAACGAAACCAATATTTATTGGATACATACCCGACATACTACACATAACCGAAAACCACCATGAAGAAAAAGATAGATGGAGGTGCAGTATGCCGTAAACGCGGTTTCAATACGATGCGTGTTTCGCTCAAATTTACATGTCTTCATTCAGCCCCCCCCCCCCCAAAAAAAATAATAATAATAATAATACGTGGATCAGAGACCGATTTTTTTTTTTTTTTTTTTTACATCAGTCGTGCTTTTTTTTACTAAATAAAAAGGATCCGCTTATAATTAAGCAGTTTAAAATATTATTGCATCGTATTATAAATTAAAAGATGCATTACTAATAGTTTTTACGGCGAAAGCACGCGGTTGTGTTTGCGCCGAATTCAGGGGAGTTACATTTTTGGCGTCAGCCCCAGTCACTATACTTTATCTCTATTATTTCTTTTTACTCTATGGAAAACCATTATTGTCTCGTTTCTAAACTCTTCTTTTCCATTCACCTTTGGTTGGAGTGCCAGTCTCTTCACTTAAATTTTCTTAAATTAAATAAACAAGTTTGAAATTGCACGTGAAGCGTAGCAAATGAGGTTCCTTCATACGATAACGAAGTTTTAAAAATATTCAGATCTTGCTGATATAGTAGACGGTACTTCGGATACATTATAGTAGTAGAAATCTTTGTGTTCCTGTAAATATACAGGAAGTAATTTTTATTACACCTCAGCAACGTATATCATATTCATAAAAAATGAAATTGTTTAATATAATTAAAACACGCCCCAAACAATGTTTCCCGTATAGGATTATGTAGTGGAATACTTTTGTGTGGCCCTGTAATTTAATAATAAATATTCTTTGCATCACAGATTGTACAAAATATAAATTTTCGTATATACTTCATAGATTCAGGCCGATTCTATTATGTTCGAATGAGTGTAACACCATTAAATTGCATTTGAAACTTTTTCTCCATTGACCGTAATGTAGCGGAATACTTTTGACTGTCTCTGTAATTGATCTATGCATCCGATTTTCATAAAATTTGAAATGACTCGACAAAATTATTTAATAATTATGTATTTTAAATTTCAAACGATTACAATGCATTTGAAACTTTTTTCACCATTGACTGTAATGTTACGGAATCCTTTTGATTGTCCCTGTAATTGATCTATCCATCTGATTTTCGTAAAATTTGAAATGACTCGACAAAATTATGTAATAATTATGTATTTTAAATTTCAAACGATTAGGTTGGGTAGTTTTTGCGTTGTTAAATACGGACGGAAAGACATATGGACAGACAGACAGATGGACTTACTGAGCGACAACAATAGGTGCTACGTATTTACATAATTACGAACGCACCTAAAAATAAAGGCTTTTGCATGATAGTAACTGAATCGCAAGACGTGTCGCTGTGATATTATTCATGCTTAGATTATATTTATATGAATTAAGAAACATTAGTATTTGTTTCACAGTGTAAATATATAGTATATTTTAATTTATTTTTTCGCCAAAAGTGACAGTACATTAAAAAAATTATTTAGTCTATTCCTATTCAGAAACAGTATCTATCAACTTAGTAATATGCATAATTTTAATATTCTTTATTTAACCTGTTTTAAATGAATGAATGAATGAATTTTGTTAGTGATATTATTCTTTTACACATTATGTATAATAACGAATAAATAAATACATTTTAGTAGTTTTAAACTTATAATTAATGAAATATTTAATCGTTAATATTTCAAGTTCCATAAAAAATTATTAACAAATTATTATGACTTTTCATTTTAATACAGAATTATTTATACTTGATTCATATTTTGTTTTTAGTGATACATATGGCGATCTTGTATACAGCTTCAATAGAGCCATTTCATTGAAAAGATTACCTTATCAATTAAGACTATTGAGTTGGTAACATACTACGAGAACTCTACCAGACTCATGCTGTCCTGTGTGTTAGAATTCTTGAGTGCGTTTAAAGGTCATTACGTGCTGGAATAACATACTGAACATATAATATTGGTAACATAATTGAGGAAATATATATCATTTTATCCTAATATGTGATTTAAATCTTCAATTATAATACGCGATATATTATAAGTAGAAATACAGAACTATCACAAACTGCTCAAAAGGCTATAGTACCCAAAGAGAACGGTTTTCATAGTGTAAACTACAGTTACAATAATACTTTTTAGTAAAATATTCATGAGTCTCATTTCAAGTCATATACGATATTTTACTAATAACATCAGATATATTGAAGATATTTTAGAGATATGTTTACAATTTACAAATTTTAAGTTATAAATGCACTGATAGCTCTAGTTGTGCAGCATAATTTGGTCACTGACGCTTGTTTTCTGTCGTTTTCATAGTAAGAAAAAAAAACTAATTTTATGCTATTTTGACATGAATGGTGATTATTGGTAGTATTTATGTAGAGTCATCATATTTCACACAAAGTAGAGTAAATATGTTTAAAAACATTGCTATGATCAATCGGCCTGAATGTAGTATGCATGGGAAAAAATATTCTACCATCGTGCGAAAGTATTGAGAAATAATTGAAACATGAAAATTTACCATCAGCTTTGTGGAGTGTTTATAAAAGAACAATAAAGAAAATAATAAAATAATTTAAAAATTCTTTTCATTCATTAATTTGCGTTAGTACATTTTACAGTGAAAATGATAATGACTTTTTGCTTAGTTCAATCATTTTTATCTGAAAGTGAAATATGTCTCTATTTTATTCTAGATAACTTGACACTGATTCTGTGTTCACTTTTAGCGATAATAAGAAAAAAAAAAAACATATCGTCTTCCATCATTTTTCAACAATGCTTTTAAAATTGAATGACGTTATTTGAAGTCTTACTCTTTTATTTGTAAATTTCTCCATATATTTTTCCCTTTTGCACTTACAATCAAGATCTATTTCATGGTGATTACATTCAACGTCAATGAGATAAATATATTTAAAAAAATAATTCAGTAATAATTATCAATAAATAAAATGTATATTCTCAAGAAAAAAAAAAAATACAATGCGATCAAAAGCATTTCTCAAAAAAATTATCAATTGTTACGTATCGCGTGTTGAAATTATATTCTATTTCATTGCATTTTATCGTAAAGAAAAAAAAATTATGATGAACCATAAACAAATATACGATGTTTCATAAAATAAAAAAAAGAAATATCTGAGGATAATTTTACAGTTGGGTAGAAACGATTTATTTAATAAATAAAATAATGATAAAAAATCAGTTTCTGGCTTTGAAAATAGTTTGAAGTAATCATGATTCTCATTAATGTACGGTAGTAAAAAACATTTGTCTCTATTTCATGTATGCATGCTATTTTCTCATACATATCTCTATACTATTTCATGGCGATAACATTCAATGTCAGTGAGATATATATGTAATAATAATAATAATTCACTAATCATTATACATAAATTAAAGCAATATTCACAAAAAACCTGTGTTAAATAAAACAATTAAGAAAGATGGTGGTTAAAAAAAAATCAATGAAAACAACCTTTAACAGAAAAAAAATCAAAGAGCTTTTTACATATATCTGTTACATATTACATTAAGGATTATATATTATTTCATTCCATTTTACATTATCATTTATTAATTATAAATAAATATAATGTTTTATAAAATTAACAACAATCGCCAAAGGATAATTATAGTTATAGACAGAAATTTTTATTTAATAAATACAATATTGAAAAAAATTAAAATGCCTGCATTTATTTAAGCTGTGAAAGAATATATTTTGCGATTGTGCGAAAGTGTTAAAAAATCATTGAAAAATGATTTTCTTTCTATCAGGTTTTTGTTGTTATTATAATAGAGCAGTAAAGAAATTTATTTTAAAATTATTTTTATTTATTAATTTATTATAACGCGTTATAAAGTGAAAATGAAAATGAATTTTTGCTTATTTTCGATCATTTTTAGCGATAATAAGAAAAAAGTACATCTCGCCTTCATTCACTTGTCTAACAATCCTTTTAAATTGTTTGACGTTATCTTGAATAAAACTCATTCTATTCAAATGTAAATTTCCCCATATATTTTTCTATTTTACTGTTGCAATCAAGGTCTATGTCATTATGATTGTCACTATGATTATATTCATCGTTAATGAGATAAATATGTAAAAAAGAAAAAAAATTCTGTAATCATTCTTAATAAATTAACTAAATATTCGCAAAAACCTCTGTAAAAATAATTAAGAAAGAGATCATTTAAAAAATTCCATGACAAAAATCTTTAATTGAAAAAATTCAAAAACCTTTAAAACACTTCTAAAAAATCATTAATTATTAGGTATTCCCTGATGAAATTATGTACTATTTCATTTTATCTTGCATTACAAGGAAAATAAATACATGAGTCATTGATGAACTATACACAAATATATGACTTTTCATAAAATTAAAAAGAATCATCAAAAGTTAATTGTAGTTATGGACAAAAAAGTTTTGTTTAATAAATACTGTATACAAAAGGAATTAAAATGCCCTCGTATATTTAAACATGTGAAATTATATATTCTACCATTGTGCAAAAGTGTTGAAAATACATTAAAATTCGATTTGCTTTCCATTAAGTTTTTGCAGTTAGTATAATAGAGCAATAAAAAAAAATATTTAGAAAGTCTTTTTATTTATTAATTTATGATAATACATTTTAAAATGAAAATGATATTCAATTTTTTTTATTTCAATCATTTTTATCAGAAAAAGGAATATAACTCTATTTTAATCTAGATAACTTGACACTGCTTCTGTCTTTTTTTTAGCGATAATCAGGAAAAAGAACATCTCGTCTTCATTCATATGTCTAACAATTCTTTTCAAATTGATTGACGTTATCCTGAGTTTAACTCATTCTATTCAAATGTAATTTTTTTCATGTATTTTTCGTTTTTATTCTTATAATCAAAATCTATTCCAAGATGATTATATTTAATGTCAATAAGTTAAATAGGAAAAAACAGTAATCCTTATAAAAAATTAATCAATATTCACCAAAAACATCTGTAAATTAAAATAATTTTAATCATTCGTATCGGAAAATAGAATGTGTAACTATTTTATTTTAGATAGCACGGCTCTGCTTCGTTCTTCTTTTTTAGCAATAATAAGGAAAAAATTACATCTCCTCTTCAATTACTTGTTTAACTATCCTTTTAAAACTAACTGACGTTATCTGGAGTGTTATTCATTCTATTTAAATGTAAATTTCTACATATATTTTTTCTTTTTACTCTTAGAATCAAAATCCATTTCATGGCAATTGCATTCAACGACAATGAGATAAATATGTAAAAAATTTAATTCATTAAGGATTATAAATAAGTTATAGCAACATTCACAAAAATCTCTCTAAAATAAAATAATTAAGAAAAAGGACAATTAAAAAGATGAATTAAAATAATCTTTAGAGGAAATAATTCAAAGTGCTTTAATGTACTTCGGGAAAAAATCAATAATTGTTACGTATTGCACATTGATATTATATACTTTTTCATTCTATTTTACATAACAAAGAAAATAAAATACATGATGAACTATAAGGAAAAAATATAATTTAAATAATTATGTAAAAAAATATGTAAAAATGATAAATATGTAAAAATTAGTAATTCAGAAATCATTATAAATAAATTAAATAAATATTCGCAAAAAAAAAAACTGTAAAATAAAATAATGAAAATAATTATTTATAGAAAAAAATTCAAAGTGCTTTATAGTGTGTTGAATGTTGAAATTATACAATATTTCATGCTATTTTAAATAAAAAAAATAAATATATGATGAATTATAAACAAATGCATGATGTTTCATAAAATTAAAAACAAACTCCAAAGGATAATTGTACTTATTGACAAAAAATATTTATCTAATAAATACAATATTGAAAAAAATTCTTTGTGTATCTTTGAAAATAATAAGAATACTTAATAAACGGAAATTTAAAACCTTTTTTTTCTATTTCATGTATCAATACTATTCCCTCATGCATGTCTCTATACTATTTCACGGCGATTATATTCAATGACAATGGGATAAATATGTAAAGAAAAATAATTCAGTAAACATTATAAATAATAAAAAGAAATTTTTGCCCCCCCCCCAAAAAAAAAAAACTCTGATAGAATTAAGCGAAATTTTTGGCGTTTGTTATTAGATATGGGCAGTGGGTCCACCCTAGATTTGAAAAAAAAAAAATCTGCCTGAAGAGCGTGCTGTAAAAGCGATTTTCATGCTAATTTCAATATTGCACCATCGAAAGTGTATAGAGTTATGCACACAATGGTGCCATTTTTTTTTTTGTATATTTTTGCCGATAGCCAACAGATTTTCATTGAATATTGGTACAGACCGTTTGAAACAACTGCTGTGATATCCCTTTTTGTATCGTTTTCTCTAGTATATTCATAGTTTTATTGTCTATCCGTTTGTGGAATGCAAGAATTCACGTCTTTATAAGCCGGATTATCAAAAGGTTAGGGCACTGGCAACAGAAAAAAGAATATCCAATTCGAAGAGTGTCCGACTTAGGCATGGATGTTCCTAATGAAATTGATTTCACTTAAAATGCTTTTTTCAGTTATTTTAATCTTTTGTGGGCTGCACGTCTAACAATAAACCAAAACAATACTATGGTAAGTGATAAAGATTAAAGATGGCATATATTGTCATTTTAGAAATGTGGTCTTACATTGAAGGCATTGTAATTGTGATCTGTTTGCATTACAGTTTAAGAAAAAAAATTTTACCCATAGTTTAGAATGAGTTTCAAATCCCCTATGAGTCATCAGACGATTTACTACTTTAGATAAATGTCACTCATATGTGTGTTAGTTACGTCCAGTCCATGTAAAAGCGGACAACTGATGAAAAAAATTAAAATTCATAAAAAAATTAACATTAAAATAAAACATTTCTCTATTGATTATGATTGAATTTAAAAATACAACTGTAATGTACGTTAATATATATATATATATATATTTATGGTTTCGCTAATGTGTCGAAAACCTAATCGTCTCTGTCCTCTGTCTGTCAATCCGTCACAGAATCCATACAAAAACTGTATAAGTCGGATACTTAAAATTTTGTGTATTTACAACTGAGTACCTCGAAAATGCCTATTATTTTAATTAAATGAATTTCATGAATGTCATCCTTTCATTTTTTCAAGTTAAATTTTAAAAGCTTAAATTCAACGTTATCAACTTCTTAGCTTGGAGGAAAAGTATCTCGCTATTAAACAAAGGTACTAAGTTCGAATTGCGATACTAAAGTATGAAACTTTCATATAAAGATTTATTTAATTAAAATAAATTCCGCTTTTTTGCCTATATAATGGTTTATATATTTTTATTACTAAAATTTGTAATATTTTAATTTTTATTTTGAATTTTCAAAATAATTGGGAGTTTGGATTTTATTTAAATGATTGAATTTAAACCTTCTTTAATTGATTAAAATAAATAACTTCATTATATATATATATATATATATATATATATATATATATATATATTAATTAAATTTATTGGTGATATCATCTGTATACGAATTTAATAATTACAAATAAACAATTTAGATTTATTAATTAATTGATAAGTTGTTTTGAATGAAATATTTAGCGAAGCCCTCGGTGCGATATGCTGTCACACTTACCTACTTGTTCTTTCTTACATATTTAATAAATAAGGATATGTAATTAAAAAAAAATAAGACAGGCAGTATATTATAATTTTTCAATTACAAATAAAAGAACATTCTGTCAAAATGTGTGTCTGATTAAATTTCCCAGGAAGTTCATTCAACGATGATCTGAGAAGACAGCTCCTTACATGAGTAAAGAGAACTTTATCTCGATTGCGTCAATCACAAAGAAAATGAAACTTTTTTAACAGTTCTTGGAAAAGATAGATTGTTCTAAAATGTCATGAGAAATTAACTATAAAAAACCTATAAAATTTATATTTAATACTACAATGATTTATTTCATTAGGAATAAAATATTTTAATACACTTTCTGTTTTAGATTTGACAAAAGTGCTCTATTTTTACAGTTGAATTATAATTTCAAGGATTTCTTTCATCTGAAAAGAACCCAGTCGTCTTTATCCGTTGTCTGTCTGTACGTCACTGAGTCTGTACAATATATCTGTAAAAGTCAGGGACTTCACATTTTATGTATATACAGTTGAATACCTCATGCCACACAGAAAATCATAAAGTTTTCGAAAAGTCTATAATTTGAGTTAAATTATTTTTTTCAGTGTCATCCGTTCATTTTTGAGATTTAAATTATAGAAGAGAACATTAGTTTCTATGTTTTTCGTGTAGACATGATAGATTGGAGTTAAAGTATCTCGCTAGTAGATACGCAGTTCTTGGATCAAGCCCCGGTTCGCGAAGTTGAAATTTTCATATTTTCTTGGATTAAAATAATTCTTGAAGGACCATCTAGCAGTCGCCGAAAGCATGGACAAAAATATTTGTGTAATTTAATGCATCACTTTGTAAATTTTTCGATGGTACAGTAATGAAAATAGTACGATGAGCAAGCAAACAGATGACTCCACAAGCCGATGACCATTAGAACGATTTGCAGATTTTTTCAAATTCAGGAAGGAGATGATTGCTATAGCTAAAAATATACTTAAAGTGTTTAGTTCAGTTCAGGGCATATTTTCATGCAAATTTTGATGATACAATTAAAAAAATGAAACCACGATTGTGGTTAAAGCGGCCCTTCTCTCAAATTGCTTTTACATTCAGAAATGCCCTGCTCGACATAGCCAAAAATATATACGATTTTTTTTATTATATGCACAATTTCTCACATTTTTGATGTTACAGTATTAAACATGGCACAGAAATCGCTGATAGAATGCCAACATTCGGCTGAATATTTCAAAATTGAAGGGAAATCTGCTTGCCACAGCCAAACACAAAAAATTAGTTCTTTTCTATGCATATATTCATACATGTTTTAATGGTACAATGCTTACACACAGACAGACAGAAATTTTGTATAAATACATTTTTACAGATCTCCTACCTTTAAAACGTGTACACTTCTCGAAAATCAGTAAAAAAATCAATCAAGATACTTTCTTCCATTGAATATACAAGAATGTAAAAATAAAAAACAGAAAGAAAGAAAAAATATTCTAAAAACTAAAATTAACAACCAAAAACTTGTATTTGTATTTGCATTTCACCAAAAATTTTGACATATTTTTATGTATATATAAATACCGAGTGTCCCAAAAATGACTAATGGATTTTAAAATTCAATAACTTGCAAACGGTAACAGCTATTTAAAAAAAATTTGCAGGAGGTTTATGTGTAATGTCCATCAGTCTTTTTGGGACACCCGGTATATATATATATATAGTAAAACGCGTTGAAAAGTATTTATTTAAAAAATCATTAAACAATCTTATTAATAAGATAACGTACGGTAATGTACATTTAGAAATAATTAAAACAAAATATTGTTTAGGCAGATAATAATTTTATTACAGTTTTAAAATTAAGCTATGAAAAGAGTGAAAATTTTTAGTTTGAAACCAGGAGCAAATTATGAGTGCCATTTCTGCGTAGACGGCAGTTTTAAACTATAAAAATAAGTTCATGGAACTTACTAATAGAAAGTATAAAGATTGCTGTTTATTTTAGCCAAAAGCTTTTAATTAAATGACATAAAGGAAATCTGAAAAAGTTTAATAAAAGAAAAGTTTTCTTTTTAATTTATCTAATTTTTAATGTATTAAAGTTTTGAAAACAATTAATTTCCTGTAATTATATGACAATAGAAAATTCAGCATAGTAATTTATTAATAAAGACACAGTAGCGTGAAATCATTTGCGTGAAAAAAATTCAAATACAATTCAGATTATAATCTTGAGAAAAAATAAACGATGCAAATATCTTTGAGTTTGATTAATCAAATATTTATTATTTGTAGATAACTTCAGATTGTACATTTTTGTCAAGTATAAACATACACAATATAAAACTAAATGTAACTCACACAAAAAATAAATATGCAATTTATAGCCAAACAATATGTTTAGAAGTATACATAAATACCATACAGAACAGAATCAATATTTCTTTGAATTTAATATAAAATGTGAGTTTTGAAATAATAGAAGCTCACTCCCTTTATTAATATATGAAATGATGGTTGCCTAGGTAAATTTGTTTCTGCACAAGAAAATACGTTAAATATAGTTTTGTTATGTAACAAAAGCATTATTTGAGTAATGTTGTAGTCATAATGACGTTAGTAATAACCTGGTTAAGTTTGCTTTTAAATGCATTTAAATCACGTTTTATTTTCTAAACATTGCACAATTCCAAATTTTACACATTCAGGCAGAAAAAAAATTGTTTTCAAAAGTAATTTGGTAAAAAGCTGCGCTTTAGTTTGATTAACAATATTAGACATTTTATTGTTTTAAAACTAATACATAATTACATTGACAAACGAAAAACAACATTTCAAATAAAGATAAAATAAAATAGACTGATCTTGGGGAGAATTTACATGTTATAAGTAATTAATAAGCAAAAATTCAAATTCCTGACCCCCTATAGTTTCTCAAAAATCATAAATTTAAACATTTTTTTTTCTATAATACCAAGCTGTTAGTGACATCGACATGGAATAGAGCCTATGTTGAAGCACGGGCTGTGTCACCATTATTACTTTTGAAACTGGTTTCATAGTTCTTGAAATTGCAAAAAATCAAAATTTAGAACATTTTTAGAACGCTTTCATTGTACCGAAATGTACAGCTTTTAGGTAATTTTCATTACAAAAAGTAAAAAGCTACCTATTGCAGCCGTCCGGAGGAAAGCACTTCCGGGAAATTTTGGTATATTTTCACCGATCATGACCCCCAGACCCCAAAACCACCCTCCGTTCAAATGTTGACATATATATATATATATAACCATATATATATATATGATTTTTGTCATGCGATAACTAACGTATTTATGAACCGATTTGAATGAAACTTGGTATGTACATAGTACATACAAGTGTCTCGGCCGAGTTCGTTGATCAGCATCATCCGCCATTTTGTTTCAAAATGGCGGCCATTTTAAATTAAAAAAAATTTAAATTTAAAATTAAATGCGAAAAAATTAGAAGTTGAAAAATATTTTTCTTTTACGTGTTAGAACATAAAACAAAGATTCCAGAACACTTTTTATTTTGTCTATATCTTAAAAAATGATTGAGTTATAGCACTTTGAATTTTTCTTATGGCTGACGTTTTGAAACGATCTGATTTTTGTCACGTGATAACACACGTATTTATGAACCGATTTCAATGAAATTGGTATGTACATAGCACATACAAATGTCTCGACCAAGTTCGTTGGCCAGCATCATCCGCCATTTTGTTTCAAAATGGTGGCCATTTTAAATTTAAAAAAAAAATTTAAATTAAATGCGAAAAAATCAAATTTAAAAAATATTTTTCTTTTACGTGTTAGAACTTAAAACAAAGGTTCCAGAACACTTTTTATTTTGTTTATATCTTAAAAAATGATTGAGTTATAGCACTTTGAATTTTTCTTATGGCTGACATTTTGAAACGATCTGATTTTTGTTACGTGATAAAACGCGTATTTATGAACCGATTTCAATGAAACTTGGTATGTACATAGTACATACGAATGTCTCGACCGAGATCGTTGGCCAGCATCATCAATCATTTTGTTTCAAAATAGTGGCCATTTTAAATTTAAAAAAATTAAAATTTAAAATTAAATGCGAAAAAATTAAAAAATTAAAAATATTTTTCTTTTACGAGTTAGAACTTAAAACAACGATTCCTGAACACTTTTTATTTTGTCTATATCTTAAAAAATGATTGAGTTTTAGCACTTTGAATTTTGCTTATGGCTGACATTTTGAAACGGTCTGATCTGAACGATCCACAATGTTGCTTTAAAATGGCATACACTTTATGATATCGTGAAATTTGGTGACTCTCTAAATCGCTTAAAATAAAAACAGGTTGAATAAAAGATGACTAATTTCTGAAAATTCCTATTAATATTCAGTCTTGACAAAAACTAGTATTCAATCTTATAAAATCACTAATTTTATAAGATTATTTCCACTAATTTGACCTTAGTGTTTTTTAACAATGTAACTTACTTTAAAATAAATAAATATATATATAAGTATATGAAAGCTACCTCTTCCTCCCGGCATTGCCGGATGGACTTTTAAATTTCGAAATAGGAATTAAATTTTATAGGCAATGTTCTTAGAGATTATTTATATTTCATAAGTAACATCTGTTATTTAATCAAAAATAACAGATTTTAATTTGTACGGGTTTTACGTGCTATTAACAATTATTACAGTCAGGCTATTTTTGATTTATTAAAGACCTTTTGTGAAATAATTAAATTTTAATAAATTAATTTTAAAATTGTTTATATTGAAACAAATAATTTTTTCCTTTCTCTTACATAAAATTTCACAATAAAATAAACGGTAAGAACATCTATCTATATGATCTATTAGTTCACAAGAATATTTTTTTACTTATAAAAAGTTTAATTTATACCTATTATTCATGAAGAAATATCTTTATAAATAATCAAATATCAACTTAGAAAAAAAATATGTGAAATATGATTTGCATTTATATGTTTTCACAATATTTTTTTTCTTTCATCCCTTCGCGCCAAGAGCACGTTGTACATTTCTTAATTATTTACTACCGGTTCTTCGCAACAAAAATCTTGAATCGCAAAAATTATCCGATTAAATAAGATAAATATTATTTTAAAAAAAGTGAAAATAAAGAATGATTTTGAGCAACATAAGTGGCACGTATACCGTTTGTTCGTCTCCAATGTGTTGGTTTTAATTTAATTTTATGCAGTAAATTAAAATGTTATGAATCAGAAACGTTGTTTTTTATAAAGATTGTTTTTCAACGTTGGTAATTAATGTTATGATTTCGATATAACACTCCATATAAATTTTTACAACGTTTTGTTTTCGATTAGTCTTTATTTTTCTTCCTCTGGAAGTATTTTTTATGCAAAATTATAAAAAAAAACTTCAACTGTGTAATAAAGGTTCATAAAATTTAGATCGACATTTAGTTTTGCTTGCCTATTACAAGAAGGTATTTTAGAATGCAAAGTGGCTATTTAGAGTTTAAAATAAGAAAACTATAAAAAATGCTACAATTGTAGTGTACTAGATTCATTTAATATTTCATGATGTACGGTAAAGTAATACAAAATCTGCAGCAAACTGTTTTATAAAAATGAAATAGCTGATACACTTATTTTATTAAAAGTTCTTATAAAACACAAAATATGACGGAATGAAATGCATTCAATTAGATAAGACGTATAAATTAATTTGTGGTAAAATGTTTACATTATAAAGCAAAAACAAACAAACAACAACAACAACAGCAAAACATTTTTGACTGTATCGGTTCCGTCACGTACATTGTGAGAAGGATTTGGATATTTTATTTTACTTTTAAAAAATTATGTGGTATACTTTAAACATTTGCACCATAGTAAAAGGCACAAAAGTATTTTCATGTACAATTTGTTTGATAACTGTATGTCATTTTATTGATTTTTTTAAGATGAATTTGCTAGTTTTTATATATATATCCCTATTACCCGCAGCTCGTTTATGAAAAGTAACCCGCTTGTTCTTTAAAAAAAGTCAGAGTTTATTTCATGTTTATAATTCTTAACAAAGTGAAAATTCATCAATAAATATACATTGTGGGTCTTAATTATCTAAAAAATAAGCTGCTTCATTAAATATTGCTCCTAGGCACGTACTTCAAATTGAAAAGTTTCATAAAAATTGGTGCAAAACGTGATGACATAAATTGTGACTTCATGGAGGTGGAAGTCTACTTGACTAAAAAATAAAAAATTACATTTTTACACGGCCCCCGCAGTTCAAATTCCCAATTATTAAATTATTCCTTAACCATTCCTGAAATGATAAAAATCAACTCCATTTCTAAAAATCTTACAGAGATAATAAAATCACAAATTCTCCAAAATTCGTGACTTCCATTCCCTGAACCATGCCTCTAATTGAAGATCTTTTGACTATTTTCGAATGCAAGATAGGGATCAGCCACAAAATTATCCCTTATTAAAAAACAAATTTAAGACAGTGCCTCTGATTTGGACATTAAAAAAGCAATATACTGATTTTACGCTACAGCTACATTCAAAATATTCTGGTAGTCTGTACTAGATGCCTGCTTGGGTCGAAATATCAAGATCAGATCCCGATCC
Organism: Maratus speculifer; assembly: GCA_964019185.1. Lineage (NCBI taxonomy): Eukaryota > Metazoa > Arthropoda > Arachnida > Araneae > Salticidae > Maratus > Maratus speculifer. The sequence goes on along the minus strand of OZ025294.1, from coordinate 198,711,258 downwards.
GACCCGTACAAAAAGTTAGCCCTGCTTGAAAAAAGTTATAATCACAGTCCGGTCCTGCCCAGCCTAACTGGATTTCTACATAGTTTTGTATATAGATACCGGGTGTCCCAAAAATGACTGATGGATTTTAAAATTCAATAACTTGCAAACGGTGACAGCTATTTAAAAAATTTTTGCAGGAGGGTTATGTATAATGTAAGGTCGACGCTTCACTCAGCATTGATCACCTGGCCTTCAATCGCCGTCAGCGCCACCTATTGTTTGAAATTCGAACCAAAATCACAAATTATTGTAAAAAAAAAAACTCCTGACATTATACATAACCCTCCTACAATATATATCCTCCTATAAATAGCTGTAACCGTTTGCAAGTTATTGAATCTCAAAATCCATCAGTCATTTTTGGGACACCCGGTATAATATCAAATTGTTTTGTATGGGTGAATTCTGACAAAAATATTTATTGTAGCTTTTTCTTTTTAAATATTTATATTTTTTATAGTTAAAGATGCGCAAAAAGTTGCGACATATTTGTTTTATTAATGATGCTATGCTTATACGTCACTATTTCATTGTTACTTTAATATAGTTTGCAATACAGTAAAATCTTTCAAAATGGAAAATCAAGGAAAAGAAAAAAAATGCATTACAGACAAGTTCCTTTCTTAGGGTGTATTAATGTAGTCGCTGTTTTTTCTCAGGTATTACTATAATTACTTTGCATGGATTTTTTTCGTTTAAGACAAGATTGCGCCACGGCAAATTCGTTTTCATGGATTTTACTTTATTTTATTCATTTTCCGTTAAAATTTACTAGCCTAACAATGAATTTAAAAATTTTTATTCTAAAGTAGTATCGATTTAAAAATAGTTACAATTTTTCGTAAAAACTTTTGGCCTAAGCAATTTTTATTTATTTTTGCATGAATTAGGCCAGTCATAGACATTTATTTTATTACGGTTTTTTTCGGGACCGGAAGTGAAAATTATTCCCGTGCAAACCTATGAAGGAGGACGCTAATCCCAATTCAAATTAAAAAAGAAAAAAACATTTTAGGCCTGGTCAAGCGTTCAGAAAAAATTAAAAATGCATTTTTTTGACAATTTTCGAATAAAATATGATGAGTTTAGGGATAGAAATAAAGAAAAATCTGAATTTTCCGAATAGCCCTTTTAAAGATGGGCAAATAGATACAAAAAATAAATCAAATGTAGTATTTTATTTAACCTCTTCCAGAGAGTTAAAAAATAACCAGTGGCAAATAGAGCTTTTCAATGTAGCTATTAGAAGATTTCTTATTTATATATTAAGCACTAAAGTTATTTTGACCAGATTATATTAACCTACAGAGACTTGAAAAACTGATGATCTCACTATAAAAATTTCTTTATAAGCCCTTTCATTAAAAAAGCATTATTAGGCTGAAATATTGTATGCTTTACATTACATAAAATTTTACTTTTCAGTTCCTTTTTTAAATTTTATAATACAAGCCATTATACTTTACCTACTTTTATGAAAAATCTTACAACACTGGATTACCCACTAATTGAGGTATATGCTATTCAGTTTAATATCCCTTGAGTACGTTAGCAGAGGCATGCCCTTTTGTTTGTTGTGATCCTTGAGTCCGTTTAAAGGTCATTATATGCTGAAATATCATTGAATATACACCACTGGAATCACGAATGATGTAAGATATCAGGTTATAAAATATGTGTATTATGATTTGCATTTGGTACGCGAAATTTTAGATAGTAGATATGCAGTACAATCGCGAGTTGTTCAACAAAATTATATGGGTAATTGTTCCTCCAAAAATATAGTTAGCCAAATAAAATACAGTATGAATAATAAGTATTTAGTCAAAAACTTGAAATATATCCTTTCAATCAAAACATGGATATTGGTTCATAGTTTCTATACTATCTATTATTATTAAATAATACTTACTGTATATTTAAATAAAATTTTAAAACAAAATCACTTTGCATTATGTAAATATTATGAAATCATTGAAAGGTGTGGAAATGTGCAATAGTTTGAACATGATACATATTTATTACCATCTATATTCGTAAAGCCTAACCAAATATTTTTATATGGGAATAAGTCATTGCCAGTACTTCTAGATATTTCATCATATTTCACAGAATGGCGAGTAAATATGTTGAAAATATCCTTACAATAAATCTGCATGAATATATTTATGCATGTGCGTAAACATATATTTTAGTGTTTATAAAGAAATAGTTGAAACATCTTCTTTCAGATTTTTAACCGGTTTATGTAATTATTGTAAAAGAATAATAGCGTAAATCTATGCATATTTCTCTCACGTAGCGCGAACATGAAGCTGAGTTTATAAGTTACCATTTTGGTAACAACGTTAGTGACGATTCTTTGTGGTTAATTTATGGTATCTTGATGCAAGCAATTGAGCAAATCAAAATTCAGAAAGAATGTCTTTTAAAGAGAGATCTTTTGATCAAAGTCTCAGTAACAATACAATTATTCTATTTTACGATTAAGTGAGCTTTCAGTGAATTAGCTTTCTTACAAAAATCATGTTTTTATACAGTAGAAAACGTTTAGTTTACATTTTGTTAAGGCCATAACCTTTTGACACTATGCTTCAAAATACTTTTCTAACACAATATGTAGAATTAAGTTTGAGACAAAGTTTCACAATGTTCATACAAATTACTTGATTAATGACATCCTCTGAAAACATGTTCTGTATAACAAGGCACAACAGTTTGTATACATATGAACATCATTCTATTTCAACATAGCACTCCTTTAGCTATGGGATATGAGGCAACAGTCACATAAATAATTGTCTATTGTAAAACACATATTGTTCCGTTGCCATTGTTTCACCAACGACTCATTCAAGGATTTCATCCTGGCTTTACAATATACAGTTAGGAATAATATACAGACTGTTAAAGATACTTTGTATCATATGTTACTTAATTAATGATCATTTTTCTATTTATCTGATAGAATGTCATGTGAAGACTAGATCTTATACATACAAGCCTTTACGTTGGACCACGTGCCTTGGTGAATGATATTTGTTACATTTTACTTGTGTTAAGTATTAAAAGATTTTATGCACCTCAATGTATTTTAAAAATATGTTTACACTAAGCGAACGCAAATATCTAATTAGCTTAGTAGGTAAACTATGTAAAAAATCATAATGTAGTTAAAAATCACATCAATATAGGTACTTTTCTAAACGGATGTTTTGTAAATGGTATACTTAAAAAATATCGAAACATTTTATTCATCTTAATGTTATCTTACATTTCAAGAAAAATGTATTTAAAAAACATTAAATGAATACAATGATTTTTTTTATTTACGGTTTTTCATGAAAGGCTCATCAGGAAATAACTGGAAGTATACAGAAAAGTAAAAAGGTAAGATTCATGAAAAATTACAATAGCATATTTAAAAAATCTTTATTATTTTAAGTATTAAAATTAGAATTTACAATGCATTAGTATCATTATTATATTGTATAAATTACAAGAATTAATCTTTAAAATCTAAGTCGTTTTTACTTTTATTTATTTTTTATTTGATGTATTATGCTTTGAAATATTTTTGTAACACAATATATACATTTAAGTTTGAAATAAAATTTCACAATGTTCATGCAAGATACTTGATTAATAACCTTTTCTGAAATCATGTTCTATGTAACATGGCATAGTAGTTCATATACATATGAACATTATATTATTTAACCATAGCACTCATTTAACAAACTCAATGAGACAAGAGTCTGATAAATAATTGTCTATTGTATGATGCATCTTGTTTCGTTCGCAATGTTTCAACAATAGTTCATTCAAGGATTTTATTTTGGGTTCACAACAGACGGTTAGGATTAACACATAGACTGTTGAAAGCACTTTTGAATCATATATAATGCAATTAATGTTCATTCTTCTATCTAGCTAATGCAATGTCATGTGAATATTTGATCTTATACTTACGAGCCTTTAAGTTGAACCACATTACTTGCTTGATGATATTTGATATATGATACTTGTATTAAATATTGAACGATTTTTTTCGTCTCAATTTTTTTTAATTTAAACAAAAATATTTTAAAAATAATATTACTAAGCGAACGCAGTTATTAACTTAACGGAGTCGGTAAAATGTATAAAAAAATCGTATAGTTAAAATATTACATTAATCTATGTGCTTTTATAAATGGACATTTCCTAAAGGATATCGTTAACAAATATTGAATCATATTATTAAACTCAATGTAGATTTAAATGTCAAGAAAATCATATAAAAAAATTATTAAATGAATATACCGCAGTTTTTTTATTTAAGGTTTTTCATAAGATATTTATCAAGAAGTAAATGAAAGCATACAAAAATGTATAAAAAGACTAGAGGCATTAAAAATTAAAACAGAATATTTATAAATATTTATTATTATGAGTATTAAGAAAAAAACAGTCTTATTATTGATATTGCATAAATTGCTGGAGTCCACTTTTAAAATCTGTCATGTTTTAGTTTTTTCTTTCTTTTTTTTTTTTTTAATTTGATTTTTTATGCTTCGAAATATTTTTGTAACACAATTTTTACATTTAAGGCTGAAATAAAGTTTCAAAATGTTCATGCAAATTATTATATTAAAACATCCTCTGAAAACTTGTTCTATATATAACAAGGTATAGCAGCTTTTATGCAAATGAACATCATTCGATTTCACCATAGCACAACTTTCATTATGGAATATGAGGCAAAAGTCACAAATAAATGTCTATTGTAGGATGCATCTTGTTCCTTTGTCACTGTTTCAACAACGCCTAATTCAAGAATTTCATTCCCGCTTCACAACAGACATTTAGGAATAATATACAGTCTCTTGAAAACACTTTTGTATTACATGTAAAGTAATTAATGATCATTTTTCGACCTGGCTTATACAATGTCATATGAATGCTTGATCTTATACGTACATGACTTTAATTTAATCCTCCTACCTTGATAAATGATACTTGTTAAATACTTTTATTAAACTTTTATTTTATTGTTATGTACTTTTATTAAATATTGAAAGATCTTATTCACCTCAATGTCTTTTTTAAGTTAAAGAAAAAACACTATATTTACACTAAGCGAATGCAAATGTTTAATTAACGAAGTTCGTAAAGCATGTAAAAAATCATACTGTAATTAAAAGTTATATTAATCTATTTAGTACTTTGTAAATGGATGTTTCCTAAATGGTATTGCTAATAAATGTCCAAACATTTTATTCAACTCAATATAATTTTAAATAAGAAAAACATAGTAAGCAAATAATTAGGTGAATGCAATGCAGTTTTTTATTTAAGGTTTTTCATGAGATATTCTGGAAGAAGCAACTGATAGTATACAGAAAAGTAAAAAGAATAGATGAATGAAAAATTACAACTTACTTACATTTTTAGTAATATTATATGCATTAAGTAGAAAAGAAAACATTTCTCATCTTATTTTTATTGTATAAATCGCTGGAATCTACATTAAAAACCTATGTCATTTTTACTTTCATTTAAACTTTATTTGATATATTATGCTTTAAAATATTTTAACACAATATGTACATTTAATGTTGATTCATTCATAGAAAACATTTTCTAGGTGACAAAGCATAGCACTATGAACATAATTGAGTATCAATCCGTTTACACCAGGGTATTATTTTTATAGAATATGAGGCAAGAATTACATATATAATTGTGTGTTGTATGTTGCATCTTATCCATTTGTCCTTACGTCAACAATCACCCATTTATGGATTTCATTCAACCTTGGATTTCATTCAACCACAAACAGATAATTACAAGTAACATATACCGACTGTAGAAAACACTTTTGTATCATTTGTACTCTAATTAATGACTAATATTTCATGTATCTGATGCAATGTTACTTGCATAGTCGATCTTATACATGCAAACTCTTAAGTGAAACTGTGTATCTTGATTAATATACTTGTATTAGATATTAAAAGATTTTTATAATTTTAAAATAAATAAATAATAATTTTTTAATATTTTATTTTTATAGATTTTATTCATTTCAATATATTAAAAAATAAACAAACCTTACTGACTCGGCCTACATGTGTAGGTAGAATTCGAAGTATTAACCGTTATAAAAACAAAGAGAGCTCGAGCTCCTATCTAACATTGGACAATATAATTGGCACTAAAACGGTTAATTTCACCAAAAAAAAACTAAATCATGACTGGACATAAACCCTCTTCAACAACATAATTTGGCCACGTTTATCGATTTTTTAATTTAATCTTTAATTTTTTAATTTTTAATATTTTAATTTAATATTTTTATAAGAGCTAGTTTTATCAGAATCACGCTAAAGCGTATTCAGAAAATATAGTTCTCCATGATTAAAAACTCAAAGTTTTCTCACACATTTTCAGATTAATTTTTAAAGGAAAATCAAGAAACCCGCTGATGAAATTCATGAAAAGATTTATAAACAGCCTTGTGATTTTATTTTCATTTTAATTTATTATAGCTTGATACATAAAGCATTAGTTTATCATTAGTTTTCCATTTTCAGCACTATCGCTTCGAGAAATTCCGTTCCAAATGCCCACTATGACATCATTTTAAAACATATTCTATCTCAATCACAAACACGACTCTTACGGTACATTATATAGTTTTTAAATAAAAAACTTGGAAAAACATACGGTTGAACGTTTTACACATAAAACTGAACAGCACCAATTTTTATCAGAAGATTGGTCAAAATTTGCGCTTTAGTTCTTGAACTACTGTTATTGCGATGATCGTGAATAATGCAGCATAGCAGAGCCACCTGTTGGAAGTTTTACACCAAAAAGTAATTTGCACGAATTTATATTAAGAACAGACTGAATCTGTTAGTTAATAAAAATATGTGTATTAGTTATTGAGATACATCTATAACAGAAATCGTGAATAATACCGCATAGCAGCACCACTTGTTGAGTGATTTACTCCAAGAGCTAATCAGTGCCAATTTATATAGGGGACTAAATGAATCTATTATTTTTTTAATTCCATTCATTATTTCTTGAAGTAGAGCGCTTGAAAAAATTATGTTACATATTGATATTTTGTAGAAACGTGTTTTTTGGAATCTCTGACATCTAAAACGTTTAAATCTGACGAAAACTGGAATTCAAAAATTTTCGCAAATTTAATACTTTATTCTTGTAAAGATAAGAAAGTAACAAATAGGCTACCAAATACAGCATAGATTCTTTTTACATAGATTCTTGTCAGAACATAGTGTGTAATATTTAATGCATTGTGACAAAATTTTGCTTATATATTTTTAATACATTTTATGTAACGAAATTTATGAAACAGGAATAAACAGACACAAAATTTCTACAAATTACTGTTTATTGTAAACTGCGCTGCACCCCATTGATATTGCTTCATCAACGAATCAAATAGCATTACATTCTGACAAGAAACGTTAAGGGGAGTCTCCACTTGAAAGCTTCTGCTCCGTAATGTTAAACAGATGGGCAAGGTAATTTAGAATTTTTCGTTTAAATTTGAATATTTTTTAAAGAATTTTTTTTCGCATAGAATTGTGGAGCTCAGTCTTTCGTATGAATCATCTTTTTCGATTTTGATTAAAGATTTTTTTAAGAGTACTTTCTGTTTCCAAAAGTGACAGAAACCTTTTTAAAACCATCTGCAACCAAAATCGGAAAAGTTCAAAATAGTCATATTAAAGATCAAGTTTAGTTATCCTATGATAAAAAAAATACATATATATTCGAATTTAACTGAAAATTTTAAAATTAACCTGCCCATTAATTTAAAATTACGGAGCGGAAGTTTTTAAATGAGAGAAGATTCTCCTTAAGCAGTGATATATAACCTATTAAAAACACATTTATATAATATGTAAAATAACTCATGAACATTCCTCTACATATCTGGTACATATCTATGTACCTAGTTGATCCTATACATACAAGCCTTCAAGTTAAATCACATTGTTTTTTATATAATACTTGTTATAATTTGCTTGAATTGAAAATTAAAACATTTTATTAGAATCAATGTCTTTGGGAAAAGTAAATAAAAAAATGTTCATATTAGATGAATACTCATACACACTCTTAATGATATTTATTTAAGCTTATTACATAAAAATTCACAATATGTACGCAAAAAATGTATTTGGTTAGAAACACTTGAAGTAAATATGCATCGCTATATTCATTGCTATAAATTCATTGCTATAAATATTATGTAATAGAACTTATTATTAACATTATAGTAAGTGCGCATAATTACTTTTTAAAATGTATGAAATTTATTGTATTTTGAATCCATACATTTTTTCATTTATTATTATGTTTCTAAACACTTTTAACGATTAAATATTGAGGCGAAGTGAAAATTTACAATAACATATTTCTTTTTTTGTCTTCATTACTATGAATGTTAAGTAATAGAACTTATTATTAACATTATATTAAGTAAAGAATGAACTTCTAAAATGTATGAAATTTATTGTGTTTCGAATCCATACTTATTTTTCATTTATTATTATGCTTATAAACACACTTTTAATGATGTAATATATTTTTTCAAACTTATTATATACATTTTCACAATGTTTACGCGGAAAATGTCTTTTAGATAGAGGAATTTAAAGTAAACATCACAAAGTATATCAGATTCCGTGTATAAGATCATCACATGCTGCCCTAAAACTATACTGTAAGATGGCGCCTTATACTTTAGAGTAACTAACAACTATTTTTAACTGTTACTTTTGGTACTGTTACTTTTGGTATCTAATTAAATGCTTGCAAAAGATTCGATTTAAATTTTGATCTCAAAATCTAAATCATCGTGAGTAATTAAGTAGCGCAAAATTGAACTGTGATCGAGAGAAGGGGAGATTAACATTTCAACTCCTGAACACAGATCCATTTGCGCTTCTTAACCCCTCCCAACAATTCAGAATTTGAGCTTAAAATCTAAGTCTAAGCTTTTGCAAGCATTTAATAAGATACAAAAATAACAGTTAAAAACTGTTGTTGATTACTCTAAAGTTTAAGGCGCAATCTAACGGAATTTTTTTAAATTTACCTTTAAAATTTAATTTAAAGACAATACTGACAAAAAGAATAGTTTTAGTGAAAATCGCAAATCAGTTGACCAATTTTACCGTTTTTTATAATCCTTTGAAATTTGAGCCTCCCCACCCCCTTAATACACAGTTCAGTTTGGATACTTAACCACTCCCAACGATTCAGATTTTCAGCTTAAAATTTAAGTTTATGTCTATGGTTCTAAAAAATTTTATGAGATGCAAAAAATAACGATAAAAAATAATTGTTCGTTACTCCAAAAATTTAAAGCGCCCTCTATCGGCCCTTTTTGAAATTAATCTTAATAAATACTGACATAAAGAATAGTTTTAGTGAAAACCTAAAACGAATTAACTAACTATTTAGTATTTCATAATCATTTAAATTTTGGAACCTAAACTTTAATGGTGTCTATCTCCTTCGGAAGACATTTGACACCCTTAATTTCCTATTTAATATTGTTTGTCTTGATGTGTACTATCACCCCTTAAAGTTCTGCCCAAGAGTTTTGATACACCCTTTATAGCTGCTAATAACTGCAATTTTAGATTTTCTTAGATCTTTTCTTTAATGAAGATCTAAGATGATTTCTTTTCTTAGATACCTCTCAAACACATAACTATATGTTTGTGCAAAGGATAAACTTTCAATTCACTTTCAATTTGAAATGTTTTCTTCGACAGATAAATTACAATAGTTGTTAGAATTCGTCGCTTAATGACATAAATTGATACCAATTTACATATCTGTCCTATACTTTTTACGTCGTTTTTTATTTCAATGTGAGGAGCGCTGCATCTCTGCTTGCTACGCTCAATAATTCCTGTGTAATCTCTTCGCGATTCCATTTGGTATCAGAAAGCTATCCTTTGTTATTCCAGCCAAATTCTATATGCCTTAAGAACACTGCCCCTATTAGCTACGCTTGCAACCCCTGTCCATTCAAAAAACTTTTATATAAAATTTTAAGCAATTCTCCGTGTAGCTTCTGCGTTGTGAACACTGAAATATTTTTCATAATATACGTGTAAATTTATTCTATTTTAAAAATCCGTTGGAAATATGCTTAACAGAAAGTGCAATTTATCTTGCGTACATGCCACCATGTTCTCTTTGAATGGGTTAAATCACCCATAAATCATTATCATTTGTGAGATGCATCGCAACCTTGACAACTTTTCACCACCCATTAAAATCGAATTCATGTTTGACAATAAACAGTTTCAGTATTCATGTATATCTATTGAAAAGAAATCTTTATCATATATAAAGAAACTAATGCTCATCTCGTATCTAGTTTATATTTTATGTAAATAATTGACCTATAGATTGAACCTTTAATTTTAATCGCTTGTTTTGGTAAACCAATATTTGTAATATCACTTTTGATATATTCTGAAGAATTTACCACTGTAGGAAAAAGTACTAAAGATTAAAAATATCTTTGAAAAATTCAACATTTCATTTATTTAAATTTATTTCTAATCGAAAAAAAAATATTGAAAAGATAATTTTATAGTTTATGAAGAAGAAATAATTATTTCAGTAATAAAGCGTGAAATAATCAATTCGACTTAAATGAAGTAGATTTTGAGATTAAAAAGAATTGCCTTCTAAATATTTTTCATACAGTAGAATATGCCTATGAATTACATGTATAGTAAGCCCCACTAATCTGACTCTGTCTAATCTAAAATTCCAGTTATTCCGAACAGATTTTATTTTTGAAGATTTTACTTGAACAGATTAACTGATATTGTACTAAGTATGATATTGTTGAAATATTATACTAAAAATGAAAAAAAGTACTTCTTGAGAATTCATAATTTTATACTCATTTGCCGACACTGTAATGTCGGCAATGTAATGTAATTCAAGGTTGGTTGTAAGAAGTTTGCAGTCACTGTGAAATTCTTTTCTAAAATGCAAATAGTATTTAATTCATATTATACAATTTTATTTCTCCTATAACAATTTTATTTGGCAAAATATCTACAGACATGTTTTTTCTTCGCCTTTCATCAACGTGGTGACTAAGCTATTTATAGATTGTCGATTTTTAAATAATTGTAATTGGCTGTTATGTAATTTTTTCATTCTTAAGATCTATCGGATTGCTACAAATTTCAAGAGTGATTAAGCAGGGAATGCTATTTTTGCCGAAAATCATGCCAAATTATCCAGCATGGGACCTTAGGATATCGGATTAGAGGGTGATTCTGTACTACTGAGCATTTATAAATTATGGGGGCCCCAGATACAAAAATCTTCAAATTTTCTAAAAGAAAAAAATCATTAAAATTTTCTCAGTTTTCTTTTGCTTAAAGGAATGTTTAACTCATGTTTTCATCAAAATTGGAAGAGAAAATATGAATTTTTTCATTTTGGTTCATTTTGGTATCTAGCTTTCAAGCAATAACGAGAGAAATGACTTCTTGGAAAATGCGTTTATCTTCATGATTTTTTTTCAATTTCTCGGATTTAAATTTTTATAATTCAAGAACCGAAAGATAAATGCTTCAAACTTCAAACATGTCTTTTTCATTATTTTACACTAATTCTGTTTCAGTAAATTAGAAAAAATATTTACTTTTGAAAAATTATTTTTTAATAAAAATTACAGATATATTTTTTAATTTTTAATTTAAATATTTTTATATTTTTAAAATTAATAATGATGAATTAAAATCGGATATTTCAGTTGAAATGTAAAAATATTCCCGAAATAATATTTTGATTTATAACGATTTAAATTTACACCACTTTTCTAATAAATTTTAAATTAAAACATTTAAAAAAATAAATTTTGCAAAGTTTTGTTCTGTGATTTTGTTTACATATGATATGGTTAACCATCACAAAAAATTTCAAAATTTTAACTTAATAAATAAAAATTATTTTAAAATGTGTCCGGGATCCCCTTAAATTTCAAGCATCTTTATCTTCTTTATTTTTATCGGAATTTCGGATAATCTGAAATTTTTGCAATCCCAAAAAAGTACCGGTCGCAATTAGCTCAGATTAGTGGGGTTCTACTGTATTGTTATATTGTGTACACTAATAGATTTATCCTATTAGAAAAACCTCTCGTAAATTTTTCCATAACAACTCACAATATGAATACAAAACGATATCAATCAGATTCTGTCTCAAAGCTCCTTTGTAAACAGAATTTGGTCACAAGAGTTCCATAAATCATTACTTTTTGTAAACTGCAGGTCATGACATCGACATTATTCAATCAATTTTTCATATCCGAATTAAACTTGATAAAAGAAAAATTTAGGAGTGCCATAAACTGTTTAAAATACTTTTGTATCATATCAAAAATAACTAATGATAATCCTACATTATAGGAATAGATTATTAACAAAATTAGCCCCTCATTCAATCCTTTAAGTTAAATCATGTGTTCTGGTAAAGTGATATTCATTGCAGTGATTTTTAATGTAAATTCTACTGTGAGTTCTACTATATTTATACTATATTTATATATACTATATTTATACTATATTTATATATACTATATTTATACTATATTTATATATACTATATTTATACTATATTTATACTATATTTATACTATGTTTGTACTGATAGCGTCATAACATTAGAAACACCTCTACAGAATTGTTACATTACAGCCCATATTAGTTTGTATTTAAAACGATATCACTCTGTTTCTGTCTCAAAGCTCCTTTGTAAACAGATTTTGGGCACAAGAGGCTCATAAATCATTACTTTTTGTAAGATGTAAATCATGACGTTGACATTACTTTATCAATTATTCATATCTGAGTCAAGCTTGACAAGATATAGTATTAGGAGTGCCAAAAACAGCTTAAAATACTTTTGTATCATACAAAAAATAGCTAATGATTGTTCTGCATTCTTAGGTAAAAGATTATAAACAAAAGCACCCCATACATTCAATCTTTTCAGTCAAATCGTGTGTTCTTGTACAGTAATATTTACTATCGTGCTTTCTATATCATTATACTTTTATCAAAATAGAGAACTTTTATTCGTCGCAATTTTATTTAAATAGTAAACATACCTATTTATAATAAATTTTAGAAAGGTACTGTTTAACTTATGTACAGTAATTACAGTACTTTTATCATATTAATTACAAAAATTGCCTCTAAAAGTTTACTTTTTTTTTAGATTCTAATATTACAATTTCTAATATTAAAAGTAATTTTAATCGTGCAATTAATAATTAATTATTAATTACGTAATCAAAAATAATAGTCATAAATCGTAATTATTATTAATTACCTAAATCAAAAGTCCATACAATTTATAATATTTCTAATTCTTAAAATCATATGTTTGTATTATTTTAATGCTTCTGAATACTTTTATTAATGTACTTATAAATTCAATTTATGATTAAGACATCAGATATCATTGTGTTTTATCATGTACAGTTACTTTCTGAGTTACATGCATGTTACTTTGCGCATATGATAATATAACTTAGTCTCTATTTACTTTTCTCAAAGGAATTTAAGATACAATGCCCAGTAAATTATCGTCCATTGTGAGATTATCTCATTGGAACGACTTCCCATCATCAAAGACTCAAATCGCATTAAAGCTTGAGAAGAGACAGTTTCAGGAATGACATACAGATATCAAAAACATTTTTGTATCATACGCGAAGTAACTAATGATCATTCTGCAATCAAGCAGGTTCAATGCAATGAACATAATTGATCTATTTCATTGAAGCCTTTAAGCTATATCACATGAATTGATAAAGTGATATTTGTTATAATACGTAATACGTCGTCATAATATATTTAAGATCGGATTAAGAATGGTGTTATGAATGTAAAATTCTATAAAGACTCGAAAAGGATTTTTCGATATGTTGAAATGTTTTTTATTTTAAATGGATATATATGTTACAGGCCAAACCCGATATTAGGACAATCTAGATTGGCCTAGGCCAAACTAGTTTATCCTAATGCCCATCGGATAAACTAGTTTTTCCTAGGCCAAACCGGTCTGTCCTAACGCCCATCGGATAAACTAGTTTTTCCTAGGCCAAACCGGTCTATCCTAATGCCCATCGGATAAACTAGTTTTTCCTAGGCCAAATTAGTCTATCCTTAGGCCCATAGGACAAACTAGATTTTCCTAGGACAAACCTGTTTGGCCTAACTCTTATAGGATAAACTAGTTTAGCCTGCTGTTTATTGGTCCAAACTAGTTTATCCTAGACCGATCTAGTTAAACCTAGGACAATTCAATTTGGCGTCATTTTATTGAATTCAATGACCGCCTCAGCGCCAACATTCTAGTTTGTCCTAGGCTGTTCTAGTTTATCCTAGGCAAATGTAATTTTACATATTTTTAGCTCACAGACATCAAAGACTGAGAAATACTGGACTCGCAGGTTCTGTATGTATGCATGTACGCATGTATGTAATTCGTACATACATGCGTACATATGTACGTACGTATGTACGTGCGTATGTACGTAACGCGATAACTCGTGATAGAAATATCCGATTTGCTTCTAATTTTAGATGTAGGCTCATTCTCATATTCAGTAGGGCCAGATCGAGTGGGACTGAGTCTCTTTTCACTGATTTTTGTACAGACAGAGCTGGCCCTACTCAATTTCTGCAAAAAATTCAGGTTTTATTTCCCATACAATTACGATTTCTTTAAAAAATTCTGCATACATATTTATTGGATAAATTTACAATGTATTTTTAAATTACGATGTGTTCGTAGAATGCAAAATACACAATGTATAAATGATTATTTAGATTCTTACACCTTTCAATATTCAAATAGGGATTAATTAAATAATCAATGTAGTTTAGAACAAAAGAAGAAAAAGGAGGGTTATAAATATAACTTTTGAATCTGTTCAGAAAAAAGTAGATTTGTGAAAATATTTCTCTGTCATTACTTAAGGTTTTTCTCATATCCAAAAGAGCTTCATCCTAACACATTTATGAACTAATTCTTTTTTGGAAATGCATAAGGTTAACAGGCATTCTCACTCAGAAAATATGTAATCGAATGGCGTTAAAAGCGATGTATCTTTGAGAAAATCCAATAAAGCTACGTTTTGAATCAAATTTCCGGTTACGACTTCATGGAAAAGAAAAACTTGAAGCCGTGACAAGAATAGCTTATATGTCGACATGTAATTAATTTCTCAAAAATGGAAAACGCTGTTCCTTTCCAAATTATGTTCAGCTCCAATCTGGCTCAAATATAGAATAATAATAATAATAATAATAATAATAAATGCTAGTATGATGTCGGTTGGCGCGAGTCTGCAGAAAAAAAATAATATAAGCAAACACCATGTCCAATGCATCATGTCTTTACCGTGGACATGTTAAATTTCTGTATTGATGTTATAAGCAATGCCTCTTGACACACATTTATACTTATTCTAATGAAAGATAAGTTTTTTTTAACAAACCCGATTTCGAGCCAAATTAGATTACCTAGGCCAAATTATTTTATCCTAACGCCAATTGGATAAACTAGTTTTTCCAAGGTCAAACTTGTTTATCTAAATGCCCATAGGATAAACTAGTTTTTCCTAGGTAAGAGAGTAATCCTCCATTTTTCCCTTCATACATAACCATTAAACCCCCAAAACTAATCAGAAAAGTACCTTATCAGAATGAACCTACCTCCAAAATTTGAAGCAAATCGGATATTTCTATCACGAATTATCCCGTTACGTACATACGCACGTACATACGTACATACATGCGTACATACATACATACATATAGATCCTGTGAGCCCATTATTTCCCAGGCTTTAACGCCTTTGAGCTAAAAATACGTAACATTACATTGGCCTAGGATAAACTAAATCAGCCTAGGACAAACTAGAATGTTGCCGCTGAGGCAGTCATTGAATTCAGTAAAATCACGCCAAATTGAATTGGCCTAGGATAAACTAGATCGGCCTAGGATAAACTAGTTCATACCAATAAGCAGACCAAGATGAGCATACCAAGAGCAGGCTAAACTAGTTTATCCTATAAGAGTTAGGCTAAACTAGTTTGTCCTAGGAAAAACTAGTTTGTCCTATGGGCCTTAGGATAGACTAGTTTGGCCTAGGAAAAACTAGTTTATCCGATGGGCGCTTGGATAGACTAGTTTGGCCTAGGAAAAACTAGTTTATCCGATAGGCGTTAGGATAGACCGGTTTGGCCTAGGAAAAACTAGTTTATCCGATGGGCTTCAGGATAAACTAGTTTGGCCTAGGCTAATCTAGTTTGGCCTAAAATCGGATTTGGCCTGTAACATATATATAGATAAATATTTGTATTAAATAATAGTCTAAGCATATACTATAACTTCGCTTCTAATTATGCCTTGAAAGAAAGTTTCATGTCATTCAAATAATATATTTTTTTTATTATAAATACTCAACTTTTAATGTTAATTAAATTTTTCATACCTTTTATTAGTATTTTCTGAAATTATGATCATAATTTTTTCGTGTATTTTTATAATACTGAAAAACACAAATATAAGCACATTGAATATTTAATATAGAAATTTCTAATATGAATTATGAATTATGAAATTTATATTAAAAAAATTGATATGAATTACAGCGTACATTTCTTGATGGATTTATATTTATTATATCCTGATTTAAGCAAACGCAAAATAAAAAAAAACTATCCAAGTTGTTTTTAAATTTTACTTAAAAAACATCAAAATGTGGGTTAAAAAACCGTCTATGATAAAATGTCTATGATAATATGTTCTAAAATACAGGATTTAAAAAAAAAATGTGTTTTACTCATTTCATATTTTTACACATGTTATTGTAACATTCGTGCTGGTATTGCGCTATGTGGATTAAGATTAACTTAGAGCGCAAGTCTATCTTTCGATTCAAAGAAAGATAATGCTTATTTCCGAACCTCGCGATCTTACATTTATATGCATCGTTTCTGCGTTCATGTTCAACCAAATTATTGAAAGAGATCATGAAATCACTAACAGTCTCCAAGAATCAATGGTATGGTGATTACAAGAAGTTCCTTACAAAAAATGGTTTCTGCGCACTATATTAACAGATCCTTTCTTTTAAACTTAGCCCCACCAGTGGCTCAGAGGTCCTGCTACTCGAAACTGGTAGAGGGAAAGTGCTGGGTTTGAACCCAATTACGGTTTTTGGCCTAATCGTTCGGATTTTTCGGTGGTTTTCTTCGAACCTTACATTTCCTTACGTAAATAACAGTTAGGATCCCTTAGAAGACCCCCACACAGGGCACTCCTTAGGGCCTATCTAACCCGTGCTGGTAACTGGTTTTCATAAATACAAAGAAACAACCTCGTTTAAATTTAATTTTAAAATGTGGCTTATTGGGGTGGAGGGTAATCTGTTAATTTTTACTAATCTACACATCAATTTTTGCTATTTTTTTTTTTTTTTTTGTTAAAGTTCAATCTTATGAAATATTTTTCTAATTTGTCTTAATCATATTTTTTTAATTATAAATTTCAGTATTTTAAAATTTTTGTTCCTGCATTTTTTTTTTTTTTTTTTTTTTTTTTGTAAATTTGACTATGCGAATCAATTTGCGCTTGTGTACATGTTTGTGTTTGATTGATGTTTAATTTTAATGAAAGAAGCTGTAATGATCAAAGTAACACTGGATTTTTGAGAGTAAAGCTTCACTGGTAGTATAAACGTCAAATTATTCATTGCAATAATTTCCATTAAATGAAAAATGCATTTTTTTTAAATAGATGCCGATGTATTTACGGTAAATGATTTATCTAACTCTAACATATGATATCTGCAAAACATTATTCAAAAAGGCTTTACAACATTTAAATTTTTAATTTATCCATCATATTATCATTGATATGTTTGTACTTATTAAATTAAGCTTTATGACAAAAAAATGTCACATAATTACTGTGAAGCAATCGGTCCATGGTGAGATGAATAAAAGATGCAAATGTCTTATGGAATCATTCTTTTGTATTAAACTTTTTGTACAAGACTTATTTATTTAAAATTCACCTATTTTTTAGACTTTAGTGATAATACTAAATATCTAAACGAAAAAAAATTAGTAGTGTTTGTAGTTAAGCTGAAAGTTATAAATTAATCTATAAAAATTGAAAAAAATTGGCGGTGTGTGAGACCGGTAACATCGGTTATACATTAGTTTACT
This sequence comes from Maratus speculifer, assembly GCA_964019185.1. Classification (NCBI taxonomy): domain Eukaryota; kingdom Metazoa; phylum Arthropoda; class Arachnida; order Araneae; family Salticidae; genus Maratus; species Maratus speculifer. The sequence goes on along the minus strand of OZ025294.1, from coordinate 198,692,891 downwards.
CAAATCTTGATAAATTGTTCCCTGTATTACACTAAGTATAGAATAGATGAAATATACCCACAAGAGTATTTTCTTATTAGTTAAATTTTCTTATTTAGTCGTTCAGTAACTTTTATATATAAATTAAAATTTGCAATTTTTCTTTAATTAAGCACCGATGTAATATATGTACTCAGTTTTTCATTAATGCTTAACGATTTATAAAGTAGTAGGTATGAAAATTATTGGCATGATAATATTTATTTTTCCTATAACTTCAAAACGTTAACATTAATGTCGATTTTGTGTGAAATCAGCTTCGCATTACAAAAACTACTTGACAGAAGAACCCCATTAGGACGCTTAAAGGTTATGAAAAATAAATAAAAGGACCTTGAAATAATAAACTATTTCCTCCGAAATTTCAAATTTATATAATTTCATGTACAGACTAATTTAAAAGAATTTTAAAAGTTATTGTAAGGACTTTCAAATAAGTACCGGGTGTCCCAAAAATGACTGATGGATTTTAAAATTCAATAACTTGCAAACGGTGACAGCTATTTAAAAAAAAAAAAATTGCAGGAGGGTTATGTATAATGTCAGGCGTTTTTTTTTTTTTTTTTTTTTTTTTTTTTTTTTTTTTTTTTTTTTTTTAACCGTAATTTGTTATTTTAGTTCGAATCTCAAACAATAGGTGGCGCTAATGGCGATTAAAGGCCAGGTGATCAGTGCTGAGTGAAGTGTCGACCTGGCCATCAATCGCCTTCAGCGCCACCTATTGTTTGATATGCGAACTAAAATAAAAAATTACGGTACAAAAAACTCCTGACATTATACCTAACTCTCCTGCAAAAATTTTTTAAATAGCTGTCACCGTTTGCAAGTTATTGAATTTTAAAATCCATCAGTCATTTTTGGGACACCCAATATGTTTGCTTCATTAATGTGTAAAAAACTAAAATATGAAGAAAAATAAACGTAAAATGGCAAGTTTTTTGTTAATTGTTAATAATGATTTAGTTTCGAAATTTGAAATAAAATTGCAGAATAAGTTTAATCATACTATCCTTCTATCCTTATATACATTATAAATGTGAAAGTGTGTCCGAAAAATTGGAATGAACTTGGCTTCAAAGCGGATGGATTAATGTCTTTGAATCTTTGCATATGAATAGATTTCTTTCTTACTAACCGATGACCAGGCCCCTACCTGCCGAGTTACCTCAGCTTAACGGGTTAGATACCTGGTATCTGGGCGGGTGACCGCCTAAATGCCGCGTAGCGACAAAAAACATAATTCCTTCGCTTCCCGCTTCATCACATCTGCAGTACTTGCTTCTCAGTCTAGCATACTTTATTTTGACGGTTGCTTAACGTGATATCCTGTTGTATGTATTGCAAACGGCTGCTCAATTTGGTCTCATAATTTCGAACCTTAATCAGATGACGAGACCTTCACCTGGCAAGGCACCTCCAGAGGTATAATTCACAGGTAACTTGGAGGACTTTGCACCCACGACGGATTTTACATGCACCAGGCGCCATTAGCGTACATGACGGAATTTTAGCCGGCAGATAGCCTGAGTCCTGTAACCAAATGCTATGAGTAAAATGTTCTGCCAACTTGGACACCGTTGCCCAACCTACGTAGGAGTCTGCAGCCTAATAGTTGATGCGTACTTGTCAAATGAAAATGGTAATTTTGAGGGGAGGGGGGGGAGAAAAAACAAAAGAGGGGACTTCGCAAAAAGACAATTTGCACCGTAATTAACTTTTGAGCTGAACTGAAAGGCAAACTTAACTTTGCAAGGGGAATGAGACTCCGCCATTCTACCGTACCAAACCGGGTTAAAAATTAAAAAAATAAATTAAACTTAACTAGCTCCGCGGGCTTTCCCACTGGAACCGGTCCGGTAGCTCGTACAGAAAGCACATATATAAAGAGAGGCGGTTGTCTAAGAGAAGATATAAAATAATAAAACCCTAATAAAAAGATATTTAAAAAAAAAAAAGAGGAGAAATAATAATTAGAAATTAAAAATCATAACATTAATTAACAATGCTATAAACTGGAAAACCTAAAACAAAAATTTTTTTTTTTTTTTTTTTTTTTTTTTTTTTTTTTTTTTTTTTTTTTAGACGTTGGGGAATTTCTAGGCCTTTTTATATTTTTTATTACATTTTTATTACACATTACAGTGAAAGGACAAGCAGTGCCGGAGGCGGTTGAAGCTTCTTACTATGTCATATTGCACAACTTGCTGAACCGATAGTGAAATTTTTTTGTGCTTGCAATTCATATGTTGCGGGCCATGGTTACAGCTGATGTTGTGTGACTGCCGCACACTGCTGAGTTACATAATACAAACACAGACAGATTTAATTTTTTTAATTTGGCGATAAAAATAAATCCTAAGCCTTTTTTTTTTTTTTTTTTTTTTTTTAACATATAACATTTAATATAACATTTAACATCTGACAATTCCTGAAAATAAGACAATTAATTAGTTGGAGTGGATAGATTATAGGAGTGGAATGAACATAGGCTAATTTTTATTTATTTTATTCAAATATTTTCCTTAATAATTCAAAATTTCATTATTTTTCATACAAAATCAATAGGCATTTTTCAGATAAAATTTAACCATTTTCCTTTCCTGTTGCCAAGAAAATAAAAAATTGGAATAATAATTTTTCAGCGGCAATGAATTTTTAATAAAAAACTTCCACGCGAAAAACTGTAATAAAATAATTTAAAAGAAAATAAATATGACGTCATGTTTGAAATAATAATTAAAGGTGTATTTTTTATAATATATTTAACAAGGATATTTGTTTAGTTAATGGGAATATTCGTGTAAAATATGGCGACATAAATTAAAAGTAAAAAAAAAAAAATGAAAAAGAATTATATTTTTAATAAAATGGTTCACTTATGAAAATGTGACGTCATATTCGAAATGAAACAGTTACTTTATTCCAGTCGTTAAAAATATAAGGGATATGAATATCAGTAGCTAATGGAGCGAGATAAATAATGACGTCATATTTAAAATGAATCAGAAATATTTTTTAATTATATTAATTAATAAGTTATAAGTTACATACAAATGAAAATTTTTATTCAAAACTCATAATTATCAATGGAAGAACTTTTTTGTGGGGAAAAGGCGGAAAATAAAACTACTGATTAATATATTTTTGGCTCGATTTTTTAACACTTTCGAACAAAGCTGAAAAGTTATTATGCTTTCGGTTTGTCTGTCTGTCTGGTCGCTTTCTAACTTTAGTAAATGTACTTCGATTTCCATGAAATTTTTAGACGTTCTTAACGTTTACCTAGCACGAATATGAATATGCACGTGTACATGGTTTAAAATAAAGTTTCTACCATGATTAGTTTATTTTCAGGGATTGTCAAAAAATTTCCTTACATTACGGCATAATGGGGAAAATCGTTTTAAATAAATTTAACGATATTACACCCTGTGAAACATATTCAAACTTATATGCATTTACAAAGTGCACTAAAATATGCATTTTGTAAAGTATGTAATGAAAAGGACACTTATTATTCATTTACAGGGTTGCACAGAAGAATTCCTAGTATAAGAATAATCGGAGGAACAGATTCCGACATATTTTAATTATGGTAAAAGATTTCATGTATAATCAAATTGATATATGTTGCTCAGGCTTAGTGTGAGTTATTTCATGCATAATACGAAGTGCATAGCATTTACAGGGACACACAAAATATTTCAAATATTATATATTCTATCCGAAGTACTGTATATCATGGATGATGATTGTTGCATGGATGAAATGCATTTTGAATTATGATATGTGCTTTTAAGTTTCGCTAAATGTATGCATATTAAATGGAGAGTATAAATGGTAATAGTATAAATAGTTAAATTTAGATATACAGGGTTACACAAAAGATCTCGGAAAGGTTACTGAATATGAGCGTAATTTACTTAAAGGTAGTTTTTAAATAAAATATGCATTTTTATTTTGAACTGCATTTAGTAAACAAAGAAATTGTTGTAGTATATATATAAAATGATATACAGGGTCCCGCAAAGAACTGGATACAAAGTTGTATTCGGATGATAATTTCTGAAAATGCAATTTAAGTAGTAATAAGAAATATTTTTGTTTGAAATAAATTTTAGAAAGATACTTTCGTGTATTAAAGGCACTTGGAAAACTACAGGGCTAAACAAAAGAATTCAAGAATGCTTCTAACTATTAATATTAATCGCTGAAAGGAAAATTTTAATCAGCAAACAAATTAGCAAATAGGGATTATCAGAAGTTTTTTACCATAAACCCGCGATAAAAAGTTAATTACACATGCTTTTCATCATCGAAATTTTTTGCTTGATTGATCAGTTATTCTTCTTTAAATCTTATGTGAACGAAGTCACGGGTAACTGCTAGTGTATTATAAATGTGAAAGTGTGTCCGAAAAATTGGAATGAACTTGGCTTCAAAACGGATGGATTAATGTCTTTGAATCTTTGCATATAGATAGATTACAGGAGTGGAATGAACATAGGCTAATTTTTTTTTTATTTTATTCAAATATTTTAAGTAATAATTCAAAATTTAACTATTTTTCATACAAAATCAACAGGCATTTTTCAGATAAAATTTAACCATTTTCCTTTCCTGTTGCCAAGAAAATAAAAAATTGGTTGGTTGGTTGGTTGATTTTTGACGTCCGATTATCAGCGCTAGGGATATAGGACCAGGGGGGGAGTGCCCTTCGTGGGGGTCTTTCTAAGGGAACCTAACCCGTATTTACGCAAGGTTCGAAGAAAACCACGAAAACTCCGAACGGTTAGGCCGACAGCCGCGATTGGGTTCGAAACCAGCACCTGCCGTCTACCAGTTGAGAGGTCCCAACCTCTCGGCCACTGGTGGGGCAATAAAAAATTGGAATAATAATTTTCCAGCGGAAATGAATTTTTAATAAAAAACTTCTACGCAAAAAATTATAATAAAATAACTTAAAAGAAAATAAATATGACGTCATGTTTAAAATAAAAATAAAAGGCGTATTTTTTATAATATATTTAACAAGGATATTTGTTTAGTTAATGAGAATTTTTGTGTAAAATATGGTGACATAAATTAAAAGTAAAAAGATTGAAAAATAATTATATTTTTAATAAAATGGTTCACTTATGAAAATGTCACGTCATAGTTGAAATAAAACAGGTACTACTTTATAGCAGTCGTTAAAAATACAAGGGGTATGAATATCAGTAGCTAATGGAGCGAGATAAATAATGACGTCATATTTAAAATGAATCAGAAATATTTTTTACTTATACTAATTAATAAGTTATTAGTTACATACAAATGAAAATTTTTATTCAAAACTCATAATTATCAATGGAAGAAATTTTTTGTGGGGAAAGGCGGAAAATAAAATCACTGATTAATATATTTTTGGCTCGATTTTTTAACACTTTCGAACAAAGTTGAAAAGTTATTATGCTTTCGGTTTGTCTGTCTGTCTGGTCGCTTTCCAATTTTCGTAAATATAGTCCGATTTCCATGACATTTTTGGACGTTATTAACGTTTACCTTGCACGAATACCTATTGAAAATGAAGTTTCTACCATGATTAGTTTATTTACAGGGATAGTCAAAAAATTTCCTTACATTACGGCATTATGGGGAAAAATCTTTTTAATTAAATTTAACGATGTTATAGCTTGTGCAACATATTCAAATTTATATGCATTTACAAAGTGCACTAAAATATGCATTTTGTAAAGTATGTAGTGAAAAGGGCACTTACAGGGTCAAACAGAAGAATTCCATTGCGTAAGAATAAAGGGAGGTACAGTTTCCGACATATTTTAATTATGGTAAACGATTTCATGTATAATCGAATTGATATATGTTGCTGAGGCTTAATGTAAGTTATTTCAGACATAATACGAAGTACATAGCATTTACAGGGACACATAAAAGATTTCAAATATTATGTATTCTATCCGAAGTACTGTATATCATGGATGATGACTGTTACATGGATGAAATGCATTTTGAATTATGATATGTGCTTTTAAGTTTTGCTAAATGTATGCATATTAAATGGAGAATATAAATGGTGATAGTATAAATAGTTAAATTTAGATATACAGGGTTACACAAAAGATCGCGGGAAGGTTACTGAATATGAGCGTAATTTACTTAAAAATGGTTTTTAAATAAAATATGCATTTTCATTTTAAACTGCATTCAGTAAACTAAGAAATGTTTGTAGTATATATATAAAATGATACACAGGGTCCCGCAAAGAACTGGATACAAGGTTGTCTTCAGATGATAATTTCTGAAAATGTAATTTAGGTAGTAATAAGGAAATTTTTTGTTTGAACTAAATTTTAGAAAGATACTTTCGTGTATTATAGGCACTTGGAAAACTACAGGGCTGAACAAAAGTATTCAAGAATGTTTCTATCTATTAGTATTAATCGCTGAAAGGAAAATTTTAACCAGCAAAAAATTAGCAAATAGGGATTATCAGAAGTTTTTTACCATAAATTCGCGATAAAAAGTTAATTACACATGCTTTTCATCATCGAAATTTTTTGCTTGATTGATCAATGATTTCTTCTTTAAATGTTATGTGAACGAAGTCACGGGTAACTGCTAGTTATTAACTACATCTCAAATCAGAATAACGAATATAAAATTATTCTCATGGCTTAATTTTTTTTTCAGTTCTTCGTATAAATGTGAATATAACCATGCGAAAAAAATCTCACAAGAATTAATTCCTCCCACCCAGTCTTTAAAAAGTTTTTAAATAAAAATATATGGCATTATTAATCAACTTCTGCTTTATTTTCAGGCAAAAAAAGCAATTCGTTGGGGTTTTTTACTTGATTATTTATGGTGTATTAAACTATTTTTTACTTTAAATTTTGTACTGATCGATATTCTTTACCTTCCTGCAAATAAACCAAAAATAACTGTGAGTTAAATAAATTCAAAATCTGTGATAAAGTATTACTAGCAGGGGTGACCGAGCTCAGCTCGGTCAAAATTAACTTTGGGTTCAACTCGATATAGTATTTTCATTGTATCATTCACTCTGCATTATTACTGTAAAACATGTTATTAATAATAGTATTATTTACAAAAACAATCAATAAGAAAAGTATGTTTGTATGCACATGTTCATAAATTTTACAACGAAAGGACATCAATCCAAATCACTTTTTTAGCTCGATTCTGATTAGTTTAACTATGCATCTTCAGTGCTATTAAGAATGTAGAAGAAATTTCTTCACATTCTGAAAGACAATAATTTTTGCCAGATATAGCCAAATTTGGACACATTCTTTCATTTGGTGCCAAATGCGTGTTTTGGTTTCGTAATCTTAATAATTGATTTTTCGGCCAAATTTCGCCAGTATTTTGTCAAATCTCGCCAACTTATTGGCTTTTGCCATACTCTCGTGATCCTGACCCTTATTACCGAAATGATCCACTAATCAAATGTGATCAAACATGTGACTTAGTTCAATGGTCTTCAGGTAATCAAAAACAGTAGAGTATAAAATGAATCAAAATCGTGTAAGCCATTTCTTAAGTAAATTTAGCTTGACAGCATTCAGCAATGAAGCGATATGACCCACTAATATAATTTTGTTTAATATGCAACTCAGCCCAATAGTCTTCTCATGACAAAAGACGTTTCGTTGCAAAATTTAGGTAAAATTGATTGAGTCGTTGATATATATAATTAAAATAACCCGAACCCATTAAGACCTAAAACGACCCACTAATTGAATTTTTACGAGCATGTGTCCTATCTCAATGGTTTTCTCTTGCCCGAAAACGATATAATAGAAAGTATACTCAAAATGGTGAGAACGATTTTCTAGATAAAATTAGCATGACCCACAAATGACCCTTATATCGAAATCTCTCGAACTTGTGACCTCTAGCTCACTAATTTTTGTGTGCCGAGAAACGTTAGATACAAAATTTAGATAAAATCGATTGAGCCAATTTTTAGGTAAAAATAGTTTGAACTTGACCAATTATGACCCAAAATGACTCATTAATCTAATTTTCTCAAACATATGACCTAACCCAATGATTTTCTTGTGTCTGAAAACGATAGAATATAAAATTTAGTCAAAATTGCGCGAGACATTGTCAAGATAAAATTAGAATAACCCAAAAGTGACCCACTGATCGAAATTTCTCGAACATGTGACCTAGCCCAATGATTTTCTCGTGCCAAAAACATGCTGTATTTCGTTAAAATCGATTCACCCGTTCATTAGATATAGCTTGACCATGACCCATCATGACCCACACATGAACCTTATAATCGAAATCTCCGAAAATGTTACTTAGCCCATTAGTTTTTTTGTGTATAAATATTGTTACACACAAAATTTTGTTAAAATCGATCCTGCCGTTGTTTAAGTATAAATAGCTTGACCCAGACCCTTTATGAACCATTAATCGAAATTTTTCGATCATGTGACCCAGCCCAATGATTTTCTCGTGCTAAAAAAACGTTGTATACAAAATTTCGTTAAAATTGATCCACATGTTCTTCAGATATAGTTTGATATGGCCCATTATGACTCATCATGACCCATAAATGACTCTTATAATCGAGATATCTCAAACATGTAAGATAGACAATTAGTTTTCTCGTGTCAAAAAACTGTTACATACAAAATTTCATTAAATTTGATACTGTCGTACTTTAAATAAAAAAAGCTTGACCCAGACCTTTTATGGCCCAAAATGACCCATTAATCGAAATTTCTTGAACTGAGACCTAGCCCAATAATTTTCTCGTGCCAAAAAAATGTTGTATACAAAATTTTGTTAAAATCGATCCACCTGTTCTTTAGATATAGCTTGACATGGCCCATTATGACCCGTCATGACCCACAAATGACTCTTAAAATCGAAATCTCTCGATCGTGTGACTTAGCCCATTAGCTTTCTCATGTCAAAAAACTGTTACAGGCAAAATTTCGATGAAATTGATTCTGCCGTTCTTTAAATATAAATAGCTTGACCCAGACTCTTAATGACCCAATATGACCCATTAAATTTTTTTCTCGAATATGTAACCTAGCCCAATGTTTTCCCGTGCCCGAAAACAATAGAATGCAATTTTTAATCAAAATTGCGCGGGAAAATCTCTAGATAAAAATAGCATGACCCACAATGACCCCCAAAATGACCCACTAACTGAATTTTCTCGAACATGTTACCTAACCCAATGGTCTTCTTGTAATCCAAAACGATAAAATATAAAATTTGGTCAAAATCGTTAGAGCCGTTTTTTAGACAAAAATAGCTTGACCCATAATGACCCACGAATGACCCTTATAGTCGAAATCTCTGAAACATGTGATTTAGCCCATTAGTTTTCTCATGTCAAAAAACTGCTACATACAAAATTTCGTTAAAATCGATCACGCCGTTCGTTAAATATAAATAGCTTGACCCAGACCCTTAATGACCCAATATGACCCATTAAATTTTTTTCTCGAATGTGTAACCTAGCCCAATGTTTTTCTCGTGCCCGAAAACCATAGAATGAAATTTTTTAGTCAAAATTGCGTGAGAAAATCTCTAGATAAAAATAGCATGACCCAAAATGACCCCAAAAATGACCCACTAACCGAATTTTCTCTAACATGTTGCTTAACCCAATGGTCTTCTTGTAATCCAAAACGATAAAATATAAAATTTGGTCAAAATCGTTAGAGCCGTTTTTTAGATAAAAATGGCTTGACCCATAATGACCCAAAAATGACCCACTAATCGAAATTTTTCGAACATGTGACGCAGCTCAATACTTTTCTCATACCAAAAAACGATTGGGTACAAAATTTCCTTAAAATCGATCCAGCCGTTCTATAGATATAAATAGCTTTATCCTGACCCATTATGACCCAAAATGACCCAGTAATCGAATTTTCCCGAACATGGGACCTAGCCCAATGGTCTTCTCGTGCCCGAAAATGGTAAAATCCAAATTTTTGCGAAAATCGTTAGAGTCGTTTTTGAGATAAAATTTACCCACACACACACACACACACACACACACAATTTTTGCTCGCATTATAGTATAAGATAAAAACACTTAAAATATTCAATCACTTTCATATATTCGAAAACTATAATATTTTTTCAAACATTAGATCATCAATTAAAAGTAGATTTTATTTTCATTTGTTTGGTATCAATAACTTTATTCTACTATAATTTTTTTGCAGAATTAGCAGAAGGAGTTTATTTTCTCCCACGACTCTACGTTTACATATATATATTGGTTCATTTGAGATGTTTCGATTGAAAGTGAGGTATTTTTATTTACAAAGAATAACATGTATTATTTTTTTTTACTTACTATTTTTTGCAGTTGAATTTGCTTTTTAAATATTACATAATAAACACCTGATTTAATATCAGGTTAAATATATTTATAATTTCATGATGAAAAAATATTAGTAATTAAATCTGTCTATATCCTTCTTTACATCAGAATTATTTCGATATCAAAGTTACTAAACTTTTATTTTTTTTTATTTTTTTTAATTTAACTTACTTTATTTTAAATTTTCATTAGAAATAATTTATTCCTAAATGTTATATTCATTCGCACATAAATTATTGCCGATTATATCGATATCAATTATAGCAATAATAAGGGACAAATGTACACTAGTAGCTGGCAAAAACATGAAAATCTGCATTAGAATAGATTGCATTGTACTCCAGATAATGTCAATCATTTTGAAGAGCTCTTTAGGTGAAAGGGTAAAGCCGAATTCTTTTTCTTTTTTAGCCTAACCAAAATTTAGTGATAATAAGGAGATGAGCTATCTTTATAAAGCATATGCTTTTGTTTCCGATAAAAATAATTGAATAAAAAGAAATAGTTGCTTATTTTATGTTTAAATAAATCTATCTATATTATACAGCAAAAACACTCCCATGAGTAACGGCGTTCTTTTATTCACGTGATTACACCAAAATAATAAATATCTGTTTTACCACATTTCTTTAAACTTTTAAGGTATGTGTTTATCTTATATGCATTTATTCGGATAAAATATGAAATTTTTATCAAATGCACTTCTTTTTGCTTAAAACAGGAAAACAATTATGAATTCAAATAATTTTTTATGGAATTTTAATTATCTTAATGTGAATACCATGCTAAACAAACATTAGATTCAAAATTGGGAAAAAAGAAACTTTATTTTGATTTTTTTGGTATCAATAATTTTTTCCCCGATTCAACGTTTGCATATATTTTCTTTACTTCATTTGAAATGTTTCGATTGAGTGTGAGACTTTTTCCTTACAAAGAATAATATGTATTATTTTTTAAATTAATATTTTTGTAGTTGAATTTACTTTTTTATGCGTTACATAATAAATTAGCCTATTTAATGTCAATTCAAAATACTTTATCATTCCATAATGAAAATACTCGTAATTAATACTATCTATATTCTCACAAACATCTAAGTTATTTTGATCGCGCTGTTATTAAGTTATTTTTTTAATAATTATTATTTAATTTACTTCATTTTAAATTTTTATTATCAATAATTTATTCCTTGTTGTTAAATTCATTTACAGTGAAATTATTGTCGATTATATTGAATATAGCAATTAAATATAGCAATTAAAGGAGGAAAATATGCACAAGCAGCCGGCAAAAAATATGTTAAAACAGCATTTAAAGAGACAGCGTTGTCAGATAACGTCAAACATATTGAAGGGGATCTTTAACCACTTAACTGATTTGATCGTACGCCGCTTGGACAAGACAAATCTGCTTAATTGATCATTTACAGCTTTTTTACACCACTATTTTTTTAAGTACGATTTCATACTATTTAATTTTAGAAATGTTTAGATTAATATTACGAATATTTAACCCGGAAATACGCGCGCTTACACAGAGTATGAATGGTTTCAACTTTGTCACCAATAAAATGAAATTAAACAGTCGCTTTATTTAGACGGAGGCAATTCTTATAAATTTTGCGATAAAATAAGTTGAAGATTACTTTAAAAAGTTAGTGGTTGCAATTGTAAAAACCATACGCACTCCGGGTCTTTTAGGCCCTGCGTGCGTCCTCTCGGGTTAAGCTTAAAAAACTGGTGTTAACCCACATTTTCCATTCAATGTACATAAAAAAAAGAAATACGTTAAGGAATTAAATCAGCGAATAAAACCAATGTTTTTTTTTTCTTTTTTTAAATATAATTAAAAATGAGTGACAAAAAGCCGAGACGAGCAACCTATATAAAGTAACGATATTCTTTAGTTCCAGATGAAAAAAAAAATAATAAGTTGTTTATTTTATGTTTAAATATATATATATATATGTATATGTATATATTATTAAGGAAAAACCCTCCCTAAGCAAGTGTAGCGGTGATCTTAAATTTACGTGATTACACTAGAACAATAAATTTCTCCTTCATTAGATGTTTTGAAAGTTTTAAGATATGTGTCTACTTTCTATACATTTATTTGGACAAAATATCATTTTTTTACCAAATACACATATTTTTTCTTAAAACATGAAATATAATTAATAATTCATGTATATTTTTAATTAACTAGTTTTAATATGTAAATGCCTCCTAAAAAACATTAGACACATGATTAAAAGCAGAGACTTTATTTCCATTTGTTTGGTATCAGTAATTTTATTCTATGATAATGTTTTGTAGAATTAGCAAGTCTTTACTTTCATTTCCACGACTGTACGTTTACATATAATATTTTATATATTTCATTTGAAATAATAATTTTTACATTTTCATTTTTAAACGTTTTCATTTTAAAATAGTTTTCGTATTTCAAATTTTTTTATTTCATTTAAATGAATATGCTGGAATTTTTATTGATAAGAATTTGCTCATGGAACTATTAAAAAGGAGATTTTGGTTCTCAAAAAGCGATCAATTTGTGTTTGAGATTGGGCTTTATTCCAGATAATGTCAATCATTTTGAAAGGGGTTCTTTGATGAGTGATTGAAGACTGGGTTTTATTTTTCCTCACAGTTACCAAAAGAGAATGATAAGGAACTGCCATATATTATGTAGGATAAAACATAACTATCTTTAGCTTTTTGATAAAGAAATGACATTGTTCATTTTAGTTTTTTAAACTAAATCTATATTGTTTCATTTGAAATATTTATTAATATAAATTAATTTCTAAACTCTGTCATTTTAGAATTATTTTCTATATTACAAATAATTTATTTCATTTAAATGAATGTACTCTCATTTTTAAGGAAAATAATTTCATTAATGAACCAAAAAATAGGAATTCTGATTCTCGAAAAGTATGTAAATCTGTATTTGAATAGATTGAGCTATATTCCAGATAATGTCAAGGATTTTGACTGGTGTTCTTTGATGATTGGATGAGGAAAAGGTTTACTGTCACCAAAAATGAGTGATAAGAACTTGCGACAAATTATGTCCTCAAAAATATTACTATATTTAATTCTTTGATAAAGCGAAGATTAAAAAAATAAAAAAAAATTTTTTTAATTTTTCTTTCTAAGTTTAATTTGTTTCATTTGAAATACTAACTGATGTAAAGTCATTTCTAAACTCTTTCATTTAAAAATAATTTTCTGTTTTACAAAAACTTATATTTTATAAAAAATGAATATACTGGCATTTTTATGGATCGGACTTTCAACAATTAACTTTAAAAAAAAGCCATTCAGGTTCTTGAAAATCTATATTTTAATAGTTTGCGATACATTTCAGATAAAGTTAATCATTTTGAAAGACGTATTTAGTTGAGTGAATAGAGACGCGGTTTTATTTTTCCTTACTGTTAGAAAAAATGAATGATAAAAAACACCTACAAATTACGTCGAATAAAATATAACTCTATTTAGGTTTTTGGTTAAAAAAAAATTATATATATATATATATCATTTTAATTTTTCATTCGAACTTTAATTTGTTTCAGTTAAAATAATCATTGATATAGATTTATTTCAAAATTCATCTATTTAAAAATTATTTTCAGTATTTCTAAATATTTATTTTATTTTCTTATTAAAACTGAATGTACTTTCAAGTATATTCGGTACTTAAATATTAACGCCACCGCAGCAAATTTGCGCTAATGCGCCAATAAAGAGCAAGCTTTTTGTAAGCACGCGCAAAAAGAAAAAAACTGAGAATGGCGTCAAAAATTAACAAATAACAAGGCAATAAGGAATCCAAAAGATAACTGCGTGCGTGTACAACATGATTTCTCTTTATTGGCGCATTAGTGTAAGTTCTCCTGCGGTGGCGTTAATACTCAAGGACCTAATATTCATAAGAATTACAACAATGTACTTAAATAAAAAGAATATTGCCGAATTAAACTGATGGCATTCAGCTCACAGTCTACGCATTATACATATGATCTTATATCTAAATTTTGAATGAAAACTGAAAATTCTGCATGAAAATATCATTTATATAAATAAAAGGGAGAGGCATTAGCCCCCAGTTCCTCATGTCCATACTTATCCAATGAACACCTAATACCAATCACTGAGGCGCATCATCAAAATGATCCTATATCTATATTGTGAACGAAAACGAATAAGTCTGCATGAAAAGCCCATTTATATCAATTAAGGGGAGGGACATGAACCCCCCGTTCCCCCTCTTATACATAACCAATGAATTCCAAAAACTAATCAGGGAAGCATATTATCAGTATATACCTATATACAAAATTTCAAGTGGATCGGATATTTTTATCATGAGTTATCGCGTTAAGCATGTACACACGCACGTACGCAAGCACGAACGAACGAACGTACGTACATAGATACAGAACGAGCAGGCACATAATCTCTCAGGCATTGATAGCCTATGAGGGATCCCGGTTCTCATAAAACACGAAAATTGTATTTGAATAGATGATGTCAATGATTTTGATAGAGGTTCTTTGTTGAGTAAAAGAAGACGAGGTTTTATTTCTCCTTATTGTCACAAAAAATGAGTGATATGAATCTGCAATAAATTTTGTCGAACGAAATAAAACTATATTTAAGTCTTTGTTAAAGAAAAGAATAAAAAAATAAAATACATTGTTTATTTTAATTTTTCTTTCTAAATTGAACTTGTTTCATTTGAAATAAAAACTGATTTAAATTCATTTCTAAACTCTTTCATTTTAAAATTTTTTTCTGCATTTCAAATCATTTATTTCATTTAAATACTCATACTGGCATTTTTATTGATAATAATTGAAAAAATGATTTTAAAATAGGAATTCCTATTCTCAAACGAAGATATAAATTTGTATTTGAATAAAAAGGGCTACATTCAAGAAAACGTCAATCACTTTGACAGGGATTCTTAGATGAGAGGATGAAGACAAATTATGGAGAAAATACAAATTATGTCGAATGAAACATAATTAGATTTAAATCTTGATAAAGAAAAGTTTAAAAAATTAAAATGCATTATTTATTTTAAATTTTTTATTCTAAATTTAATTTGTTTCGTTTGAAATACTTATTGATATAAATTAATTTCTAAAGTCTTCATTTTAAAATTAATTTTGCATTTTAAAAATTTATTTTAATTAAATTAATGTATGGGTTACATATATATACGAATTTCAATAATACATTTAAAAAATAGGATTGTAACTTTCGAAAAGCATGTAAATTAACTTTCGAAAAACATGTAAATTCTGTAGTTGAATAGATTAGACTCTATTCAAGGTAATGTCAAAAATTTTGAAAGATTTTCTAAATGATTGACTAATGATTTTTTTTTTTTTTTTTTTTTTTTTTTGTTAGTTTGTTTCTTACTGTTACCAAAAATGAGTAATAAGAAATTATGATAAATTATGTCAATCTATAATACGAGTATATTTAATTTTTTTAACAAAAAAAAATTAAATAACTGAAACATATTATTTATTTTATTTTTTTATTCTAAATGTTACATACTTCATTTGAAATACTAATTCCTATGAATTCATTTCTAAACTCTTTTATTATATATTATTTTCTGAATTTCCCATCCCTTGGTTTATTTAAATGAATATAATTGCATTTTTATGAAAAAAATTTCAACAATGAACTAGAAAAAGGGATTCCAATTTTCAAGAAGCGTATAAATTTTTATTTGAATAGATTGGACTACACTCCAGATAATGTCAATAATTTTGAAAGGGGTTCTCAGTTAAGTAAATGAAAACACTGTTTCATTTTTCTTTACTGTCAGGAAAAATGAGTGATGAAAAATTTTGATAGCTGCAAAGAATTATGTCGAAATAAAAGTGTAATTATATCTATATTATAAGGGCCAAACATATATGTGCGTAACGCATACGTCTTTTTGAGAATGGCAACAAATTCCCATATAATTTCGGTTTTGCAATTTTCGCTGCTGGAAATTTTACACTTCCGAACTTCGCATATTTTAAATTTTTATACCATTGTATAGAAAAAATGTACTTATAAATGCAATTTGTTTGAAAGCTGTATCTCAATATTTTTTTGAGATAATTTTTAGCTCACAGGCTATCATAGCCTGAGAGCTTATGTGCCCGTCCGTTCTGTATGTATGTTCGTATGTTCGTGCGTAACGCGATAACTCATGATAAAAATATCGGATCCACTTGAAATTTTGTATATAGGTATATCCTGATAAGGCGCTACCCTGATTAGTTTTTGGAGTTCATTCGATATGTATAAGAGGGGGAACGGGGGGCTCATGCCCCTCCCCTTAATGGATATAAATGGGTTTTTCATGCAGAATTAACAGTTTTTGTCCAAAATTTAGATATAGGATCATTCTGATGAGGCGATTATGTGACTGTTATTATGTGTTCATTGAATAAGTATAAACAGGGGGAACGGGGGGCTCATGCCCCCCCCCCTTAATTGATATAAACGGGATTTTCATGCAGAATTAACGATTTTCGTTCAAAATTTAGATATGGGATCATTCGGATGAGGCGATACCGTGGCTGTTATTAGATGTTCATTGAATAAGTATAAACAGGGGGAACGGGGGCCCATGCCCCTCCCCTTAATGGATATAAATGAGTTTTTCATGCAGAATTAACAGTTTTTGTCCAAAATTTAGATATAGGATAATTCTGATGAGGCGATTACGTGACTGTTATTATGTGTTCATTGAATAAGTATAAAAAGAAGGAATGGGGGGCTCATGCCCCCCCTTAATTGATATAAACGGGATTTTCATGCAGAATTAACGATTTTCGTTCAAAATTTAGATATAGGATCATTCGGATGAGGCGATACCGTGGCTGTTATTAGGTGTTCATTGAATAAGTATAAACAGGGGGAACGGGGAACTCATGCCCCTCCCTTTAATTGATATAAACGGGATTTTCATGCACAATTAACAGTTTTCGTTCAAAATTTAGGTATAGGATCATTCTGATGAGGCGATTACGTGACTGTTATTATGTGTTCATTGAATAAGTATAAACAGGGGGAACGGGGGGCACATGCCCCCCCTTAATTGATATAAACGGGATTTTCATGCAGAATTAACGATTTTCGTTCAAAATTTAGATATAGGATCATTCGAATGAGGCGATACCGTGGCTGTTATTAGGTGTTCATTGAATAAGTATAAACAGGGGGAACGGGGGTTCTAATGCCCCTCCCCTTAACTTGCATAAATGTATTTTTCAGTCAGAATTGTCAGGTTTCGTTCAAATCTCTGAATAGTTTTGGAAGTTTAATGGTTAAGTATAAAAGAGGGGAATAACTCCTCTTAAATTATATAAATGCTAAATGGGTTTTTATTAAGAATTATCCGATTTGCTCTGAATTTTGGATATAGATTTTTTAATATGATAAAGCATGTACTTGATAGTTTAGGAAGTTCAATGATTAAGTATAAAAAAGGAGAAAGGGGAGAGCTGTTTCCCCTTCTTAATTTTTTTTTTTTTTCGAACGGAATTAACGAAAATACAAGGCTGTAATGTACAATTAGTATGCTTAGCCTGTGAGCTCAATGCCATCAGTTTAACTGGGCAATATTCTTTTTATTTTATTAGTTTTTAGTACCAATTTTGTAATTGTGGCAGTAGAATCACTCCATTTTCTCTTAAAATTGAAAAGAAATTAAAATAGGTATATCAAACATATGGTCTATTATAAAATCCATTGAATTTCAGTTTTATTTCGTTTTCATTCAGCAATAATCAAATTAAAATATCATTCTTTAAACATGGTGAATACGGATATGAGAAGTACGTATGTAAATTTTAAGATGAAAATTCTGACGGGCTTAGATTTCACATGAAATTCTATGATCGTGTCAATTTGGAATATTTTTTTTTTTATTATTCGCATTTATACCAAACATAAGAGCCTCAATTAATAACTTCATCATAATAACTGATCTTTATTATATTTCACTGATTACATAGCGATTAAAGTTTAATGTTAATTATAATAATAATATTATAAATAGTATTAATATATAAATAGTATTTTGTTAATTTTAGCTTAAAATAATATTTCTTTGAGCGTTAGACTGAACAATATAAGATACATTTTTTACTGTAACTAATTTTGTAGATTGATTGTGAATCAATGAGACAGTTCCTTTTTAAACATTTTATTTCGTCAAATTTCGACGGGTTCCACCTCATTTATATAATGAAAATATTGATAAACTAAAAATATTGTTAAATATATATTTTTTAATCCAACATGTTACATACTTCATATGAAATACTAACTCATATAAATTCATTTTGAATCTCTTTCATTTTAAAATTATTTTCTGCATTTCAAATGATTTATTTCAGTTAAATGAACATACTGGCATTTATTTGGTTGAGAATTTCAACAATGAACTAAAGATAAGGATTCCAGTTCTTAAAAAGGGTATAAATTTGTATTTAAATAGATTGGGCTACTTTCCAGATAATGTCAATCATTTTGAAAGAGGTTCTTTGATCAGTGAATGAGACGAGGTTTTATTTTTTCCGAACTGTCAACAAAAATGAGTGATAAGATATTCCGACGAATTATGCTGAATAAAACATAACTTGATTTAAATTTTTGATAAAAAAAAGACTAAAACACTAAAATACATTGTACATTTCAATACTTTTTTTTCTGAATTTAATTTACTTCATTTGAAATTCCAATTAATGAAAGTTCATTTCTAATTACATTCATATAAAAATAATTTTTTGTACTTCTAAAAATTTATTATATTTAAAAGTGGATGTACTGGCAAGTATATCGATAAGAATATCAACAATAAATTAAAAAAATAATATAATTTGAGAAGCCCTTATAATATAGAAAACGTGAAAAACTGCATTTAAATAGATAATGTCAATCACTTTCGAAAAGGTTCTTAGATAATTGAATGAAGACAAGGTTATAAATTTAATAAGTATCACCTAAAATGAGTGATAAGAAATTGTGACGAATTAATTTGAATAAAATAAAAATATGCTAACATTTTCGATAAAACAAGATTAAAAAACTAAAATAAATTGTTGAATTAATATTTTATTCTAAATTTTATTGATAACATTGGAAATATTAATAATATAAATTTATTTTTAAACTCTTTCATTTTAAAATTTCTTTCTTTATTTGTAAACATTTCTTTTATTTAAAGTGAAAACACTGGTAGTTATATCCGTAGGAATTACAACAATGAATCTTAAAAAGAGGGTTTCGACCTTGAAAAGCGCATGAAAGCTATTTGAATAGAGCTGTCTGTATTCCAGATAGTGTCAATCATCTGAAAGTGATACATAAATATGTAAAAGGAGACAATAATTTATTTTTTCTTATTGTCACCAAAACTGGGCGAAAAGAAAGTATGGCGATTTATGTCGAACAAAATATAAGCATTCTTAGAGTTTTGATAAGTAAAAAATTAAATAAATAAAATGTATGGTATATTTAACTTTTTATTCATTGTAAAACAAACCTGTTAAATTTCGGCAAAAACTGCTGGCAGCAATGTTGCCAGCAGTTTTTGTCTAAAATTTGCACTAAAACTATATATAATAAAAAAATTACATCTTATTTCACTGCAATTCCTTAATTTTACTGCAATTTTTAGGCAAAAACTGCTGCCAGCATTGGTGACAGCAGTTTTTGTCGTAAATTTAACGGATTTTTTTTCCACAGTGTTCAAAATTTAGTTTACTTCTTTTAAAGTATTTTTGGATATAAATTCATTTATAAACTCTTTTATTTTAAAAATATTTTCTGTATATTTAAACACAAATTTCATTTACAGTGAATATATTGACGCTAACTGTGGTGGTTACTCGATAACCCCCCCATATGTTTAGTTTAATTCATTTTTATTAGCCATTTTATTTCTTATTACCTCCTTTTTATTAATGTTCTCAATTTAAATTTTATTTCGATTTCGTTTCTTTTCTTTTCGTCGCCTGTAATGTTTTGTTTCTTACTTAGCTTTCGAATGTTCCAAGCCGGTAAAATCCTGTTCGAAGTCATTCCTTCCGGTTTGGATATCCTTCGAGAACTTTCTGGCTTGTTCTAACGGTGGAACTTCCGCTTATTCAGACACCCCCCTTAGCCTATCAGTTTAGTTTCCGCAGGTGACGTATTTTAAGCCATTGAGTGCATGGCCACCTGCTTTGGCCTCCCTTCTTTACGTGATTATCAATTCTGTTCGTATTAAATTCATATTTCTCCATTCTTTGCATCGTAACTTGGCTTATTTCTTCATCGCCCCCCTCTTTCGCTCGCTGCCAAATTGGCGCCTTTCGGATTTACAATAACCCTTCCTTTTTTTTCCCTCCGGGCTCTCGCCCACCAGTCAGTCGCGCTGTTAGACTCCTGCCGAAATGGATGCGGCTGGTTGATCAGAGATTTTAGTGGAATTCCGGGGCAAAGGGTGCTCCCCCGATACCGTTAGATGGAACAAGTGTTGATTCTTAAAAATGTCTACCCCAGGATTATTCGAAATTAATTTTTTAAGGATGCGAGTAGCAAGGCATCAATCTTAAGCATCCAGAAAATGATTCTGTGTATTACTTCTTCCTGGTTACAGATGTTACGTAAAGTTATATCATCATTTGTCTCCATGTAGATATTCATTCCAGGATTATTTAGGAGTTGATTTTTAACGCGGCGAGAAGCAAAGCTACCTCCAAAAGCATCCAGAAAAATGATCTTGTGTGTTACCTCTTCCAGGGTATAGATGCTGAGTAAAGTTATAGCATCATTTGTCTCCATATCTTGTTCGTCAAATATCTCATCAAAATCTTTAACCAAATTCGTTCCTCATTCTTCAATATTACTTTGTGTTTTTCTTACCCCTCTGAAGGAAACATGCGGAGGTGGTCATTCTCATCCAAGATATGAGTTTTTTCATTCGTAAAGTAATTATTTCATTAGATCATTATTTGGCCCAACATTATATATAAATTTTGAAATATCACGGGGCGTTCCAAAGGAAAATATTGTACATCTCTATGTAAAATTTTCGTCTGATATAAATATATTTAAAAGTACATATCTTTGATTGATGTTTAGAAAAAAAAAATATTATCTTTTTTTCATATCATGAGAAATTTTCTAGTTCATACTGTCAAGACATATAAAATGTGTTATGAAAGAGAATTTTGTTTTTTAGAAGATATCAATTTTATAATTATCATCTGTTGTGAAATTGTTACTACAGAGTACATGATTAATATGTACGAGTGCAAATAAATACATATCTGTGAAGAAATATTTATAGTCGTAAAAAAAAAATAAATAAGTTTTCATGAAATAAAAATATTCATCTTCAAAAATCTGTCTACGTTTTAATTCCTGTGCATGAGTCTGGATTAATTGTTCTTCAAAAGCCAAGGACTTTACAGGTAACTTTTACTTTTTCAATTTTATATTTTTTATAATTTTGTGCTTGATTTTTATCATCATGGATAAAGTTTTTTCTATTATTTTAAATGAAGCAATGATGGTCATTTTTGGGTCGTTTTGCCGGCCTCCATTCCTCGCAATGTATTAGTCACTTTCACGATCACTTTGGCCTAATTGTGGGTAGAAACAAATATACAAGTGTTTCTCCTCCCATCTCTTCTTCTCACCCACTAAAGTAAACACAACAGTACTTATTTTCTTTGGTGCAGTGACCAAAGCGTGTCCAACATTCCATGACCATCCGTTTTTCCTTTGCTACCATCGTATTTTCCTTATATATATATATTGTCGTCATTATCTTCAGTTATATCTTCATTATTAAAATTATTTTTTCATGCAATGATTAATATTTTATAATTATATGTTATTGAGAGTGGTGCAGTAATTAATTGTAATATATATTGATTCTATACTGAAATAATATTTTTGTTTTCTGGAGCAGTGCATCATATATATAACATAATTTATCCATATATTTTTCTTGCCTTGGTATAATTTGCAACTAATATATATACATTATTTAACGGAGGTGCTAGTAAAAATTATTGTTCATGCTAAGATAAATTATTTTTCTTGTCATACATCTAATAATATATGTTTTGAGCCATATTATATATAAATATTTACATAAAATATTTGGGTCTTATATTCTTCACATGATACTAATATGTTAGTATATTTTTTTCTTCTCTTTTTTTTAATATATAAAAATGGTGTATGAAGTAAATGAAAGTCATCAATATTTTAAATAACGGGTCAATTTATATATATATTATTCATCACAAGACCAGCCAATAACCAAATTTATCATGTCATATATTGAGCTCTTAGATTAATTTTTGTTTCTCTCTTCATCATGCCACCCAAGGCAAAATTAAATATTGCAATCCAACCCTTCGACGGTAACCCTCAGACTGTAGAATTCTTCTTCGATCAATTATCTGACATACAAGAACTAAATAACTTTACAGACAAGGAACTTTTTGTTCTCTTTAAATCAAAACTTGAAGGCACTGCCTTACTCTTCTTTCTTGAAACTCAGTCTCAGTTCAAGAACTCTAACTTTAATGAAATTCGAAAAGCATTTATAGACTATTTCTTACCCACAAAAAAATCTGTTTCTCTAAAATCCTTACAAAACTTGACCTTAGATTCAAATGAATCGGTTAAAAATTTTGCTTTTCGGCTAGATAAACAACTTCGACTTGCTTACCCAAAATTGGATCTTTCTGCTCTCAATTCATTAAAGTTCACTCATTTTCTTGAGGCTTTGCCTAAACAAATCAAACGCAAAATTTTAGAAGAAAATATTACATCTTTCGAGTTAGCTCTTGAACGAGCAAATTTTCTTCAAGACATTTATGACTCTCCCCCTAAAAAATCTTATGAGAATTTTAATCAAGCCTATTGTTTGGATTCTGAAAAAGTCCACGATAATTCTAATAATGTTCTTCATAAAACCCCTATAAAGCATACGAAGGATAAAGTTTATCACAATTCTCAAGCCAACTACTCTCCTTTACAAACTCAAAAGGACAATTCTCATGCTTCTCGTCATTGTCAAAGAAAAACTAGAACATTTTCGCCTTCTCCACCGAGACAAGAGGCTATAAACGTAACAATAATTTTCGTCATCGTAACTTTCACCGGAAACGTCCTTATCAACCCACCTTTGACAAATATTCTCACAAAAAAAATTCTACATCCTTTTATCACAGACGAGATGTTGTACAGTGTGCGTTCTGTGGGAAATTCAATCATCGTATGGATACATGTTACAAATTTAAAAATATTATTAATTCGTCTAACCAAAACTCTTCAACTCAAATTTCGTCTCACCCTCACAGAAAGAAAAGCCACACCTCTTCTTCTGAAAATAACAACAATGTTTATCATTTAAACAGATAAGGGAGACTGGTTCTACTGACCGCCTTCTCTCCCGTAATTCTCATTCAGGGTCAGTACACTTTGACAACAACAACAAACATCAACAATTTGACAAACGTTCTTCAATTACTTTAGTGTCATCCACAGCTGTCCAAACTTCTCCTATGACATCTAAATTTAACAAATCTTCCTGTTCACATAATTCTTTGACATCTAAACAAAACTTTGAGATTAATGATGATATACAAGAAAATCATGTCATATGCAGTTCGTTTAACAACTCTTATGTTCTTCCATGCATCCTAATAAACGTTCAACATAATGAAATCTCCACATTAATAGATACTGGATCAAGTTTGTCTCTCTTGGATGAAGAATGCTTTAATAGCATTAAATCCAGGCTTCACTATAAATTCTTATCCCGTAATGTATCTGTGTCTACCATAAATTCCAAAGTTTTTTTCAAGGGATGCATAGAGGTTGCCTTTAAAATTGATAAATTTTTTTTCATCATGTTTTTTACCTTACAAAGATACAAAATGTTCACTTTCAAGCCATACTTGGATTTGAATTTATTAACAAGCATTCTATTACTATTTCTCCAAGTTTTAAGTCTATCCTAATTAAGGACAAACACATTCCTTTTCAAAGTTATAATGAATCTCCTACTTGCTATTTTATGAATTCTGAATATAATTATGTGAATTCAATTGCACCATATTCTCTCGATGCACACAAAATGCCTTGTTATGAAGATTCTATGTCAAATAATCTAAGTAATGGTATTTATTCTGATAATATATGTGCAAATTATGATGACACAAATTTACAATTAGTCAACAATTATACAACCTATCCTTATAATTATAATGTTCAAAATAATGGTTTGTTTACAAATAATATGGCTCATTCTGCTATGAATTTTCATAATCCTTATATTGATGGTAATTTTACTTATTATTTTCCAACTGATTATGGTAATGTGGTAAACTATGTATCTAATGATAATAATATTCCTGGCAAGAATTTCTCATCTCAGAATACTAATGATGGTAGCTATGTTGGTGAAAAGCAAACTCATTTAAATTATGGTAATAAAGTCTTGGTGAATTCCAACATGGTACAATTACTTAATAGAGAATTAATTCCTCCTAATTCTTTTGTTTATTTACATGTTAAGTACTTGAATCCTCCATCTGAATATTTTATTTTCAAACCCAATTTAAAAAATAAAGGTCTTGTGTTACATGAATCATTGCACTCAAATTCTTCAATTCAAAATGATTTATTTTTGGTTGTATGTCAGAATATATCAAAGCTGGATATTCATTTAAATAAAAATTCAATTATTGGCGAATGTATCAATGTAGATGAGAAAGATATTGAGGAATACTCTTTTGATTTGGATTTTGAGAACGATTATTGTAATTTAATTTTACCATCTGAAGAGATTAAAAGAAAACGAATTCAAGAACTGTCTCCAAATGACTTTGATCTTAAACATTTACCTCCTCATGAAAAGGAATCTTTGACCAAATTATTATGTAGTAAAGCTCTTGCTTTTTCAAAATCTCTTGACACTTTAGGTCATACTGACCTGGTTAATCCTCAATTTACAATGCTAAATTCTCATCCAGTAAAAACATTACCTTTTCCCGTGCCACAAGCACTCGAGCAAGAAGCGCTTGACCAAATTAATCAAATGTTGAACGCCGGCATTATTGAGAGATCAAATTCATCTTGGGCATGTCCCATGCTTCTTGTGAAAAAGAAGAGAACTGATATGTCTAAGCCTCAAAAGTATCGTTTGGCTCTTGATTTAAGATTGTTAAATTCGATTATAATCCCATCATCATATCCTCTTCCTAGAATTCAAAATCTATTGGTACAGTTGTCAAAATTTAAATATTATACCACTCTTGACTTACCCTCTGCATATTGGCAGATTGCTGTACCTAAAGATATGCAAGATAAGCTTAGTTTTACTACTCCATGGGGAATTTTTACCTATTTATGTCTAGTATTTGGCCTGAAGACGGCCGCCAGCACTTTCCAACAATTAATCGACTCTGTTATTCAATTATCTCAAATTGATTCCTGTTATGCATATCAAGACGATATTGTAGTGGGTGCTAATTCATTTGAAGAAATGTCCATGAAGCTCACAAAGCTATTAGACACTCTCATTGCTAATAACATTACTCTGTCTCCTGAAAAATGTGCATTCATGCAAACAAGCATTAACTTTTTGGGTTTCCAACTCACAGATCATAAAATTCTTCCTATTACAAGTAACATTTTAAAAATTACTTCCTTCCCAAAGCCTAAAACCAAGAGGCAAACAAAGAGTTTTATCGGTTTGTGTTCATTTTATAGGTCAATTATTCCAAATTTTGCTAAATTGATTACTCCTCTCATTGAAGTCACCAAACCTAAAAATAAGTTTTCTTGGAAATCTGAACAGGAAAATGCATTTAAAAAATTGCAAAACATATTTTTTCAGAAACTTATGCTTAATCTTCCTAACTGGAATGAAACGTTCTATGTTAATACAGATGCCTCAAAAACAGCAATATCAGCTGTTCTTATGCAGAAATTTGATGGTGAACTAAAACCCATCTCCTATTATTCCAAAACTCTATCTCAATCAGAAAGACACTACCCTGCCATCAAATTGGAACTTTATGCCATTTACAAAGGCATAACAGCTTTTAAATACTATATTTTTGGTCGACCCTTTATTCTATTGTCTGATGCAAAGCCACTTAATAATTATAAAAAAGCTACATCACCTGCTGATATTACTACTCGTTGGATGTTAGAACTGTCAGAATACTCGTACACATTCCAACATGTTCCAGGCAAAGAAAATGTCTTAGCAGATTTTCTGAGTAGAACTCCTCACATTCCTACTGAAGATCTCAATAATAATCCAGATCTTATTTCTTCACAAGAACCTTTACCTATTGTTGATAATCAAAACGATTTACATAATGACATTCCTCACTTTCCATGTGGTTTAGTTGACAAAATACACCACACATGTCATCTTCAGAGTGATTCTTCACCTCCTAATAATGATAATAACCAAGATCCATTATTAGAAATTCTTGATCACACCATCTTCTCTGGACAACAAAAGGACACAAAAATCAAACAAATTTATGAAGATCTTAAAAATAATAAGAAATCTAAAAGTTTAAATGGCTACTATATTAATCCAAGTAATGAGTTACTTTGCTACAATGGTCATTTTTCTTCTGAAGATATTGAGCTACACAAAGCTGTTTTACCTTTGTCACTTAGAGCAAAAGCCTTAAGAATTGCTCATATTACTCATACTGGAATTCATAAAACTATTGTTAATTTAAAGAAAAGATTTACCTGGAAAACCCTTGTTTCAGATACCATTAATTATGTCAACTCTTGTGAAATTTGTTTAGTAAATAAGAATCATAAAAAAAACACTGCTCCATACTTACCTGCACCACTCTCAACAGCTCCCAATCAAAAAGTCTCTATGGATTTACTCGGCCCATTAAGGAATCGTCAATATGTGATGACAGTCATAGATCACTTTTCTCGTCATTTAGAATTATATGCCTTGAATAGTATCAGCGCTGAGTCTGTTACAAAAGCTTTATTACATTACATTTCCACTCATGGTAAGCCTGAATTAACGCTCACTGATCATGGCTCTCAATTTACTAGTGACATGTTTTCTTTCTTTAATAAAAAGCTTGGCATTAAATTAGAACACAGTTCTGTAGCCCATCCCCAGGCCAACGGATTAAGTGAACGAGTCAATTCTCAAATAAAATCGTCTGTGAATACAATGGCTTCACAAGGATGTGATATACCAACTGCTCTAAAAATTCACCAATCCATATATAATGCTACACCTCATCCAGCCACAAAATTCACTCCAAATCTTCTTCATTTTGGAAGAGAAATAAACGACATTTATTCCAATTATAAAACTCAAGTTTCATGGAAAATTCTCAATACTGCATATGAAATTCATAAATTGATGGATGTTATTGAAAAAATATACTATCAAGCTTACAAGAATAACGAATCGTCTAGACAAAAGGTGTACCAAAAATCCAGAGAAAAATTAAAGTTTTCCAACATCAATGTTAATGACATTGTTTACGTAAAATTTCCCACTGTGTTTAACAAAAAAATACAAGGCCCATACCTGGTGAAGAAAATAATTTCTCCTGTGCTTATTCAAATTCAAGATTCTAATAATAGTCACGCATCACCCATGTTGATTCACACTAACAGAATCTTGAAGCTTCGAAAGAGAAATGAAGCATTGCAATATCCTTCAGTTTCTTCTAAAAGTGTATCACATGATCAAGCTCCTGTTGATAATGCATCTTCTACTCCTGTGAGACAACACTCTCCTACTCAAGTTTCAAATCATGATGTTGCTTGTAACACATCTCCTCCAATTCTTTCTTCTTCTAAGTGTCAACAAACATCTTCTTGTTCAAGTAAATCAGTACTGTCACAAGCTCCTCCTGATAGCACTCATACTGGTGTTAAAAACAAGTCTACTCAATATAAAAATTATGATCTTCGCCCTCGCAATCATAAACTGTATAAGAAATAAACTAACCTTCTTTTTCCTTTTTCAGGATGACTATTGCTTTGTAGTATAATCAGTCGATGCTAGCCAGACTGATATTCCAGTAAGAAGAATCACTATGAAATTTTTTTTCTTTTCTCCAAGCTGCAGGCAGCTGTTATTATTTGTTTTTTCTTCATTATTTAAGTCTTCTTCTCCCTGATACAATTCAACAGTCATCCTCTTGATGTATGTATGGTTTTCAATAGTTTTATTATTTAATGCATTTATCTCTAACTCATAATTATTACAATAGATATATAATCTCATGTATGCCATACTTTTAAATCTTATAAAGTCTTTAATTACAATAGTTGGTGCTGAAATTGAGAAAGAATTTGTCTTTTTTATATTCTCGTTATAATATTATGTCATTATTTAAAGTGATTTTTGACAAATGTTTCATTCTAATAAGAAAGGTGAAATTGTAATTGATATAAGGTAAACATAAAGATGAGTACTCATCAAATTATTTTCCCTATTGTGTCTTCTCTTTACAATGCATGCATGCTTTAACATTTAACCTCTTTTGATAAAAAAAAAAGAAAAGAAAGTGCATGATAAACTTATACATACTAATATTTCTTCTCTTCTTGTTGAAATATAGAAGGTGAATGACTCACAATAAGTACTATATTTTTTTTTGTATACTTTTGGGTATTTATACTTTGGATCCAAAGATGTTGATTGAGTCATTATATATATCTATATAAAGCAAATACTTGATATATGACAAATGCAAAAGTGATCACTTACTTAAGTTTTAAAAAAAAATGTTTGAAAATTACAAGTAAATATGTTCAAGATATCTTCTATATATAAAATTTTTGACATAATTGATTTTT